>BMAW01047403.1:436572-568606 GCA_019974015.1 Nephila pilipes
TTCAAAGCTCTAGCTTGATGGGAAGTTGGTTAAATTAACGATCGAAATTTAATGACACACACACACACACACACACACCAAGTGAAATTCAGAAAAACGTTGTAAAAAATCGGTTTTGAAAACAAATGGTTTTAGGTATTTCAAAAAATCTTAGCCTACTTCTAAATTCAAATAATTATGAAATAAACCTCGAATTGCAAACATATTTTATAAATTATAAGAGATTTTGTTCATACAATGTGTAACGCCCCAATTAATGATGACGTCCTCTGTTGTCATTATTGATTACTTAAGTCGACATTAATTAATAGTACAATGAATAGAAAATCACTCAGTGATTGTAACAAAGCTATTTTATTCATATCTATGAATAATAAAAGGTCAATTTCTTGACTATTATATCTGTGGATATAACCCTATGCGCGTCAACATTTAACCTTTAATATAATAACCACTTATCTTACCTAACTAATTGGGTTCGAGTCATTAAAAGAATTATAGACGAGGGTGTGATTAATTAACCCTATGTAGATCTTTTCTGGCAGTGGTTTGATAATGTCTTACACTTCTCTCTGCGGGACATTTTCTATTGTCAATAGCTTCGATTTGTTCTTTCCACCAACAACTCCGTATTAAATTCTTTGCTGTTTATAAAAGCATTTCCTCAACCCTATTCACCACGTTTAAGCAATTCTGATCTACATAAGTCATGTTTCATTCATAAGGAGATATTCAATTCAAACAACATCATTTAAAATCCCAAAGTGTTAACTGAAGGGGGAAACGCGGCAGAGTCCCCGTTATAAATATAACCATAACGAAGACTTAAACTTTATTAAAATGAACTCCAATCAAATCTGTCAAAATTGAAGTAAAATGTCAGTATTTGAAATTTAGAAATATTTTAATAGACTAGTATACTAATGTTTAAATTATGAAATCTGTATGACTTATGTAAAAAGTAATTATTAAATTAAATCATTATATTATTTGCACAAGTAAAGAAGAATTTTTAAAAAATTAAAAAGTCTATCGGATTTCATCATAACAGTGATATCTGAAATATTCTTGATTAATATTAGAAAAAAGAATTAATTAATTAGAGTAAAAGATGTAATAACTATAAACCTGCTTCGGTCCTCAGTCATGAGAAGGAATTAACACTTTAGAAAAGTAGCATTTACGCGAAATTTCTAATTTTCCTTAAAGGTCGTTATAATCAACTTTTTCACAAGTTATTTAAATACATTTCGAAATGAGTGAAAATAATAAATTACTTTAAAAGAAAAGACGGAAAAGAAAATCTCTCGATAAGCATTTCACTATACTAATGAAAATTCATCTTTTATCGGAACATAACTTCCTCTACTTCTATCGTGAATAGTTTTTTTTTTTTTTTACTTTAGGGAGGTGATTAAAAAATAAAGAAATTCAATACATTTATTACACAATTCCCTATTATTGTTACACAATTTTTTCTTAAATTATTTTCAGCCCGAATAAAGAGAAAATTTTTTTCTCAATTGAATAATTAAAGAATATGTCTCATCATACAAGGTTGTTCAGAATGATTCATCCGATTTCAAAACTCCATATTTTCAAAAAATAAATGTCATAGAATGATAAGTAATACATGGATGCGAAGGGAAAATTTAGAAGTGCTTTTCAGAAATGCTCAACAGAGCTTCCTTTTGTTACACGTATAATGTCAATTCTATATGTAAATTCCATCTGAACATGTTGTAAGGTGATAATTGATTATACAACAGCAGAAATCGGATGTTTAAGTTCAAATAAATTTGTAGGTAATGAAAATACGTGCACTTTATCTTTCGCAAAAAACACAATGGAAAAAATAACATGGGGTATCAAGTAGTTAAACAGGGTAAACGCATATCAAGTGACTTAGGTAGCAAGTTGTGTAACATCAAGTCATCTGATCCACTCCGACCGATCCAACTGCGAGGTAGATCCGCGAAAGCTTCCAAAATAGTTTTAGTGAAAAAGTTTCACGAAGAATACATAAGTGCCATTTATTTTTTTACAATATAACACTTCCATAATTTTCCTTTGTATTCATGTATTACTTATCATTTTGTGTCATTTATTTTTGAAAATAAATCGGATGAATCATTTTTGAATAACCCTGTATACTGCATTAATTGTTTATTGGTGTCGCAGTCAAAAACAATGCAAGGGATATTTTCAACTAACCTCATAATTTTGAACTATTGTCAAGAGACGTGGACAACACCTGAGCTGGCACTTCCCTCTGCTAACTTCCACCCTAAGCCACTTGAGCACTTAAGAGTCCTGATATATTTAATGTGCTTTAGTACCACTACGCGGATCTTCGGTGAAATCAGGATTGAGACACTTGGCTCTACAGAAAATCGCCAACCACAAACTAGTGAGCACTGTTATAATGCAAAAAAATATAATCATTCTCACAAAAAAGTATTATTAATACAAAAATGTCCAATAATAACTTAATACCGGATTTAATTTTTATATAAGTTCATCAAGTTTTTCATCCAGATTCTGAACTAAGTTTTGAAAAGCTCGATTTACTTCGAATAAAGCCTATTATATTGCTTTTAAGTGTGTTAAATAAAATTTTAGTGACCTGATCGACTTAACATGTATCAGGGAGATTTAAATAAATAAGTAAAATTCTGGCCATTAATAAGTATATGGGTTGTGAATTTAAACTGAAAAATAAGTATAATTTTTATTTAAATTCGTGGTACTAAATTTTTCCTTTTTATTAAAAGGATACGCCTGACAGCTTAGCAAAGGGCCCTGCTTTTTTTTTTTCTTTTATTTCAGCCGTGGGAAAAAGTCTAAGGATGTGCATTAAAATTTAGAACGCAAATGCATAAAATTAAATTGCATCTGTCATTTTCTTCAATGCAAATGAATAATTTCAAGAACAAAATAATTGATATTTTACGTATAACTCCTCAATTTCCCTTTAAATTATTTTCGTTTTGAATAAGGAAAAAAAAATATATCATTTGAACTCGAATTCTAAACGAAAATATCCAAGAACATGCCTGTTAGAATTCAGGAAGGTAATATTATCAACCCGTAAGATGTATTATTTATGCAGAAATATTCAAATAACTAAACGCTAGATAGAAATATGCGAATTTCGATTCTAAGCGAATCTCCAGGTATATATAAACAATTTTCCCTCAATATATTTATTCAAAATATATCTATTGCTTATTTAAGTAGATAATAAAAACATAATTTGTCTACTGCATTATAAAATACATCTGTTCAAAATATCATAAATAATTCATATTTACATTTACTTTGCACAAGACTTTCTCTGAGAGGGTTACTTACTTTTTTAAATATTTATGTAATCATGAAAATAATATTGATAGTAAAATTCTGGAAAATAAATGATAAAAAAAAATTAAGGCATATTTATCGCTTAACTTTCCCATTAAAAACAATAAAAAATTATAGGAAAATTTCTTAAAAAATATAAAATTATATGTTTAGGATACTTCTTTATAAAACGAAAAATTATTTATATTTAATTTTAAGAAATCAAGTTAATGAAAACTTTAAGATAATGCTAAGTAATCTAGGTGCATTGTGAAGAATGAACGCGCCTGTAAGCGAAAAGGACAATTTTTAAAGTATCAAGTTATCATTATACTAAAGAAGGATGCGAAAGAATAAAAATATAATGATGGTTTCTGCGGAATCACATTTTTGCTCCGATTTTTAAAAATTTTGTCACGTCTATTTCAACGATTAGTTTGTGGTTTTTTTTTTTTTTTTTTGGTTTTTATAAAATTTTTTAATTTTTTTTTTTTTTTTAAAAAAAAAAAAAGAAACTGTAATTCAGTAGAAACCCTCATTATTGTTTGCTCTCTCGGATGCATTTTTTTAAGATTCAAATGGATTAAATATTAAATAATTCGAGATAAAAACCAACGTTTTTATATAGTGGCAAAGTTTATTAAGAAAAATTATTGAAATATTAGTTAAAACTGGTCGCAAATATCTAAATATTGCATTGTTAGGCAAGTAAGAACGGTTCCCGAAATTTCAGAGCTCTAGCTTGATGGGAAGTTGGTTAATTTAACGATAGAAAATTTGATGACACACTGATACACACACACACACAGAAAGTGAATACATAGAAACGTTAAAAGTAACTAAAATTAATTAATTCATCCGGTAAATTAAATGGTTGGAATGCAGTTTAACCCAATCACTCTTGGCGACAAGAATTATTTGGCAGTATTTTGCCAAATGTGGCTACTCTGGTCCGTTTTACGGACTTAACGTTCAGCCAAACAAAAAAATCGCCAAGTTTGGTGCCAATTTTTGAAATCGCGCCAAGTGGTTGGGATAAACTGCATTATTGAAGAAAATACTAGCTTAAACTTGTCGCAAATGTCTAAATATCGCATTGTTAGGTGAGTGAGAACGATTCCCAAGGTTTCAGAGTTCTAGCTTGATGGGAAGTTGGTTAAATTAACGATCGAAAATTTGATGACACACACACACCAAGTGAAATTCAGAAAAACGTTTTAAAATTTGAAGACTGTAGTTGAAATTTTATAGGATTGGCATTACGTTCAAGAAATCAAAATGGCCGGTAGATGGGAGTCCTTATTCTTTATGTCTGACGGAATCGCAGATGTCGAAGTGAATACTGAATGTGAATGCTGAATTTTCGGAATCAGCATCATTTATAATTTTTGTTTCAATCCAGCTGACCATAGTATATAATCTGAATAAGTGCGTTCAATAAATTCTATGATTTTACTTTTCTGTTGTAGCTTTACTTGTTTAATTTAAACAATTTAAACTATGCCACAGCGAATAAGTTTAAAAAATATAGATTTATGTACTTAATTTCCGAATTACCGGTAAAAATCATATAAAGTAGCCGGTAACTGTTTATGTCTAAATATCGCATTTACCGATTGACCGGTATTGCAATCCCTACTCACAATCATGATCAATGGGCTACCTTCGTACTTACTCGGTACTGGGTACAGATTGACACCATTAACATGCGGTAGGCAGGGTCCGTGGTTACTAAACCGCGGGTTAAGTGAACCGTGAATTACAGTATTAATATAAATTGAGCGAAAAATCAAAGATTCAAACAGACATTTGTCAAGGATGGCGTTTCCCTCTGTCTTAGCCCTTTTTCTGACCATTCTATTATCAGTATAAATATTATCAACAAACCGAACGAGTTTATCCTCTTTTATCTAACCATCAACGTAGTGCAGACTTTGGTAGGTTCCGCACTCGTGCAATTTTAACTTCTCTTTAAAAATTCTATTTTATTTCATTCCATAATATGGAGTTCTTCTTCGATCGTATAAAACTTTTGTTGACGTTTACACTCTTTCTCGACATTTATTTTTTATTATTACAGTAATTACTGGTGCAATACAGAATCTTTAAAACTCTTAAAATTTGACCAACAGAAAATGGTTGAAAGTGCAACTAATCTCATTGACAACGATACCCAGAAAACGATCTTGACAACAACAACAACAAAAATCATAACTGGAAAAGTGTGGACGCGGTAGCTAATGATCATTGTTGTGGATTTGTTTTCGTCGTGTCATGGATTCGAGCATTGATACCATTCAAGATCAGCCATGTAGCTATAGTTAAATGTATCGAGGCTGAAAGTCTCCCGTGGTCGTGGTATAGAAGTTTGGAGAGGAAGGCGCAAGCTTAGGTGTCGTTCTTTGACAGCGGTTCAAAATTACGAGGCCCGTCACCAATTTCTCACGTGTTGATTCTTAATGCAAAGTTCATAATCAATCACACATTCCGAGAATTGGTGATTCATACATACAAAATAGAACGAGAAAAAAAGGTTTTTAATGTTTGCTCTTAACACGACGTTGTAACGTCATCCGAACAAAAGATTCATCTGAATATTATGAAAAAGAAATAAAAATAATGAGCTTCAGTGTCTAGGAGTGATATCACATGCAATTGTTTATTGCTGGAGCCATAATAAAATCGTGTGTAAAACAAATTAGAATGTTAACCGTGTCCGACTGTCCCCTAAATCCCCTTTGCGTGCTGTGAATGCTTTCATGAAGATTGACTACGATTCCTGAGATAATCAGTCGATAATATAGACAATGTCTGATATTTTGTGATGAAAAGAAAAGTAATGTTGGTTTTCTCTTCTCTAACTTATGATTAATTTTTTTCTTTCCTTCTCAAAAATAATATAATTCGCAATCAATATAAATAATAATCAAAAATAATAATGTACGACACAAATCTGACTGTTGGTAGTAACTCTAAGTGCAATGTTTTTCTCTGCCGAAGACAATCTATGCAGAGAAACTCGTTTCACAGGGATTTACTGAAGGAACGATGGGATAGAAAAAGATCGGTGATGAAACTGGCTTTATCTTGAAGACGCACAGTGGATGACGATGGATGAAAATCTGACGTTTAAATGGGCATTACATATTCAGATTCTTGAAATAGACACTTTTACTTAAAACTTTCAATAATGTTAAATATATTCTTATATAATGTTTGCTAATAAAAAATATATATAAAATGCGCGTAATTTACTGACATGGATTGGAGTAAATTTATAGTAAAATTACCAAAACATATAAAAATTATAGGAAACACAGAAAATGAACTCTATCTAAAATTCAGCATCAAAATAGGAAAAAAAAAAAACCATTATAAGAGGGCTTTTCAGTTTAGTCTAAAGACTAAACTAAACGTCACACTAGAAGTAACACGAGGGCTATTGACGACGGAACGCGTAATTTTGAACCTCGGTCCAGTGACGAGTATGAGACATGAGCTGGCACCTCCTCTCCCAACTTCCACACCACGCCACGGGAGGACTTTAACCCACAGCAGATTTAATGTGCATCAGCCCCGACTACATGGCGGGTCTTCAGGTACAAGGCTCGAACCCACAACTCAACGTAAGCCACCTATCCGCTGCCTTAACCACTAGGCTACAGCAGCCACAGTACTGAAAGAAGAGAAATACCTCATAAAATTTTTATTTCATTTCATCAATTATCCTTGTCCAATAAAAATAAACAGTTAAAGATACAAATTTTTACACGATTATATATATAATTCTTTTTAAAAATGTTATTTACTGTTATAATTTTGTTAGTTAAAATTTTTTTCTGGGTTTTTTTAAAAAGGTTTATCATTTATAAAAAGAGCGTTGGTTTAGTGCACATATTTTTTTTTTTAATACACTCATTTTGTAATTATGTAAGCTTTGTAAAGAAAGATTTTTTTTTATAATAAAAAAACGAATGTGAAGGGATTACTTGAACAAGCCCTTTGTTTTTTTTTGTGGGGGGGGATGAGGGTAAGCCAGGAAGAAAAAAAATTGTTGACACATACTTTTTTAGGTTATGAATGAAAGTTATAAAAAAATACGAAAGCTGTCTTTCACTTTTCGGTTTTTGTTGTTGTCAACTTATGATCTCTGTTCTTCAGGGTAGATTCGGCGTTAACGATGTTTTTGATCCCATGGAGAGGAAATCAGTTGACCACTGAAAACTGACAGCGTATCGAGAACCCTTGTCCGCAAAGTCCGAAGAAAAGTTGACTGGACGTTTTTTGCTGCACCTTTAACTATTGACCAAAAGAGACGTCCCACTCGGGCTCCTTAACTTCTGGCGTTGTCATTGAAAAGAGCCACCACCTACTCCCCCACCAGTAAAATCGTGATGATACGAAGAAGTTCTGAATGATATTTGTAGAATGTCGTTTATCCAGATATTACTGCAATTGATATACATCCCCTCCCGGTTGTATTGAGCTTCGTTTTCGGGCAGTTTCCATTTGGCGTCATCGGTTACTTCTAGTTGTGTGTTTGGGTCTCGTCGACCCGTGCGCCGTGTCGAATTTCATCAATCGGGATTTTTGTGCAGTTTCTTAGACACTCAGAAGCAAGTATTTAGCGTCGGGGATATATGCACCAGTAGTTCTTGGCTGTGCTGCCATCTAGTGTTCAAGTCCTAGGTCACACTTCAGTGCTTCGTTTTTTTAACACCGTGGAGGGGGAAGCCTGTTGATCTTAGAGTGCCAGCGGTGTATCGAGCCCTTGACTCCTGGGTCCAAAAAAAAGATGACCGTTCGCTTTTTTCTGTTCCTTTATGAAGTAGATCAAATGAGTCGTCCCACTCAGACTAGTAACTGAGGCGTCTAACTTTTGGCGTTGTCGTAGAAAAGAGCCGCCTCACAAGAACCCCCAACTTTTTTGTATCTAAAAACACACTCTGGTGAGGGCACATTTATTTTTTTAAGGTAAGTTTATATAATTAATAATACATACAAAAAATAAAAAAATGATTCCAAAAATATAATTAGAAGAGGAAAAATTATTTATTACATTATTATGTAAAATAAATAATTATTGAGTAATATAGACAAAATTTCACAAATTATTTGATTTATAATATGTTGGTACAAAACATCTTTATAAAAAATGCAATTCTAAAAGTTTTTTTTTTTTCTTTTTTCATTGCAATTTCGATGGTCATTGCTTCATAATCAGAAGAGTATGATGATACATATTCCTGCTCATAACCAATCATCCAAATCTTCATTTTGAATCGAAATCTAATTTTGTGATGTTCTTTGTGGAAAACAACGATCCACACAAGCATGCGGAACTAAAAAAAAAACACGATTTTACCTTGTATCTCGCTGCTTTCAAGGATTGAAACTTGTTTCTGTTAAATATTTTCCAGAAGTTCTCATTTGTTACATTGGAGTTTAGGACAATGTCATTTCGAAGATCCATTCCAGACTTTTTCCGTTAATGCTTAAATAAACTCTGCAACGTATGAAGCTATTTCGGTTACATTTACTTATGAAGAAAAGGATTGATGAAAAAGGGGACAATTGACTTGATATTATTAAAATATTAAAGTGGTTTTTCAAACTAATCTCCAAGTAATAAGAGGTTGATAATAAATGAGGACAATATTTTAGCGTCGTTAAATGTTTTTTTTTTCTTTCCATTTTTGGGAAAGGCACAAGTCTGTAGATGTGATACCCACAAAATCAATTTAACTTTAAACGACTTAATAAACCTTATCATTAAACCCATATATTTGTTTTCTCTCTGCAGCTCCAAGTTTAAATAAATCAGTTTCTCAACTAGGCTTGTGAGAAAACCTTAATTCATCAGCCAGTAAAATTTCGTTAGCTCACCAAAATTTTGATTTTTGGTATTGAGATATTTTTTTTCATTTCTTCGATAAAAATTTATAAAAAAATCTTGCAAGAACTTTGTCTTTACTGAGCCTACGTAATTCAGTATCCAAAGTGAGATCAAGATCTTCTGTAATTTCGAGTAGGGCCTTGAAAAAGGCGGTGTTGCAACGGAGCTTATCGAATGAAATTTATTATTTTTGTAACTATTTCCATGACCTGGCCGAAGGGCAATAATCTAAAGCGCAAAATTTTCTGTTGAATGATACAAAGGGAAGACATAAAATTTTGAAATGATTTATCTTTTTTTCAGATAGCAATAAATTTTTTTTATATTACCAACCATTTCTAGTGCCCCATCAGTGGTTATCGCTGTCACCCTGTGCCGAGGAAGACTTTGAATATGTTGTAAACGTGAAATAAACATCATCACCTTGTGGCGAATAAATATTCCTGTTCGACTCTTGTGCCATAATTCAGTCAAATACAACTAACTCTAAAAATCAATAATCTACGCTTGGATACGGCAGTCAAGTCTCACACAACTGTTTATTTATTAATTTTGTAATATAATGTTTAAAGAATACTTGCCCTCCAAGGTAACACCCTAGATATAGTCACCCGTCTCACTAATACCGAATTAAAAGTGTCTTATCGAAACTTTCACAGATGAGGTTAACTTGATTTCTTGACTTCATTACGATCACTATCACCCGTAGCAACTCTTGATCTCGTCTACCACCTGTAAGGCATATACTCAACGCTAGTGACACTCGACCACTATCGTGTGAATTTCTCTTAGTTTATATACTTTCCTATCTAAACCACTTCACTCTATTTCTACCTGCCTCTAATTTACCTAATCACGTTTCATTTGGGTTGGGAAGAAATTGTTATTTGCAGCAATAAATCTCAATCCCCAAGGTTAGAGAAGTGAAAACCGCGAATAGCCCAACGTCACAATCTTTTCTCCGTCCTTTTACGGGTAATATTTTCTTACAGTATAAGGTTACTAAATACCATTCTCACCATAATTGTTCACTGAGCAGTACTCGAAATATTTGTACACTCGCGTCAAATTATAGTGAGAACCAGTGACATATTTCCAAGTCACGCTTTACAGAGTTTGCATATCTTTCGAAATGGAATTGTTCTTGTATTATTTGACAATTGCAGGCCTTGTATTGATGACATAATCTCAATTTTATTCGAATATCCCTCAAATGAGTGACAGACAACAGTTGAAAATGCTTCTTTTAATAATTCACCATTCTGGAATGGCTTTTTCTTCTTTGCTAGCATGTGAGACATTTTAAAAGGAGAAATAGGGATATCTGACATTTTATCACAGATTTAATGAAAATGGACTGTTGGATAGACAGGTTCGATTTCAGCTGATTTATTTTCTTTTTTACTTCAGATTTGAGTGGATAGATCGATGCTAAAAGTGGCATAAATTGTCTGAAAGGGAAGCTCAACAATATGTTTTATTTGCCACTCTATTGTTTTAGGTGGATCCCTTTTGGCATATTAGATCACTTTTCAGTTTTTTATCGTTTGTTTCAATTTTAATTACATTTAGCTTAAATACATTCAATTTCATAATTTATTGTTTCCTTTAATTTTAATGTTGGAAAATTTTACTATTGTCCATTTCTTGATATTTCATTGTTTACTTTAATTCTTATATTTAATTGAGTAATTTAATAATAATAATTATAAAAAAAAAGCGCACCTTGAGTGGCTAAATTTGTTCTTTGCAAAACTTTGGATAAAACTTTTGATTTTTATTTTATATTGCAACTCTGATGCCACTTAACAAACAAACACACTAATTTTTTAAATCGACAAAACAATGTAATTATTCCCACTTAATAATTAAAATTATAAGTTCTATGTCTTTTACTCGAATCTCTCATTTTAGAATTAAAATAACAAAGTGCATAAAAACAATGAACCAACAATAAAGTAGAAAACACGTGTACTAAAAATATGAGCATATCATTACCAATAAATGTAGCACAGCATTTCAGGGAATACTCATGAATTTAGAATTCCCCTTCGTAGATGACATCATAACGCATTACAAATAATTACATTGCATATGGCGTCATCTACGAGCAGTGGCATACAGTGAAATAGTAGAACTAAGAGAGATAGAGGGAGGTGTTAAATATTAATTTAATTAGTGTTAAATATAAATGAATACATTTATGTGTTCATATTTTGCATTTTTCAATTTTTAACGAATAACCGGAACAAAATGACAAACTTGTTGGAGCGTCAGGACCATACATCAAACACAGACAATCTAGGTCAAACCGGGATGTCTCGTAAGTCCAGTTAAAAGGATAAACACACAATTACAAATATTGTTTTTCGAACAAACACGTTTATATTTAGTAATACGTATTTCTAATAATGTATTTCTAAACACGTATTTCTAATAAGGTCTTTCTAAACATGTCTTTCTAATTACTAACTATAAACAATTTTAATATTTTACTGAAAACTTAAATAATTTCTTATCGGTGTTGCGGACTCACGTTAAAACCGTCGACGGTTACAGGGTTGGGGATCCCTGCCCCAGTATATGACGAGGCCACATAAAAATTCTTAAATTTTCTAGCATCAAGATCTGATTAAAATTAAGCGGGGAAAGGCAAAAACTTTTATTGACATTGCTAAAAAAATTATGCATGAGTCATGGTTCAATTTCTTTACTCTGAAATTCTGAAAAGTTTAAAGTAAGACTAAAAGATCATTCAGAAGATTAAGGTTTCCATCAACCAGCCATTTTGAATTCGTGAATGTAATGCTATTCCTATCTGAATTTTTACTTCCTACCTAAAAGCTAGACTAGCGTATTTATTTGAATGCAATACATTGCATTTAAGCGGCGGGTTATTATTCTATCAATACGTTATGTCTGTTTTTAAAATAAAAGAAAATAGCACATTTTAAATACATTTGTAAGCCTTTACTGAACAATATATTTTCTATCTTTATGATCTTGAACGACTCTTTTCAACAACAACGCCATAAGATAAAACACCTTAGTAACTAGCCCGAGAGTGACATTTCTCTCAGCCTGGTTGGTAAAGGCGCATCAAACAGCTACTGGTCAATTTCCTTCTTCGGATACATTGGTTCAGGGTTTGAAAGAGCTATCTGACCTCCAAAGTCAACAACTTTCTCCCTCGCCACGGGTTCGGAAAACCAGCTACCAAAGCAGTGATCCAGGACGTGATTTCCACTAGATGTCAGCACAGCCTAGAACTACTGGTTGCATATGCTCCCCGTCGCAAGACACCTGCCTCTGTGTGTCTGACTAGGAAAATCGCAGATAAATCACAACTAGAGATATTCAGGCTATGGTTCACGTGTCCACAGAATCCGCCACTTAACTGGATGCAGCCGATTATGTCAAATGGAAACTGTTCCTCGCAAAATTCAATTCAACGGGGAGGGAATGCATATCAATGAAAAAGTGACTTTCTCTACAAATATTTATTAGAATGTTTCGCTTCCTTATTATTATGATGACACAGGAAGAGGAGTATGCAGTGACTCTCTTGAACAACAACCCCAGAAGTTAAGTAGCCTCAATAACTAGCCCGAAAAAGAACACATGCTTAGCCTGGTTGGTGAAGGCGTAGCAAACAGCTACCGGTCAACTTCCTTTTTCGGACCCACTGGTTCAGGATTCGAAACAGCCGCCGGCGTCCAAGATCATCTACTGACCTCCCCCTCTACTGGGTCTGAAAACAAACACCGAAAAATTTTCCGGCAGTGATGGTAACTTTATGAATTCTATTCATGTAAAAGGATTGGAAGCGAAAAACTCGACCAGTGTATGGTTGACGTTGCTTATTCAGGAAATTTCTTCTCCTTTCATATATGTATAGTATGATGCTAAGTCTAGAGTGAATACGACAGAATTTCATCGCTTAGCTTTGTGATTTTCTGACCAGTCACCAAAGCAGCATATGACCAGACATTGTCGTAGAATAATATGATTTTATTCCTTTTGATCGAGATCCCAAATCATGGCGTGGTATAGCAGTTTTAAGCGGAAGTTGAAAGCTCGGACGTCGTCTTCGTCACTTGACTGAGGTTCAAAATTACGAGGTCTGTCGCCAATATCCCTCGTGCTGCTTTTCAGTGCGACGTCAATAAACAATCACAATCAATTACGCACCAGCGACGATCTGTTTTTCTTGAGAGCTTTGTTGAAATCATTCATTTGTCAACAATACACTGACGAATTGTGCATTTTATTGGGCTTGGGAAGCTCATAACGCAGTGGTTTCCGATTTTGAAGGTGCACCACAACCCACCCCGGAAAGCATCAAAATTTGTTGATAAAAATAAATTTTTATACCATAGAATAGAACAGAATACCCTTTAAAAATCTTTTTAAAACCCTTTTTACAATATTCATTTTCTTTCTAAAACAACTGCAAACATATTTGAATATATTTTTCATGTATATCAATTTATTTCTTAGTTTTGTTTTAGAATTGTGGATAAATTTTTGAGTGGTTAAAAATGAAAAGCCAATAATAATAAAGATACTGATGCTAATACAAATGAGATTAAAAGCAAAAAAAAAAAAAAAAAAAAAAAGAGCAGACTGTGTGGCGTAATTCTATTACCCGGCGCATCTGTCATCTTAGATGTTACTCGAATCACAAATCTAAATTTCAACTTAAGTTCAAATTAGACAGAAAAATTGAAATAGTAAATTATGTTTCAAAATAGAATTTATTAATTTTCTTTTTGGAGAATACTCTCAACTAATTCCAAGTATTAACAATTCCGCGAGTATTAACAAATTCCATTATATATCAAAGAATACGCTTACTTAAATATGATGCGAGTAAATCTTCCAAATTGTCAATCAACCAGACAACGTTGAGTCATAGTCTCAACAAATCATATTGACACGTAAGAAAACTCCCGCCCACTTCATACCAGCACCGTTCTTATTACCTTTACTTTTTTTCAATTCAATTCTCTATCGTTTTTATACGAGTTGATTATATCTACTCACTCTACTTCTAAAATTTACTTAATTTTTGTAACTACGTTTCATTTGATTAGAAATAAATTGGAAACTAAAGTATAAAGTCAGAAAGAAACCTCAGATGTTAGTTAAGAGAAGTATGAATGACCCAAATTATAACGAAAATTTAAAAAATATTTTCATAAACCAGAGGAAAATGTAATTCCATACAAACCTCTTCTTCTTCTTTTTTTTTTTTTTGTTATTCTCTTTTAGGCGCACTTTGTTACATCCGAAATAAATATAACAATCCAAAGGAGAAAAGTAGAAATTTAATAGATTACCTATACGTTTACATATTCCAAATAACTGTTGAACGAAAGCCGAAAAGCTGATTCATTCAATCATTCTAGTCGGGTTTCTATTAGTTCAAATACTGTATGAATTTTTCAATGAGATTAACTTCCATAGGGTTAATTTTTCTACATATTTAGACAGAAATTCCATGAGATTAGCTGCCATAAAATTGAGTAAAAATTCTACATCATTAACTTCCATACGATACATTGAATTTTTCCGTAGGATTAACTTCCATATGGTTAATTTTTTCTCAGGATTAACTTTACATTTAGGAATTCAAAATGACTGTTAAACGAAAGTCGTAAGACTAATTTATTCCCTCATTCAAATCGAGTTTCTGTACAAATTTTTTTATAGGATTACTTTTCCATAGGACTAGTTAGAAATTCCATAGAATTAACTTCCATATGGTGGATCGAAACTTTCCACGGGACTAGGTAGGAATTCTATGGGATTTATCTTACCAGTATGAATTCAAAATGACTGATATAGATGAAAACCGGAAGGCCGAATCATTAGATGATTCAAGTCAGGGGGTCGCTAGTCCAAATACTGTGTGAATTTTTCAATATAATTAACTTCCATAAGCTTAATTTTCCATTGGATTAGGTACAAATCTATTGGAGTAACTTCCATAGGATAAGTTAGAAATTTCATAGAATTCATTTAGATATGATACTTTGAATTTTTCCGTAGCATTAACTTCCATGCGATACATTGAATTTTCCCATAGGATTAATTTCCATATATATAGTTAATTTTCCCATAGGATTAAGTAGAAATTCCATAGGATATTCCTTAGGAATTTCCATATGGACGATTGAATTATTTCATAAGACTGGGTAAGAATTCTATAGGATTAATTTCACTTTTACGAATTCAAAATGATTGGTAGATGAAAGCCGAAAGACATTCATTCGATCAATCGAATTGATTTTCTGTAAGTTCAGAATCTGTATGAATTTTCTTTTACGTCGATGATTATTATAGTACCTTCGTATTCCTATGTGAGCTGTTCTCGTGTTTTATGTAATAAAAAAAAAATGTAAATATAGTCTTTTTCTAGGAAAAGAATTCGTGTAATCATGGGTTGTGTTCTTCCTAAGTTTGAAAGAGATTAGTCACGCAAACATATGATGAATTGTCCATCTACTATGGAAACATTTCCCCTCTATTAGTTTATACTTGTATGTTTCTATGGAAACGACACTCTCATTATTCCAAAGTGGAGATATTTAAAAATCTATAGCATACTTCATTTCTTATTACTGCACTCGACTAAGTAATTTTGACTTCTTAAATTTATCTTGATAGTATTCCAATAAACACCTCCAACACTTTTCATAGGCAAGCCGTCATATTAGAAAAAGTCCATTAGACTCCCAGATGTGCAGTGGATATTACGAACGTTGTGGTTGGAAAGTAATTCGATTTTGACTGTGCTGCAGACCGTTGTGGGGATATGGGACATTGTATGCAACATTGAACTGCGTAAATATATTTCTCACATTGTGAGGTGTAGAAATTTGGTGAGTGAAGTCTTAGATCAGTTTCATTCTTTTTTTTTCTTTTCATTTGACAGTGGGTCGAAATTATAAATCCTGGCACCAATAGCTGGTGGAGTAACTCTAATGCTTCGATTTGACATAAATGAAAGAAAGAAAATCAATTGAATTCCATTGAGATTGATGGCATAAAATAACAATTTCTTCCCAACCAAAATTAAACGTGATTACATTATTTAGATGCAGATCGAAATGAAGTGAAGTGATTGAGGTATAATCATATATAAGTGAAGGGAAATTTAGAAGAAATAAAGAGGGTAACAAACGTTATTATCCAGTGTAAGTGACAACTATTGACTTGTGGTGATCTTAAAGGACTGTCTGGTGATTTCAACAGAGAGGCATCTGTAAGATAACTTGATTTCAAATGCAATTGGAGTGGTTTGCTAGGATTGAGACTCGAAGAGAGCGTATTAATTTCTAATCATTGATAATAAATAGTTTTGCTTGATTAGTCTGGAATATTCTTCGATTGTTCCCTGTCTCTTGAAGTTTGATATATCATATTGAATTAGGTACAAGAGCCAGATAATAACGGAGTAACGTCAGAAGGTTAATTTTGATTCGGTAGCTACTTGCTATCGAATCAAAATTTGATTGTAACCGCGTCGAGTTGTCACCATTGATGATACCTAGAATCATCATAAAGTTTTAGTTTTTTTTAGTTTTTTATTAACGTCGCACTAGAAGCAACACGAGGGCTATTGGCGACGGACCTTGTAATTTTGAACCACGGTCAAGTGACGAGGACGACACCTGAGCTGGCACCCCCCTCTCCAAACATTCACACCACGCCAACGGGAGGACTTTGGGCCCCGAACAGATTTAACGTGCATCAGCCCCGGCTACACGGCGGGTCTTTGGCGGCCAAGGATCGAACCCGCGACTGAACGAAAACCGTCGGTCGCTAGTCCACGACCTTGACCACTAGGCTACCGCGGCCCCAGAATCATCATAAAACATGGATAACCAAGTGACAATGAAAACAATCGGTTGATTGTGGTGAATCTGTTTCAAAAAAGGAAAAGATTATCTCATTAACGAGACAAGTTTTTGATGACCACTGAGTAATACAGCAATGTGAATTATCCTATTCCTATTTTCTATTCTTATCATGGGCCTACTTTCTATTCTAAACATCTTCTTATTCTTAATATTTGAGCCACTCTCATAAATTATAAAATTATTATTTTTTTAAAATTCTTCCAGTCGCATTGTTACATGTATGTATTCATTTCATATTTTAATTGTATGTTTTAGTTGTTGATTTATTTGAATTTTTTTTAAAAAAAATTACATATATTGAGTATTAAAATATTGTAGATGTTTTATTGTAAAAGCAAAATCAATTTTTAAATTAAAAAATGTTTATTGTAGTTTGGCCGACTTCTTTTTCACTCACACCCACCCCTCCCCCATCTAAAGAGTTATTCACGATATTTCAAGACATTTATCAAACTTAAATTCTTAATTAAGACGCGAAGGAAAGCTCTGCAATAATGCATTGTATATTTTTAAATGCAGCAAAACTCATAAATGTCTTAAAATCAAAGAAATAAGCAGTGCCAAACTTTGTTAGGATCACATACATTTCAATTAACCTAAAGTTATTTTTAAAAAATTTAGGAATTCATAATCCATCGGCTTTTTTTTTTTTTTTTTTAAAAAAAAAGCATGCTATAAAATATATATATACAAAATAGAGATACATAGTTAAGAGTTTTTTTAAAATAATTAATAGAAATTTATGCACAGATTTACAAAATCAAGCAAACTACCTCTAAAATATGTGACAGAATGTATTGGGATAAATAATACACATCAGTTTTCTTGAAAATAAAAATGCTTTGTTAACTAAACTGAATGGAAGCTTCACAACGAGTTTTTCTTGGCAACTCTATGAAATCCTCTACATCAGTGGTTCTCAAGTTGTGATTCGTGATCCCTTGGAGGTGTACGGAGGCTTAATTTAGTTTATATTAACGTCGCACTAGAAGCAATACGAGGGCTATTGGCTACGAATCTCGTAATTTGGAACCACAGTCAAGTGACGAGGAGGACACCTGAGCTAGCGCCTCTTTCTCCTTACATCCACACCATGCCAACGGGAGGACTTTGGGCCCCGACAGATTTAACGTGCATCAGCCCCGGCTACACGGCGGGTCTTTGGCGGCCAAGGATTGAACCCGCGACTGATCCAAAACCGCCGGCAACGAATCCGAAACCATGACCACTAGGCTATCGCGACCACGCACGGAGGCTTAATAAAGGGTACCTGAAAAATTAAAAATTGCAACTGCGGTTGCCAAGTGGTCATGGTCGCAAGCTTGTTGCCGACGATGCTTCCTTGGATTCGAGTCCTGATACCATAAAAGATACCGCATATCGGGACTGCTACATGATAAATCTATCAGATCTCGAAGTCCTCACGTTGGCATGGTGTGGACATTAAGAGAGTAGGATTCCAGTTCGGGTATCATTCTCGTAACCTGTCCGTGTCAAAACGACGGTATCCACTGTCAATAACTCACGTGTTCCTTCAAAGTGTGACGTTAAACAATCATTCAATCAGAAAAATAACGATAACCGAAATGCCATCTATAACGTTATTTACGAATATCCTGTCTCGAGGTTACGTTCCATGTTCGGTACTAGATGAGGTGTATAATTGTCTAACTCCCTACTGGCCAATGTGAAACTAACAGAAATAATTATAAGGTATACAAAGGCCAAATGGAGCTCCAAAGCAATTTTAAGAAAAATTTTCTTATTATACCTTTAATTTTGTAAAGAAAAATTCTGTTACACGTTTTAATTTCTTTATGTTTATAAAATCATTCTCTGCCTTGTGCGTTTTCTGTTCGTGCATTCTGCATCGCGTGCTTTGTTCAGAGTGTGCATTTACATTTCAATGACGTCTTTGTTCATTTCGTGTGCAATAAGAGACTGCGCGATTGAATTTTTTGGTCCAGCAGAACAAACAGATGGGTGCAGTTTGTTTTAAAAGTTTAAACAGGCATTAGAATCACTTCCACTAAAAGCCCGAATCAAACAGCAGTTGAATGATAAATATGATGCGAGGTAAATTTATCAACATGAAAGAGAATAATACATACCAGACGGAATTCTATTAATCTCGTGCACGCTTCTCATGACTGATTGTCAGTCCGGAAACATCCTTTTTTTTTTTAATTAAATGAATAACATTTCGAATTTCCATGTACATTATATATATATATATATATATATATATATATATATATAATTATTAATAAGAATTAACCGAGATATATGGATAAAATTTAATCTGTGTATTAATTTATCTTTATATACGTAAAGTTGTAAATTGCCGCTATTCATGTTGATTTGTTTAATTTCAGGATTCCGCCGATAAAAGTAAACAGTAGTGTGGGAAAATTCTAAATGTTTGACTATGTTGGCCTTCGAAAGGTCAAGAAACGCTGAAAGAAATGTATAACTCCGGATGATGACTATATGTAGAGAAGTTTTAAGAGTATTGGATAAAAATAGAATTTCTATCAATATTATATTTTCGCAATAATTTGAACACAACCATAGCCCGAGATAATAATCAAAACTTTTCGATACTGCGTGTTGCTTTTCAACCTGCAGCTTCCTGAAATCAAACCAATGAACATGAATAGCGGTAATTTGCAACGTTACGTATATAAAGATAAATTAATATGCAAAATAAACTTTATCCAAATATATCGGTTATTTGTCAGTAATAACTATTACTTTACGATCATGCATATATATCCAGAAACAGCATTTTAAATTACTTTATTTCCTTTTTTTGTTATTGCTGTCTTATTTTTGTTGACATCTACTTTGTAAATAATAGTAATGTTTAAGTTTTTTGGATTTCTATAATGATTGAGCATTTTTTTAAAATTTAGTTTTTACTTTTTGCTTTTTAAATGAAATTTAATTTTATAATTGCTATAATTACGTGATTTATTACAGGCTCATATACACATTTATTAAGTATTTGTTTTCTGATGGCGCTGTTTAAAAGTACACATCAATACCTTTTTTTTCATTCCATTTTGTATATACGAATCACCATTTCTCGGAATTTGAAATATTCCAATTTGGAATTTTTTTTTTTGTTTCAGATTATTTTAAAGATTTTTCGATCAGTGAGATTAGCTGTACATTTAAACATTTTGTGTAGGACAAATTTTAAGAGTTGTGTTTTCTTGTACCCGCGATTTCTGTAATATTTAATAATATCGAAAGGTATAAAAAAGCTCGTAAGAACTCAAAGTTGTCGAACGAATTCGAAAAAATGCTGATCGAATCTGGATATCACTTACGGGGCTGATGCACGTCAAATCTGTCGACGATCCAATCCTCTCTTTGGCATGGTATGGAAGGACGGAGACGCCAACTCAGATGTCACGTTCGGTGGATTCCGGATTAATCTTTTGATCGAATGACGTCCGGACTTCCAATTTAAGAACAGACCATCAATACTTTTTTTTTTCATTCTATTTTATATTTTGAATCACCATTTCTCGGAAAGTGAAATGTACCAGTTTCCAAATGCGAGTATTCTTCTGCTTGTCTCAAGTAATTCTTTACAACAGAGAGAGCTTTCTTGAATTTCCCCTTCATTAATCAATCTTACAAATACTAGAACATAACGTTTGTTAGTTAAATCTGTTGACTCGCCCACTTGAATTGAAAAATAGCAATTTTTCAGTTTATCACGCAAAAACTCTTTTGTTTTGTTTAAAAGTGGAAAACTTTCAATTTTCCTTACTGTATCTTTCCCAACATTTTACCCTCTATAATTTTACGCACGGACATTATCAGATTCTCATAGACTACGTGACTTTTCCTTTTCTTTGCGATAAGCTATGCTATCAAATAACTTGCTTCCTGAGCCTTTTAACTAACAGTGAATGTGTTTACAAAAGCTATACTCCGTTTGTTTTGAGATTTTAACAGAGTTTTAAAATAATTGACAGTTTTATTTTTCACATTAGTATGATTTGTCGTGAAATGTCTGTTCAATTTTGTCGGAGCCATTTCTGTATTCGAAAGTTTTTTACCACACACACACACACACACACACACACACACACACACACACACACACACACACACACACACACACACAAAACAATGAAAGAGGATATTCTCGATCACCACTTCAAGTAAAGTCCGCTGATAAATAACTTTTATTATAGCGACGAACCTCTTTTTTGCTTCTCTTTCTTTATCCGTCTTTGGAAATTTTGAAAGATATTCTAAATTTTCACCACTAGTCTCTTTAGAATTATCTGGAATGTTTGTCTTCAAGAATCGTTATATTTCAAATATTAAAATCTATATCAGAATTTAAAAAAGTGAGAAGCAGAATAGAATAAAACATTAATAAAGTCGTAAAATAAATAATACGCTCTAGCACTCTGTTTAACCAACCACATGATCCTTCAATTCTTACATCACTAATGCATACACAATCATCCCTCTTTTCCCAGTGAAGCTGTGACGTATTTCCTTCTTTAGTTAACTCTACAGCCATCTTGAAGTCTAAGCAAATAGTCAGTAAGTTCAAGATTCCAACTGAAAATACGGAGACAAAGACAATACAGTTTATTAGCCCTTTACAAAGATTATGCAAGATTTTACTCTCTTTCTTTTTCTCTCCTTTTTAACTCGGTTAATCCTAGTTTATAATCTAATAATAAAGTCTTAGCTTACCAAAACACTCATTGTGATTCAAGCATTTCTCGATTATAGTAGATTCGACCTCTATCATTCTAATAAAGAGTCATTTCCAACGTAAATGGTTAATTACAATGATTTACTTCAATCTACATATAAATCAACTTGTTATGGTATCCTCTATCTCCTTTTTCTTTCCTCTAAATTCTATTTTGCATGTATATCACTATCTTTAATTCAATCCACTACCCTTCTTATCTTCATTTAATTTATCGAATCACGTTTCATTTGGCTGGTAAGGTGTTGTAACTGTATTCAATTCAAATAACAAAAATTCACCAGGTTAGGGAAGAGAAACCCGAGAACAGACCAATGTCATAAAGTTATCCGAGTTTAGGACCAACAAAGAAGAAAAATTATTTACCTTTTATGATGTACACATTATTTTCCTATTCTCTCTCAACAATGTTTCCTGGAATCCTGGTTTGAGAAACGCTGTCCTAGATGAAGAGTCTTTCTTGATTTTCTGAGTGACTATTTTTCAATTGCTATACGAACCGCATTTCTTTCAGAGCTTTCAGAATGGACCAGACATGGACAGAAGTCAGAACTTTACGGGGGAAGCTGAAAGACACTTCACATCGAAAACACTCCAATACATCTTTGCACGCGTAGCTTCATGAGTGCAGCGTTGTCATGCTATATAATAATCTATTTGGACAACAAAACAACATCAAAGGCTCTTGATTGCTGTTTTCAGTTTGCTTTTAATGGTCCAGTGGCTAATTGTATTAACAGCTTCTTTATTGATTAGCGACTCTACAAATATCTCACGTGTAGCTAATCACCGATCTCACTTAACCGGATTGTCCTCTGCAGTAATTGTTTCTTGGGAGATGACCACGTGTGCTTGACCTGGTCGAAGTTAGTCTTCCGTTGAGGTTCATCCATTATGCAATTCACTTTACCATTGCATCTGAAGTACTTGAGAAACACTCCGTTCCATACAAATTTTGTAGATTCTCATTTTCTGCAGGTAAAAATGGCACAATTGACGTTGACTTCGTCCTACCATCCATGATCTGACCCGACAGGCAGCAATCTCTTTGCTACCACGGAGTAACAAATACAACTGATGCGTCCCAAAAATACTCTCGCTTTCCTATCATTTTTGACCTTTTTCACACTCTTCAGCCTGTTCAAACAATAGTGAACCCTGGACTCTCCTATTTTCATTTGGGGTACTCTTATAGTTAGTCAAACTTGTTTATTAGTCATCAGCCAGTTAACTCGAGATATATGCTTGCATTGGGTTTTTATCACTGAATGAATGTGCAACATGAAAGATCGATTCTTATAATCACATAACAAGGGTTGGTGGCCACGATAACCAAGTGGTCAAGGTCACGGACTCGCGGCCTACGTTGAGTCGGGGGTTCGAGATCTGAAAACACTCAAGACATATCTTATTCAATATATATCATTTTTTTTTTTTTCGTTTTTTTTTAAATGAAAATCATCATTTTCCGGAATGTAAAATATTCCAATTTCGATTTTTTTTGTAAGAGATAATTTTCGACATCTCGCTATGAAATTGGCTGTACATTCAACCTCTTTGTATTGGTTTAAGAATTATTAAGATTTTTTTTCTTGTATAAATGATTTTCCATAAAAATAATAACCCTTTAATGATTTTTCTTAAAAATACCAAAAGAGTGTAAACATGAACAAAAGGCTTACACTATCGAGAAAAAAGCTCAACGTAATCCAACGAACTCAAAAAGGGACTCGTTGAATCTTGGTGTCATTTAAGACCCGTCGTGTAGCGGGGCTGATACACGCTAAATCTGATCGAAGTCTCGTTGGCGGGGATCCCGAGACACTTTAATGATCTTTCTTTTACCTATAGATTTACCGTCTGTGCTAAACACGAGTGACGCTCCCTCAGGATACCCTAGTGATCCTTCTCAATTTTTGACCATCTTTCTTGTCAAATGACTTTTTCTATTTTTCATTTCTTCAAACGTCTAGACCACAGTTACATCTCGTTTGGAGCAGCACAGGCACATCTGGCTCTTGCGATATTAAACACATCAAATCGCTTCTCAGAGCAACGATAAAAAAACAATCACTTAATCACAATCCCAACAAGAATTGAGAGAGTCTTACGATGGCATTAAAGAAATTAATCATTGTAAAAAGGGGAGGAAAATTCTGGCTTTCGTGATTTGCTCAAATCTTTGGATAAGTAGCGTCCATCCCGGATGTTTCAAATGAACGAGGTGCCCTCTGGTGAGGTCGAAGAACAAATCCTTTCCTCACAATCCCATGATCTCACCGCAAAGAAAATCGTGTGTGTGTGTGTGTGTGTGTGTGAGAGAGAGAGAGAGAGAGAGAAATATTTTAATGTAGATACATTGTTAAATACAATTTTTGTCAGCTATCTTATCTTTTCCCGATCATTTCCGAAGCTGTGCACACTTTCTGAAAAATTTAAATCTAACTTAATCCACCTTTGAGATATCTGATTTCTCAGAAAAGTTCTGAAATTGTTCTAAAGATTAGCTATACTTTAACAGTATTTGTTCATGTTATGTATGAAACGTATTCGTGCAAAGGAGTCGTTGAGCAAGATGAAAACGTGTTACCCTTTGCTGCTATTTTCAATTTGGAAGGAAGAGGAACAATGCACAGTGGCTTCCAAGACTGAGTATACACCCCTTACTTTTTTTTTAAAGACGTAAAACAACATTATTTATTGCTTATTTAAATTTAAGCACAATAAAATGCACGTTACAAAATATATTGGATTAAGAAACAAATATGAAGAATCGATATTTTAATTTCTATAATTTTTACGTTGAAGTTACAGATTTCTTAGTCATAAAAATGTATATACACCTATTATATTTACTTAATTTTTTTTTCAAAGAAAATAAATTGATTTTTCATTGCATATCTTTATGCACATTTAGGACACCTTCCAAATGGTGTGCATTGATTTGAAAAGGTGAGTAGTTTCACTGATGATTTTGACCATTTTTCTAGTAATAACGTTTGTCTGTGTTCTTTTCTTCTAACTGTATGGTTTTGAACAGGTTTTTCCAATTGATACTGCAAGTTTTTTTTTTTTTTTTTTTTATCACAACGTGATCAAAAGACTTAGGTGTATGGAATTGCACTTTTCACTTGTACGACAACCATAACTTAACAATTTTAACAGTATGTTTTGGTTTATTATCTTGTTGAAACACACAATGCGACATTCAGAATTACTTTTGATGAATAATTTTAGTACATGCAAGTATTTCATTTGATCTATGACTCCGTTAATAAAAAAAAACTGACTTTCTCATGCCTTTTATAGCCCATACAGATCCATAAAAGAATCAAACCACCTCAGTACTTGACAGTGAGAATAGTGTTCGGTGGTTAGGCTTCCGGCCAAACATACCATCGACCATCCTTTCCCAAAACATTGAATTAACTTCTATCACTGAAAATTAAGTTACTCTAAAAATACTAAGGATTTAAAATATGATTTTCAGCAAATGCAATCTTTTTCTCCATTTGTTTTGGAACTGAAAGTTTTCCTTCTAACTACGTGATCGTTGAAATTTGCTTCTCTAAGTATTCTTTTAATTGTCTCTGCACCAACACATACTTTGCAGAGCTCACCTTTTTTTTGAACAGCTCGAATGATGTTTCTATTGTTCATCGAACTGAAGGATTATTTTTCTCCATTTCTTTCAGATTTATTTGTAATTTTCCAAAATTGTTTGTACTTCCGGATAATTTTCGTAACCAGTTGTAGCCACGTTAAATTTCTTTTGTTATATCACACAGAAATTTATCTACCTTGGACATTAAAATGACAATTTTCCGAATTTCAATTTCAGTTCTGGGCTTGTTTTTCACATCTGAAATTATTTCCCCCCCCTGAAATTCACACACACACACACAAACATTAGTATCTTAAAAAAACAAAACTATTATACTGAATCATTACAAAAAAAAAAAAAAAAAAAAAAAAAAAAAAAAATAGCGGTACGGGTAGCAAAATCGCAATTTTTACTCAATTTTGTGTCCCTGAAATTTGGAGCTTTGACGTAAAACTTTTGTTAATTAAAATATTATGGATTCTTCATTTTTGTTTTTAGTCTAATATATTTTGTGATGTGCATTTCATGTTCCTATAAATATTTAACATAAGAGAATATTTAATAATATTGTTTTAGATTTTTTTTTTTTTTGGGAGGTGTATGCTCAATTTTGGGAGCTACTATAAGGTAAATTTTTGAAACAAGCATCAACCAGCGTACATTTTATATATAATAAAATAGATATAAGTAAAAAAAAAAAAAAATTCAAACTTCTCAAACTTTATTTAAAAATGGTCTAAAATGTATGAAATTAATTTTTAAGCGCTAAATAAATAAGACTAATTATTTATAAGACTTGCTTTGTCAATACTTCTTTTGATGTCATATAAGTAAGTACTTATGGTGCATAATTTATCGGCAATGACCTAGTAGGTATCTTAGTTAAGCTCCTAAGCTTTTGTAAATGCATTATTTCTCATTTGAAAATTATTTTTATACCTTTTAATCCATCTTGAAGTAAAAACTTGATTAAGTTTTTTTTATTTATATTTATTCGATTTCTTAAGCCTTTGAATATAAGACTAAAAAGCAGTTAAATGAGCTAGACGTAAGGAAAATTTCAACTCCATTAGACGTTGTTAAGTTCAAGGCCTCTTCCCTTAAATTGCACAACTCTTCGAATATAACATAGTAATGTACTGATATCTAAGTTACCTGCGTGTGCAAAATTCCAGCTCGATAGAATGATTGGAAGGGGATTAAATTTAATAAGATTTCTTAGTTAAAAGAAAAAAAATTTACATTTATTTATTGAATATATATAAAAGCTGTATTAAAGTGATGTTTTTATCCTTTATTCAGAGAAGTAAAAATTTCTTCCGGAATATTTCATTTACTTTAAGAGTCAGTAAAAAAGTTTTTTCCCCCCCTTACTTAACGTATATCCCTTTTTTAAGAGCTATATCCATGGGCACATTTACTGTAATTGGAAAACATAATCGTTTTGTGGGGGAATTTTTTTTTTTTTTTTTGATGCAGAGAAACTGTTTTTATAGTGAAAATTAAGAGATTCCTGAAAAAGGTTCAATACATATAAAGATTTTCGATGCATATATATTCGACCTTCGTGTTGCTTCTATTGCGATGTTAATAAAAATTAAACTAAACTAAACTAAAATATGCATTCGAAATTTTTCCACTGTTTTATTTCCGTAAATTAAACAGTGTTTCAAAGTCTGATGTAATTCATTAGATTTAATATGCTTCAAAATCTACATTGTTAATTTAGCAAATGTTCAAATTTAAAAAAAAAAAAAAAAAAAAAAAAAAAAAAGTTTCAAATAAGAATATTATTCAACAAACAAAATGAAAAATAGCAAATGAAATTCTACTAAATATTAAGCCTGCCTATTTTGTTTATGGAACATATATTTAGGATAGTCATTTAAAGATCATTTTACATTTGGAGGCGATTTTTTTTAAAAATTCTTTTCAGAATCACCCTAGGTTACACTCGTAACAATTTTAAAGCCACTACTTTACACTTCTGCAAACAAACAAAGCTCATGTCTAAGTTACTGAAATAAACCCAGTTCCTTATGTTGGTCATTCTTGTATATTGATGCATTTGTTATATACTCTTGGATTATCATTTTACAGATGAGCTATATCCTCGAAGTTGATGAGGTTACAATGTACTCATAACGAGTAGGAGAGGGTACCGTAAAGTTTTAATTATCACTAAAAATAACCGATATATCCGAATAAAATATATTCTGCGTATTAATTGATCTTTATGTACATAATATTTGAAAATTACAGCTATTCATATTAGTTTATGTGGCTTCAGGGAGCTGTAGATTGTACAGTAACATGGGCTATTCGCGAAATTTCCCTTAACTAACACCTGGAGTTTCTGATTCTATATTTATGTTTCCACCTTTTTTCCAATCAAATGAATCGTGTTTATGCAAATTAAGTAAACTTTAGAAGTGGAGCAAATAGATATGATCAAGTCATATAAAAGCAATAGAGAATTGAACTGGAGTATAAGGTTACGGTAATGGGAAGGCTGCTTGTGTGAAGTGCGCGGGAGTTTTTTTTTTGCCTGTCTGCATGATTTTTTGAGACTAGGGTCCAACGCACTGTCTGAATGATTGAATATTTGGAGAATGTACTCGCATCGTATTCCAATAAGCGTAATCTTTGATATGTTACAGAGGTTATTAAGATTCGTGGATAGAGAAGTGAAATAGTTTGATCCTATTCACCTTATAAGTGGATTAATAAACTACTTTGAAACGTAATTGACTATTTTAATCACTTTGTCTGTACTTGAGTTTAAGTTGATATTTAGATTTGGGATTCCGATAACATTTAAGAGGACAGACGAGATAGTTATTAAGATTACTTCACAGAAGTAATCCAGCAGTATCATTAAGTTTTAGTTGTTACTCAAAATACTCGATAGAAACTTAATTTTTATTTTTCATTCTTAAGATGTTTCTATATGGACATCTTCCAGAGTTATACATCTCTCCCAATTTTTCTTAACCTTTCGATCTACTTCTCCTGATCGTCAAACAATGGCTTCCTGCTACCAAACAAATTAACATTAATAATTGTACTTGTCAACATTATACACATAAGGACAAGTTAATATGCAGAATAAATTTTATCCATATATTTCGGTTATTTATCAGTAATAATTAAAATTTTGCGATACCAACACGTACTATGTGTCTTAAACATACAAAACTATGGGTATGTTTGACAAAGTGCGTTACCTTAATGGCACGATGTCTTTGTTCTTAATTTTGTAGCGCTATGAATATTTTCAGATGAGCGAATGATCACAAATATTAGCTACATATATGTTGTAACGATCTCTTCCCTTCAACTCTCATTATAGACTTTTCCTGGACGGTAATTGATTCAAACAACTCACCTTCCAACTATGCAAAGCAAAGTTCATATATAAATTGAAGTTTAGCGAAAAAGAAGAAAGACGGAAAGAAAGAAGATGATACTAATAATATGTAATAATGATGTAATAAGATTATGGTAATAATAATTGTGTTAGTATGATGTGCGTGGAAGTCTTTTAGCAAGGATTTGGTAAGATTAGAACTCAACGCTCTCGGATCAATTGAAGAAGGCACTCGCATTATATACCAGTAAGCGTATTCTTTGATAAATTATAGAAGATATTAGTATTCGCGGGTAGGAACTTAACTGTGGAGAGCAACCCCCGTATTTAAAGATTAATAAAAGCTATTTTGGATATAATTGCCTATTTTAATTATTTTTGTCTGTTCTTGGACTTAAGCTGAAGTTTTGATTTTGTGATTAGAGTATACTTTAAGATGACAGACAACACAGGTAATAGGATACCACGAGTGTGAGCATGGATGTATGCGTATCTGAGAGTACCGTATCGCAGTTTTATGTTTATCAAGAAAATAGGTTTCAAGATTATCATTTTATATTCATGAACGTAAAGCTAACGATTTCAAAATTCTAATTATGCAAT
The DNA here is from genome assembly GCA_019974015.1 of Nephila pilipes. Classification (NCBI taxonomy): domain Eukaryota; kingdom Metazoa; phylum Arthropoda; class Arachnida; order Araneae; family Nephilidae; genus Nephila; species Nephila pilipes. Next base: position 466,069 of record BMAW01047403.1, read on the forward strand.
TGCTACTTCATTGCTCGAATTTAGAATATTTCATTTCGTTGAATTCGCTGTCAAGTGCATGCAAAAGAATAATAGTAATAGTAAATAAGTAAGGTTTCGATAATTTTCAATAATTTTTCCTTCTATTTTCGAAGGTATTTTTACATCTATTCTCTATGGATTTTCAGATCTATAAAAATGATAGAAAATACTTTCTGAGATCGGAGAAAAAATACTTACAAATATTTTGTGTTTATTTTTATTTATTTGTTTTGCTCTTCCTGATACATTTATGCATTCTAATAAATACAATAATCTATATTTCAGGAGATTAGTAGTCACTTCATAAATTTAACATTACGTTTATTAAGACAAAATGAGTGATAGAATAAGTTTTAAGAAATAAATCCTCCCAGGAATTTTTTACTTAATCAATTTTTTTTGCTTCAATCTATTATGCATGATCATTTAAAAACATTAACCTATGTTTATAAGTTATATATATCATTTAAGGCTGTGCATATATTACTGCATTATATTTAACTACGCTAATTGATTTTCATCCTATCAGGTGCCCTTAGTTAATTTATTTCTTATGCATTTGTATATGCTCGTAGTATGTACTTACACATTCATAAGTCTATACACTGAAGTGAAAAGTAATGCTTTCAGAGACAACTTTTTAAATTTATGATCCTATTTTCACAATTCTTGTAGTATCAAAGCCACGTGTATCTGACATCTAATATGCTATTCATTTTTGGCACAGTCCCCAATGTTATCCACACACTTGTTGTAATACTCGACTAATCGAGCAAACCCGTCGGAGAACTTCAGTGGCTGTGGCCAACATCAAGTATTAATGGCACCTTTCATCTTGTCTGCAGAACGAAAATGATGTTTCTGAAGGTGCTCTTTCATTTCTGGGAAGAGATGGAAGTCGCAAGGTGTAATGATATCTCGATGCTTCACCCTCCTCTCTCTCCATACGGATCGTTATCTTCTTCAATTTTCAGCTCAGAAATGTCACCTGTAAACAAAGAAAACAAATGCATTAAATAGTGAATGCATGTAGCCTTCAAATATAATAAGAAATTTAAAAATTGGGTATAAGATAAGAAAATCAAAGTCATGAAGGTATTCTTTTTCAATCGAGTCTCGTGAATATATATTACGCACAAATCTCATATTAGTCTGAGATCTTCACGGACTATCTTACTGAAAAAGAGAACCATAGAACGAAAAAGGAAGAGAAGGCTTAGAATCTTTTGCTCTAAACGAATAATTGATGAAATTCAAAAGCAGATTTTATTATATACAGTTCCCCGAATCGAAGAGATCCAGGTTTGGGATAAAATTTGAAACATGAAATTACATAGTATACATAAAAAAATTATTTTTTAAGTAATTTTAATGTTACCTTTCTTTTGTATATGAGCGTATAATATTTATTTCGGATTTTTATTTTATCGTACTTCCATAGCATCTTTATTGTATTTTAATCCTTTAATATAATTTTCATAGTATTTTTAATGTTTATGCATGTTTTTTGCCTTTTTTTTTGGATACCTAATTTTGTGTATTTTGTAATAAGACCCCTTATCTATAGCATGCAGTTGTAATTTTCAAATGAATAAATTTACAGTATATGCAAGAAAAGGGATTATATATGCTCAAGCAAAAGGCTAGTGAGAACAGAATTGCATGCGATCTAATGGGAGAAAGAACGCTTTACAAAAGGACAATTTCTTATTTGAAGACTATTGGTATACCTTCCATTGTTTATGTATATATATATTGGTTTAAATGAACTTTTGGTATTCATATCTTGAAGAGTGAGAGTTATTCTGAAATCTTGCAGATTTGTGACATTTCAGAAATTGTAGTCTCAAACAATATGGGCTATTAACTCTCAGGACTTTCATGGAATTTTTAAGATCTTTCAAATAAAAATAAAAAAAAAAAAACCCATCACAAAACATTAGGATTACAAAGACATGTAGTTTGTGGTCTATCTGTGAAGATCTCTTGAAATTTTTACATAGTGCACATTTATAAACACATATTTTATTCAATGTATTCAAAATATTTTTAACAACTAAAATTCAGGTGTTTTGTGTGTATGTGTTCCTTAGGATATTATTTCTGTTAGTGATTGTATTGACTTTGAGATGTTTATTAAATACTCCCAATTCTGAAACTTTTTCTTAATCAACTTAATTAAGTATTATTGATATTCGCATCATCAACAGTGCAAAATATTGGAGATCTCAATTTAAAAGGTTTCTTAAACCTTTTGCACTGTAAATCTTACAAACTTACATATGTCATAGGATCTTAAAATTTGGATTTTACATCTGTTTTGAATGGACTTATTTCTTTTAGGAATTTGGCTACGCTGCTCTAAATCTGAATAAATTATGATCTAGATATAAGAAATATTGAAGAATTAATATAAATAAAAATATTTTAGTTTATCTTTAAATAAAAGCTTAAGCTTGATTAATTTTTTAAAACGTTTTTATGTATTTCACTTGGTGTGTGTGTCATCAAAATTTCGATCGTTAATTTAACCAATTTCCCATTAAGCTAGAGCTCTGAAATTTTGAGAACCGTTCTTTACTTGCCTAACAATGCAATATTTAGATATTTGCGACCAGTTTTAACTAATATTTTAATGTTTTTTTAAATAAACTTTGCCACTATATAAAAACTTTGGTTTTTTATCTCGAATTATTTTATTTATTTCATTATTTTTAATCGGGAAATTTAAGACTAAAAAGAATATCACTCTTAAATGAAAAAAACTGCTTCCATCTACAGATGATATGAAATTAGCACAAAAAATAAATTGAATAAAACTGTCTTTATATTATTTAATTTATATAAACTTTTTATTTTTATGGTACAATTTATATTTTTTCTGAATTGCAAAGTTGACTAATGAATGCGACAATTTTAAGAGATGCAGCCCACCGCTCCACAAAGTGGCCCCGGAGCCAAAACAATTGTCAAGCCCTGCCTTACTGTACCGGTTACTATGGCAGTTGCTAAGATAATAATCATGTGATCGAAAAAACTGTCTTAGGGATAATTCATACACATAAAAAAAGTCATTCTGGGGGAAAGTAAAGCATAATTTATTGGAATTTTACAATTCTCATTTTGAAACATTGAATAAACGATTTTGTGACATAATACTTTCTAAAACAGAGCTAAGGCAGTGTAACTGTCCACCCCAGCAATATAACTTCAATCAAAGGAAATCTATTACACGTGTGTTATAAAAGAATAGAAATATTTCGAGAAATCAAAAACTGTTCAGTGATAATTTCATTAAAAAAAGCATGGTTTGTTTAAAATAAATACCCAAAAAACGTTAATTTGCATCGGAGAATAACTCCAACCGGGGAATTCACTCAAGGCCTTGTTTTATACTTCATAACACTGCAAAAGTTTCAAGGAAAAATAAAAGATGCTCCCATATATTGTTTGTGTTAAACAGCCTTTAATGAGGCATTCAAAGTTATATAGTTACTTATATTGTTGGGGGGGGGGAAAAGATATACAACGTTAAATAAGTGTCTCATATTGAGTCTCCCTGTTTTAAAATATCATTAAGTCTTTGTTTTCGTTTCACTTCCACCTCGGATATTCTTCCTTATTACACATGTTACAGTGCGAGTCTGCACTGTTTACTGTGGCGCTCTACGAAATGTTTATCCGCCACTCGCGAGCCCTGCCGCAACGCATGGTATTGCATTTTATGCGTATTTCAACTTAAAAGGAATTAATTTGTCTTACAAAAAAGTTTCTTAAAAAAATTTCCATTTGGGGGACTTGCTCATCCACAATCTCCGGCACTGCATATCGGCGAACATTTGTAATGTGAGTAAACAAAATTCTAAACTTCCTATTTCGGTGTATTGAAATTTGACCTTTCAGGCTCCTATTAATTCCTTACGATTAACACTACGTTAATCGTAAGGAATTTCGACTACCGTCTTCAAATCTTTACTGTTTAAATTCTAAAAAGAGAACCCGAAAAAGCACAAAATAATGAAGGTTTCTGACGAATTAGAATTTTTCCACCGATTTTTAAAAATATTTGTATCCCTATTTTAATGATTCGTTTGTGGGTTTTCCGATCTTTAAAAATATATTAAAATATTTTCAAAAATTGTAGTAAAAACATAATTCCGCCGGAACCCTTATTTTTTTTTTCTCTTTCGGATGTACTTTTTTGCTCTCAAATAGATAAAATAGTGTAGATTTGAAGACAGTAGTAGAACTTCTATAGCATTCGCGAAATCGGTATGGCTGGTAGCCGGGAGCCTTAAGTAATTTTTTCCGAAAAATAACAGCTTGAGACTGAAATACTCTGCAGACTTTCGGAGCCCTACTAGAAACCCCGGCTGAGTGATTCTGACAATGTTAACAAACCTAGAAAGCTGTGACTTTACAAATGATGATGAGGAACGAAATATTTTCCAGTAAGTGTCAAAATCCACTTACGATTCCTTTTTATCCGAGAACCTCTGGGCGCGACAAGCTAAAGTGCATTTTTGTGTAATTATCCCAAAATATCGCGTAATCTATTTCTTTGAGTGTGTGGGCTCCAATATACCTCTAAAAACAAACTAATCTGGTCAAAACAACCCAGACCCGCTAAGCATCGCAACATCTTATCTATATAAAGACAAGTCTAAAAATAAAGCAGCACAAGGACACCCAGAAAGCAGATTTTTTTGTCAAATTTGATTTGATAACTATTCCATTTTTGTTAAAGAGAGCGAAAGTCTCGTGAATTTGCATTTCGTGTGCCTTTAAATGGCATCTTTCAGGGACCACCGTCGAGAACAAAAAGAAGTGCAATTCCACTTCGCCTCGGCGCGACCGCCTTCAATTTGTCTTTTGAACAGAGGCGCCGATGGAACGACTTCCTCAATGCTCAGGGAAAGAAAGGATTCATTCTTTGAGAAACACTTCATTGGAAGAACCCGGATGTGTGAAAGGGTCGGGAACAACTAAACGAACGGATCGCCTCTCGATACAATGTCATTTTTTGGAAAAAAATCTTCGTAATGTGATGCATCTAGTGATAAGGCAGTGGGCGTAACTTAAGGTACCCGCAATGTTTTCGGTGAAATTTTTGGAACATTCTTTGACATTGACTCGAGGGTGGCATGAAATATTTCTTGTGGGAGAAACAAGAAATATGAAAAAGTAAGAAAACATAGAAAAATCTTGTCGTGGACGGGGACATAGTCAGAAAATTGATTTTTTTTTTTGGGAGGGGGGGTATATCGATTTTAATTTCTAAAAATAACTTAATAGAATGACGGTGATTGCACATAAGTATAGTTATTTGATTATTAATTAAATTTATCTTATTAGTTTGTGCATTTATGAATTATATCTGTTTGCTGGAGATAAAGGGTACTATATCCTTTTTTGAATTTTTACAGGAGAGCAGCTTTTAGAAATTTTTGTATGTGTTATTTCGTTATTAACAGCTACTTGTTAGTGAATATTTTTCAACAACCCATGTGAATTTTTTATAGGATAGGGCTGGCTTATGTTATTTTGCTACCGTAGGCAAACCTCAAAAATAACTACCCCAAAGCTTCAAAATTTTCAAAAACAAACAAAATAGAAGTATAAAAGAACCCATGTTAACTAGAAAAAATGACCTACAATTGAATTAAGACAATAATACTAATACATATTTTCGGAAAATTGCCTTATAATTTCGACGAACTAACGTTAGTTACGACCAATTAGAAACGACAACATAGTTAGTAACGAGTTAAGGCAATCAGGGAATCTTAGAAACTAAAACTAGTTCCAAAATAATCTAGTAAATAAACTAGTAAAATAATATACAAAGTCTTAACTTTAAAACAATCTCTTCCGAAAAGATTTTTTTCTGCAAATCGCAAAGCACTTCTTTCAGATCTAATTAACTACTGAAAACAGGTTCAATGGGCAACATTGTTAATCCGTGAAGACGATTTTGAGTAGATACAGCTCTTAAGAGATTTTTTTATTTTAAACTTAGGGAAAGTTCTTTCTCTAGTAGCAACAGTTACGGGATGCATAGGGAAAATTCTTAAAACAAATTTGGTTCCATTTCAAGGGAAGTAATGAATTTAAGAACATCGACTGGACCTCCTTTCAGACGGCCCCGGTTGTTTTTGATTTTACAACTCATTTGTTTTCTAGTGTCAAGTAATCGAAAAGCATTTTTATATGTATTGTATTTTATTAATATTATTTTTACGTTCTTGTTCAGGCGGGTTTGGTCCCATACCTTGACCTCTGATGGCTGTACCTTGGACCAGTGACTTTTATATATCTTTTTTACTTATTAAAACTTACTGACTACAATTTTAAATATATATATATGGGATACATTTAATGGATGAGTAGAAACAGCCTCAGAAGTCATGGCTGGGGAATAAGAAGACCATTTCCGCATCAAGTCTATTACTTTTGAATAAGAGAGAGAGCATTTTACATACATTTTAATATCAGCAGAGCGGCGTACTAATGGCTGGAGCAAAAAAAAAAAAAAAAAAAAAAAAAAAAAAAGAGCGAATTTTAAATTACTTCAAATTAAGATGCAGGAATTTTCTTTAGATCATGTGGAATTGGATGAAGGGATTTTGAGAAACTTCAGTGGCAGACGAAAAGTCAGTAGGGATTATCCCTACGGCTTCGAGACGTGAGATTAGCTGACTCTGGAGATTTTAATAGCCCGTGATTGCATACATTAAAATCTAAATTGAAATGGTATAAGGAAATAAGAATGAACTATTTACAGTGAGTTAAAGAATAGGAAAAATTAGGAAGTTAAATTATTTCTAAATGAAATCATCATATATACACACACACATATATATTCACTCTATAACAAAAAAAAAAAAAAAAAAAACGAGGCACCAAGGAGTTGCCCGGCTGTAATGAAATACACACCTGAAGAAGCGTTTCTCAATCTGATGGCCAAATTTTCTGTTGCATTTCGATTTAGGATACCTTTCAACGACTGAAAAAAATGCCTCGCCGCAGGATTCGAGCGCATTACGAGCAACTGTCAGAGTTTGAAAGAAGTCGTATCATTGGATTGAAAAAGGCAGGTAGGGCAAATAGGAGAATCGCTCGTCATAAGGGTAAGAGCGATTAGAAGATGCTGGCAAGAATGGGTGGGCAATGGCAGATTTCAGCATCATGATGGTAACGGTCGAACTAGGGCCACAGCAGATCGAGAGGAGAGTGATTGTCAGATCAGCTGTCACAGCGCCTGAATCATTGTTATCAACCATCAGACGTGCGGCCCACACACGAGTGTCCACCATGATAATTCACAGACGGCTGATAGAGTGAAATCTACGACCGCTACGCCACCTGCCACTCACGCCTGCACACTGTCGACCAGATTACAGTAGTGTTTGGCTCGATCAGGTTGGAATGATGCTGACTGGGAACACTTAGTGTTTAGCGACGAATACCGCTTCTAACTGTGTCGCCCAAAGTCCTCCGGTTGGTGTGGATGTTAGGAGAGCGGGGTGCCAGCTCAGGTGTCGTCCTCGTCACTTGACCGTGGTTCAAAATTACGAGGTCCGTCGCCAATAGCCCTCGTGTTGCTTCTAGTGCGACGTTAATAAAAACTGAACTGAAACTCCAACTGTGTCCTGACGATCATCGAAGATGTGTGTGGAGACGCCCAAGGGCACCGTGCCGATCCTTTCACTATTGCACGTCACACAGGCCCTGAACCAGGAGTTAGGGTCTGGCGTGCCATTTCCTTTGATAGCTGGACCCCTTTGGTCGTCGTTAGAGGTATACTTACAGCTCAGAGGTACGTCGAAGACATTTTGAGACCTGTTTTATTACCGTTCCTTTTGCAGTACCGTGACCTTATTTTTCAACAAGATAATGCCAGACCACATATGTCACGTGCTGCTATGAACTGTCTTACAGCTTGTCAAACACTTCCTTGACCAGTCAGATCGCCCCCCAATCGAGCATGTCTGGGATATCTTGGGAAAGTGACTGCATCTACCAGGGAATGTCGATGACCTGGCCCGACAATTGGAGCAAATTTGGCAAATACCGCAGGAGACCATCAAGGAGCTTTATCACTCCTTGCCACGTCGTGTGACAGCTTGCATCCTGGCTAGTGATGGATCAGCACCTTAATGAGCTCGTTACTTTGTAACTCTGAAATAAATCATTCAATTTTTCTGAAATTTGAATCATTTTCTATTCTGTACATAATTTTCCTATCCGCCAATTTTTGTCTCCATCGGACAATTCCTTTTTGATGAGTGTTTTTTTCCTCGATATAAAGTGTATGTTGACAACTTTTTTTTCTGATACCAATGCACAATTTCGAAGGACAATTATTAGGCATATAACAATTAATTGAATATTCATCGATGTCATATAATAAAGCGTAATTAATAATACTAGCAAGTAAACTTCTGCGGCTTCAAGTCTCTATAAACTACAAAGTCCGTTTAAAATTAATTTTCAATCTGTATAAAATGTTTTATCTGTCAATGCATGATAAATTTTAATTTTTTTATTACTTAATTGAGAAATCAGTTACAAACATAAAATATCACAGAATTTTTATATAAATATATAAATTCTATTGATCTAAAACTTTGTTAAGACATTAAAATATGCATCTCAAATTCCATGAAGAGCATAGATCAGTGGCTCTTAACCGGTATTCCACAGAACACTGCTATACTCCGTGAAGTTGAGGTTAAAGAATAGTTAATAGTCAAAAGAATATTTAAATTATCTCTGAAAATTGTAAAAACATATAAAAAAAATTTGCTTTCCAATAACATAATTTTCTGTAAATCTGTATGAATAGTATTGTCTTGATTCAATTATATGTAATATTCTTCTAGTCAACATGGTTTTCTTAGAACTTTTCTTTCCAAAAATTTAAAAAAAAAAATTTGTTTCAAGCTTGGAGGGAGCATTTTTTTGGGTTTGCCTACGGCGGAAAAAACACTAGGGATGCCCCTACACAGCCTGAATCTTGCTCTCAAGTCAACAACTTCTTGTGTGATAAGAGTGCTGTCCATTGACAACGTAACTTTCCGTTCCTGAATCTCCTACGTTACTAGTCCGGATTATCTTCTTTCAGTCTACGACTGAGATCAACTGTCTTTTTTATTTAAAAAAAAGATTAGTTTTTATTAACGTCGCACTAGAAGCAACACGAGAGCTATTGGCGACGGACCTCGTAATTTTGAACCTCGGTCAAGTGACGAGGACGACACCCGAGCTGGCACCCCCTCTCCTAACTTCCACACTACGTCAACGGGAGGACTTTGGGCTCCGACAGATTTAACGTGCATCAGCCTCGGCGAGTCTTGAGTGGCCAAGGCTTGAACCCGCGACTGAACGAAAACCACCGGCCACGAATCCGAAACCATGAAGACAAGGCTACCACGGACACCTGGGATCATTGCCGGGCATTTTAATAAATTTACGGATTCATCGTCCTCAGAGCAGACACGCGGAGTTTTCAGTAACCTTAGGTTTGAATCCACTTTAATCATCCTCAATTTTCCGTACAGAATTTGCTGTACTTTCCAATCAGTGGTGTAGCGTGGAGGTGCAAAGGAGATCGTGGTCCAGGGGGGCACAGATGTTATAATTTTTAATGGGGGTCTTCCACCTTCAGATGTCAATTCCCACTTCGTTCTTTTAACTGTCAGATTGTCATCTGTAGCTTTTGTTAATATAAATTTCTTTTAAATGTTCCTTTGTTTATAAACTATTGTTGCCGCTACGTTTCCCAGCTGATAGTTTTAATCATTTGATATAGTCACTTTATTAACATTCCATACAGTTTCTGCACATTTGTTTATAATTTTTTAGTGATAATTAAACAGTGTTTATTTATTAATATCATGTTTCACTTGCTTCCCACTTTAAAAATACTAAAATAATATGATTTGAATGCCTATTATTAACACATACTTAGAAGCAACACGATGGATAATGAAGACATGCTTCATAGTTTTGAATCTTGGTCAATGACTGGGATGACACCTGAAATGGTATCCCACTCCCCAAACTTTCAACATCAACCAAAATTGCGGACATTGATCCTCACAGATTTAATGCACATCAGCCCCACTACATGGCTTCACAAAACTGAAGCACTTGTTATAACAGGCAATGACTTTTGTATTCCATTGTTATCAATAGTAAAAGTATTCTAGAAGCATGGTTGAGAGCTTGGTAGATATAAAGTCACTGGTTGATGCTGGAATTCTACACACTGTCATGTGGAAATGGTTTATTTCCTTCCATTGCATGCATAACTATTCACTCAATAAATCATAATGAATATTTTATATGTTGTTAAAAATCTAACAAGTTTTTTTGTACTTGCAATGTTTTCTGAAAACATAAAAAAATGGCAAATTAAATTCTATTTAAATTTTAATTACTTACTATTATAACAAAGAAGAAAAAAGTTAATTTTAACAATGTCACATATTTAGGAGATAAGACAAGGAAGAAAATAAACCCAGAATATAGGAGAAAATTTTTAAATCAAGGTGCCGATTTCAAATTAAGATAATAATAAATGAGGTGAAATAAATAAATTTCTTACTAGAATAAATTATAAACTAAAACACTGTGAGGCTACCCTAATTACAATTTTTTAAATAAAAAGCTGCAGAAAAAATTGAAGATATTAATATTTTGGAAAACAGCATCATGCACAAACATATATATTTTAAAACTTTATCAACAATAAATTTGGCAGCACAACATGGCCTACCTATAATAAACCTTCTGTACTGAAATAACCAGACACTACAAAAAGCAGACACAACAAGTATAAATGATAATGAAATCCCAGCCTTATTATGAAATAAACTGTTAAATATGAGTGCATATAATTGGTACAATGCAATACTTGGTAAATGGAATTGCATTTGAATTAACTACATAATGAATTGTGTTTGGCACAATATGTAGCATTATGACAAATCAAACACAGAATCAAATTTTTCAGCATATAATCTTAATAAAAGTAGCTAATGTAGAACCAAAACCAATGCTATATCATATGATTCTAAATTATACAGCACAAACAAAAATCACACAATAATTCATTTCAATAAAGCATTTATTATAAAAAAACAATCTGATGCACAAAACCGACATCACAAATGTGTATTTATATAGACGAACTACAAGGATATTTCTTCAGGCCAGCTGGTTAACAACAAACACACACACACACAAAAGAAAGCATTAAATTAATACATATGGACAGAAACAAATCTATAACAAAGCTTATTTTAGAATTCAACATAAGTGTCTCCTGTTTCAATTAATAGACAATATTTAATTTAATGTGAAAACGTTTGATACAAAAATGAGTTACTTTTTTCCCTATATAAGCATAATTGTGCTCACTATTCATATATCAAACAGTAAAATGAATAAAGCCCACATTCACTAAATTGAAAAATATGTCGAAGTGACATTTGTCTTTGAAAGAAAATAATAAAATTCACGTAATCTTCAAATAGACCATTTGAATAAGATTTGATTTTTGATTGAAAGTCTTTTGTTTTCATAACATTTTATAACAAAACTTAAAATATGAAAATATTTGGGTACATTCAAACTCATATTAACTCCTTACACCAGAACATAGACATATATTTAGTTTGAAAAAATACACAAATATTTAAAATTAAATAAATCTTAGCAGCAAACATATATATTCACCCGTAAAATATTAAAAGATTTCACTAATACAATACTTTCTAATACTGAAAAAAAAATACAGTTGCTGATTACCCAAACTGTATTAATAGCTTTCTTACAAAAATAATAATAAAACTTATAAATATATTAATATTACACAGGAAAAACAATTGCACAACCATAGAAAAACATTTCTCGAACTTCTAGTAAGTAGTTCTTGCAAACTACAAAATACTTTAATGACTTTCTGAAAAGCAAGAATTCAGTTTGACATTTTTTTTTTTACTTATATTTTATACAAAGCTCAGTCAGGATTAGGCACATTTAGAGCATGTTGGAATATTTTCTTATTTTTCTCAAAAAAGTTTTTTTAAAATATCAATTAATTACCCCCTTAGTGCTATTGAATTTAAGAAGAAAACATATTGAAATTTTTCTATGCAAAATATATATTCAACTAAAGCATATTATGCAATGTATATTCACACTGATCATTAAAAAACAAATTTTCAATAAAGAGATAATTTATTCAGTATTTTACACATCTTTCATTTTCAACAAATATTTTTAACATTATAACTTTTTCAATATGCTCTGAACTTAGCCACATGATCTAACTGTGCCTCAACCTGTAGTACACTATAAATGTGAAAGGCCGCATGAAAATCCAGATGAGATGACATTCGAAGAATATATCAAAGCCCAATGATGATGAATGCAATTAGTACTTACAAATAAAATTTGATTAAAAAACTATCTGAAACATATCTGCAAGGAAAAATAAACACAAGGAAGTTAAGTGATGATCAACGATAGGCATTATGCAGAGCGAGTGGTTGAGCGTTTGCTTCAAAGTTCGCTGTCTGTTTTAATGTTGCAGAGGAAAAGGCATTTTGCATCACTGATTTTCAGAAGCACTGAGAGACAAAAAACTTGCTCTACTATATTTTATGCACTACACACTTTTAAAAATGATTGGTAACAGTTTGAGTGTAATCTGGTACATTCTAAGCACAAAATAAAGAAGAGAACTTTTTTTTAAATCCCTTTTTAAACCCTAAGGCTCACCTACCAATTCATTCATCAAAAAAAGCATTCCATAGACATTCCTCATTTATTAATTTACTTATTAAAAATGCTATTTTCATAAATAGCTCAAATATATTGTTATTGAAATATATGTCAAATAAAAATTTAATATTTAATTTCAACACTTAAAAGCAATTTTTGTACAAAAAAAAAAAAAAAAAAAAAAAAATAAGGAATGTTACAAATAGGAGAAATTATACTGAGAAAAAAAATCTAATGTTTCCTATTCTTAACTTAGCTTGATTAGCTGAGAAAGAAAAGAATATCCAAATGTATAAACATGAAAAAAGTCAAATATCATATTTTAGAAGTAAGTTTATAGAGAAAATTTCAAGTCATTTTCATTTTTTTTTTGAAGTCTTGAGGAGCATGTGACATTACTAACTTCAAATATGCACCAGAGTAGAAAGCAACTCTTTGTTCTCTATATGAATAATTTAGAATTCATTTTAAGCATCTCCAATTTGTGCCAATAGGCTCCATACAAACAAAGCACTCACTTGCAGCACATTATTCTAGATTGTTAAGAAGGCAGACAGACTCAGTACCGAAAAAACTGCTTTGTAGAAAAAAGATAACAGTAAGGTTTGATTTTTGTTTTTCATGGTCTATCACTTTTTGTTGAAAACGAGTATCCACCAGGAGATATCTGAAAAAGATAGTACTCCATGATAGAATCAAGTAGTACTCCATCCAATGGTTCACTCTAGGTTGCCTCCACTCCACTGATAAGCAAAGCAAGTTAAACCATCAGTTTTAAGTCTGATGTGCAGTAATGTTCTTCAGACCTATATAATATATTGCTGGAGAAGGATATAAGAAAAATTCCCTTAGTCCTTTTTTAGATTAATTTTTCCTTCAATCATGAAAGTAGATTGTCAAGAGATCACACTCTCATGATAACTGAGTGTCAGTCCATGAAGGTGACCTTGAAAAGGCATGCAGTGACGCAAATCAGCTGCAGAGATGACCTTGAAATGGCTGCAGGAGTGACATTGAAAAGGCTTCACAAGCAGAGGAGACCTTCAACAATGATTCAAAACTTACAGTTGGTCTTAAAAAATGCTGCAAAAGTTACCTCAAAAAGGCTCCAAATGCAGAGGTCACTTTGGGAAAAGACTTTTAACAGCCACAGATCTTTAAATGGCTGAAAAGGTGTCTATGATAAGACTTCAACCTCACAGATGACTGTAGAGGTGACCTTGCCCGTTCTCACAAATAGACCTTGCAAAATAAATGGTAGCAGAATGCGACCTTGAAAAAGGCCCTCAGTTAACAAAATTCACAATCCATTTGATTAAAATCAGATCATTCTATACCAAAGGTGCTGGATTCTTCCACTGCCAGTAAGAGCTTTTCATAGAGCATTTCGTACGTGGTGTAAGGTGGTAGATCCAAACGATTGAAACATGTGTGAGCCCTAGAAGGAAATAATAATAATAACACATTCATAAATCAAGAAATTTATAATGAAAATGTCTATCATTTTGATAACTGTCTTACTTTAAAAGCAACATAAATTTATCAGATTTATTGAGAGCATAAAAAAATGATTAAGACAAACTATATTAACTTTCTTCGTTCCCCATAGGAAAATCAAAAACATAAAAATTCACACAAATAAAAAATATAGCTATTTAAATTCCTTTATAATCTGACATGAGATAGTTGTAAATTCAACATTTTTTAAAAAATAAATAAAAAAAGTTTCTAATTACACAAATTATTGAATTCATTTTATTTTCTCCATTAAAACTACTAATGAAAACACAACATGTTTACTTATATATTTAGGAATCAAACAGAAGTTAGCATATAATATGTGCAGTGTTTTTCATTAAGAGTAGCATAATCACCTAGGTAGACTGGTAGGCTTTCCCCATTTTTCTATACAGAATCTTCGAGGTCCATTACTTCCACGAAGAGCTGCAAATCCCTCATATGGTACACTGGATGTACCAGTCACAAATTGCAGCAATCTCAATCTTCTCTCATTATCAAACTTTTCGATGGCCAGCCAAAACCATTGGATGACAGGATGATTGTCATGATAACCTGGAGAATAAATTTTAAAATCATGTTACAAAATCCTTTTACCACAAATATTTTTTTCTGTAATTTGTATAAACAACAAAGCCAATGACAAAAATGCTCAAAAGTTTTTTTTTTTTTTTAAATACATTTCCATAGTCAAGAGTATCAAAGCTCTTTTGTTAGAAAACTGATATGAATATGCAGCACATATATAAGTTAATCAGTTATAAATCAATTCCTAACACTATTAATATATAGACAAATTATATTCACCTTTCAAAACATTTTAATAACCTAAGGTGGTAAAGATTAGTTTGAAAACATTAATAATTATGAACAATAAAATTTTGTTCCATAATATAGAGCATTTTTCGTCATACTAAATTAAACACATCTATTTCTTGGTCAAAAGCTCAAAACATAATAGAATCTAACTAGAGAAATTAGGAAATATTGTAAACAAAATATACAGTTTGAAAATTCAACTTGTGAAAATTATGTACACACAAACAAACTTGAACTTCATTCATTTAAAACAAAAAAAGTAGTTATGGTTATATGTTTATTTTGCAAATTCAAAATAAAAAATAAAGGCATCACATACAGGGCAGGAGAGAAGATTTCTTTGTTTATTATTTTGTTTTCTAATAATATGAGAACTTCAGGCTATAATACATTTCAGAATTTTGGATATCTAGAAAAAAAATCTCACCGGAACGATATTCTGTATTCTTTCTCCAATCAGAAATGTCAATTTCTGCAGTACCAGCAATGACTAGTTCCAACTCTCTAGCATCAAATACAGATACAAGACGAGGATCCACAACCTTGAAATAATTTTAAGACTTTCAAATCAGACATACAAAATAGCTTTGTTCAAAATCTATAAAGCATTCATGAAAATACAGAGCTTTTTAATATACATATGAACACAAATTTATTCAAAAGTTCAAATTAATATTAAAAGGCCTGTTAATATCAAAGCATTTATAAAAATAATTTGAATTGTTTCGTAAATTTTTTTTTATAGTTAAGACCAGACTTGTCCAACCAACAAACTTTGCAGGCTGCTTTGGAATTGCATTTTATTTGGAAGGGTTGTATTATATAAATGTGTGAGCATATGAATTGAGGGGAATCGACTAATTCTTTCGAGCCCCATTACAGAAAGCAAAAATATTCTACAATAAATTAAGAGAAATTATATTCTATTCACTTAAATGTATTAATACAAAATACAATTTAAAAAACTGTCCTGCAGTTATCATACGAAACTGATATCAAGTTATTTGCAATCAAAAGACATAAAGCAACCAGTCTGTCTGGAAGTCTATGCTTCTGGGACAAATATATTAGATTTGCTACAAACTGGCCACAGCTATTTTGCATGTGTATCTGACCCCTCCCCCATACACACCTAGTAATGCACACTTGCATTCTTCAATAGGTTTGCTGGTTAAATATTCATTGTATATTATCTTTCATGCACAATAAAAGCTTAAATTTTTATTCAGATGATCTGGCTTCAGGGACCACATGTGTATACTGGGTGGACCACATGCGATCTGTGGTTTAGACAAATATTTTAAAAGAATGTTAAAACAATATTCTACAAATTATGGTACCATTTAAAATACTGCACTTGCGCAATAATTTATTGAGTACGGCAAAATTGAGAACAAATTTTTTCAATGACACAGTTAAAATGGAAGGCTATCAACAATAATTTCATGAGAAATTTTCGTTTTTATTTTCCAAGTATTGATTATAAAATGCAAGCAGACAGCAAGTGTTAACAACATACCAATGATAATTGATAGGAAAGAAATTTGACAAATAAAAAGAAAGTTGAAATTTTATTGCAGGAGCAATTGAAACAAACCTCATAGAATCCTTTGACTAAAGACTCTGTCTGTTCTGCTACTCCTCTTTCCAGCCTCCATTTAACCATCCTCTCTATGTACTCCCTCTTATTACGTTCAACTACCCCAGTTCCTTTGCCACCAGGTTTCAACTCTCTTTCAACCACATGTCCTGCAACTTCTTCCGTCACGCTAAAGGTCAATTCAAGGCCCAACTCAGAGATATCATTGTCTTTGAGCCACAGAAGGGACTGATGAAATTCTGCATCCAAATACTCCAGGTCACTCAGAGAACAAGGGCTGTTGCATGAAAAATACTTATATAAGAAAAAAATCAATAAAGAACAAATTAAAACCTATAATCTAGTCTTAATTTTGGGATAATTAAAAAAAATAATTTCAAGAGGAGTAATTGGTTTTAATTTACAATTTGTTTCAATCATAATTATTTGAATATGGTAAACATAAATAGCTGAAATTAATTATAATAGATGGAGTAATAAGTAACATATATAATGTGAAATACTTTTTCATAAAAAAATCAAAACAAAGAAATGTTTATAAAGCTTATAGTATATTTACCATAGATCTAGTTTAACCCCACAATTCAGTCCCCAGTCTGAATATGCATGTTTTGTTTTGTTGCGTATTCGAATTATTTGATTTATTTTTTGGTTCAAATTAATTTCAAATTTGATTCATCTCTTAGTTTCAAATTTGATTCAGTTTCAACTTTTTTACTTAGTTCTATTAATGTTTTTTGTTGATTTTGGTTTTTAATTGTTCTCTTCCTTTTGTGTTTTTTAATAATAAATTATTTGCTTTATCTTATACATACATATAATATATATATATATAACGAACTAAATTTTAAGCAATAAGAAATGAAAGTGTGGAAATGAATAGGATGAAAATATTTTTTGAATGACAAATTAAAAAAATATCTTTTACCAATTTTAATTCCAATACAGTTTTGAATATTTTAATAAATAATAAAGCTGAAAGAAGTAATGAAAATATTTGTTAATTATTTATATGCAGATATATAACACAATTATTTTTTTTAAAAAAAGTTTCTCTAAGAATATACAAAAGGAATTTATGATATTGTCTAAAAAATTTATAAGCTTAAACCTATAATCTACTCAGCAATAAGATAGAGCACTTATTAATATAGTAACCTATAACCTATTCAATAAAGTAACCAATTCATAATCCACTTATTCTTATTGTTCAGTCAATATTGTACTGCTTAGCTTAACAAATTGACTGCCAATCATTCGAGATTGGATTGACCATTATTGTCTTGATATGGAGATAGATTGTACCCAGATGCAAACATACTTATTGTAAGAAATATGATTTAAAATAGTAATAAAAGATAATTATGTATACCTAAGTATTATTTAAGCCTTTCATTAAAGAATTTCTCAACTATGCACTAGTGTGGGATCAGCACCTTTTAAGGTCCCGTATTCTATTCTGGGATTTTTGCAGAATATAATGCCCCCAGTAAAAATAAAAAAAAAAATTCCTGCTTATGTTTTCAGAAAATACATGTAAACCAAATGGTGAATCTGTTTTCCAATATAATCTTGTATGCAATTCATTTGTATAGTTCTCCCATATGTAAAATCAATCCTACAAATACTAAGAGTTTCTCTTTTATGGTGTCCCTCTAAGCATTGATGTGAGAATGTTACCTTTTTGCAGTGAAAAAGTTCTTTATGAGCATTATCATTAGTTTCAGCAACTATTTCATCCCAAATACCATCAGTGATAAAATGCCAAAAGAAATCTATGGGATTGTTACCTGACACAAGTTGGAGCAAACACTCAAATTTTATGAAAGGAAATTTTTTTAGTTGACATTGAATCATTTACCTAAATTATGTTTTCAATCATAGCTGAATTGTACTGCTGACATGTTGCCTCTTGCATGATTCAATCATCATCATCAGGCTCTGCACTATCAAAAGTATAACCAACACCCCAAGATTATGTTTTCAATGAAAAATAAAATATTAATTTTGAAACCACGATTATTTATGCTAGTTTCTAATCATCACTCCATGCTAATACCTACAGAAATACCTTTCATGCAAAGCAAAATAAATTGGAAAATGGTTAATTAGAGGAATATTTTCCAGTGCCAGAGTGTAATTGGCTACTGAGACATCATCCTGCATCCCATGCCAACATGTGATTGACAATAGAACCATGTCCAGCATTGGATCTTGATTGGCAATCAATGCGTTAATGATTACTTTTATTTACATATGTAAGGGCAAAAATATTCCGAAAGTTTCATTATTTTTGCAAGATCACTCCTGCCCCCATTATAATCAAAATGCCTATAAAAACTTTGACAACTTTCTTGTTTAATACAGAATTTTGGATTTAAAAATTTATCTTTTAATTGTTAGAATAAAAGTGTCATCTATCCATCCTTCCTTGAAAATTCTGTTTTGTTAACATAATATAGCATTTGAAAACCAGCATCAATTTTAAGATAAGATGCATGAGCTACAAACATTCATTATTTTGTTGAGTAAACTTCATTTCATACAAGTACCTAGATTCAGGTATAAAATAATAAAACCGACACAGTTTTAAAAAATGGATCAGATTCCATCCTACATCCAATACTAACAAGCAGACAAATAGAATAAAATGGCAAAGTGAAATATCATTTCCACTCTCACAATATACACTTGAATAAAAATTTCTATCTCTATGGTAAACAGTTAATTACTTACAGGCGCAGCAGAGCTTTGTAAAAAGGTCGCGTGAAAAAGGCATCAAGCAGGTACTGATGGACGAGGGCCAAGCCCAACACTCTCCCACTGAATCGGAACCATTCATGTTGGTTGTCTACAAATGCAGACATTGGAGATACTTGGACTGTATATGTATCGTTGGCAGAGTACTCAAATAGACCATAGTATGGGTTGAAAAGCTCACGGGAGAGGAGAAAAAAGAATTCTCTAGATGGGCCACCATAATCCAACCTACATGGAATTAAGAACATTACTTACATATACGAAGAGGAATTACTTACACTCAGATTTACTGTTAAGTATAAATGTTTCAAAAAAAGTCAACTATTTCTTACTTCTTCAGATATATTTTTATGAATAAACAAATCTATTATTTTTCTAATTCGTATATGAAACAAATAAATGCAATTTAACATATTCCATTTTTAAATGAGAAAACAAAAATGCTAATATATTGGATAAGAAAAATAGACTAACATTAATTAGATCCTGAACTTTTAATTGCTTCATTTTTTTTTTTGTGGAACTTTTATATACAAAGTTGACAGGGAAAAAAAGATGTTTTGATGACAGATCAACTTATAATTGATGCAATTAACACATAACCAATTAGCATAGTTTTTTTAAAAAAAACCCTTACTTCTTGAAAATATTGAAGTTGAACATAATTTAGTTTTCTTTCTACAAGTCATCTGTACTTTGATTGCTTTTACAACACAGTTACAAGAGGAATTGATAATTTTAAAGTACGAGTATAAATAAACTTTTAATTTATCAACACTTGATATTACTTTTAGGTAATTTTTTCAATTAGTAGTATTTGGGCATGACAAATGTCCATAGCTAAAATTAACGATATATATATATATATATGACAGCAGTCAACCGTGCCACAAAAAGCAAATAACATATGTTCTTTAACACAACAAACATCTTCCTTCATAGATTTAATACTAAGCAACACTCCATAAAATGAAAATTAAATGTTCAGAATAGATTATTAATGTTAAATGGACACAAGAAATAATAGCCCTTAAATATAACACAAGTATTATAAAAAACTTAGCAACATTAAATGCCAATCAAAATAGTTACAATCCTAAAATATTACATATATATTTACAGATGATAAACAAATTTTAAAACAAAAATTAAATTTAATGTCATTCGAAAAAACAAAACATTTCTGAAAAATAAATACTCCCCCCCCCCTATTAATTAGAAAATTTTCTGACAAATATATGTTGGTTGATTGGTGTTATTATCATCCCACTAAAAACAAAGTGAGGGCAATCAGTGACGGATCTCATAATTTTGAGCCTTGATCGAGAGACAACACACAAGCTGGCACTTCCCTCAGGTATATATATGTTAAGTGTCCTTTAACACAATATTCAAGGAAAATATTCAATCTAGTAGTTATTTACAAGTGCAGTTTTACAAATAAGAAAGTAATTGGATACATACAGCAATACTCCAGAAACAACAAAATATAATAAATAGAGGTAATGGATAAGTAACCAGGAAAAACAATTAGGACAGGGAAAAAACAAAAATAACTCAATTAAAAATATTATTTATGAATTAAATAATATCATAAAATCAATACTTGAAATATTCAAATAGCCATAAAGAAGATGAAATTATAATTCTGAAATTTAAATTTTTTTTCGATTTAATTAAAAGTACATTTTACAATGAAATCATTACAATAAATATGATCTTTAAGTTTCAGGCATATGTTCATAAGTATCCATACCCTTCCTCGCCAGCAAAGCTAATATATAGACGAGATTTTTGCAAGTCCTTTTTGGAAGCGGCCATGATTTTAGTGAATGCATCTTCCAAAAGGTGATCCCGCCTAATATTTAACCTGAAAATATGACATCAAATTAAGTTTCAGAAAATATGTGAATATGAGCAGTTGTGTAATGATATCAGATTGGTGCAAAAATAATTGTGGATGTTTTTCATTTTAAATTTTGATTCTCATTTTGGACTTAACTTTTATTTAACTATGTTCATGTAATTTACATTTCAAAGAATGAATTTTACTGTAATGATTCATACTAAAGGTCTTGTCATTATTTTTTATTCTTTAAATAATGATTCAAAGAAAGCAAATTTATAGTATGAGTTCAAAATGGGATATAAAGCAGTAGAAAATAGCTATTAATAGCCATGGGAATACAGATTAAAATTGGTGAACATACATCTTAACATTGATTTAAAAAATTTCGTGTAGGAGATAAGAATCTTGACGGTGATGAGGTTCTTGGATGTCATTCTGCAATTGAGGGTCATTAATGAAACAAATATATGCAAAACAACTCAAAAGGTTGCTCAAGAATTCAACTTGCACTTCAACAATTTCTTGATTGCACTTTGACATGCAAGAAATGAATTCTGTCTGACAACCTATGACTTTCGGCACAGTGACAGGACAGAGATAACGCATCAAAATGCTTCCCCAAACTGAAATAGCATCAAAAAGAGATTATGGTTATTTTTTGATGATCAACAAGTGGAATAATTCACTACAGCCTTGGGGAAAACAATCACACCAAATAAGTATTGCCAGGAAATCAACAGTATGTATAAAAAAATTACAATATTTGCACCCAGCATTGATCAATTGAAAAGGACCAAATCTTCTCCATATTTTCCAGACTGCATGTCTCACAAATGACAGCAGAATTAGTGAGTGAGTATGAAGTTTTTTGGTGCAAGAGCCAGATGCGGCTATGCTGCACCAAATAAGATTTAACTGTGGTCTAGACAGGGGAAAAATTTAAAAAAAAAAAAAAAAAAGATAAGAATTGGTTGACAAGGAGGGTCAAGAATAGAGAAGGATAGCTAGGGTAACCCGAGATGTGTCCCCCGTGTTTACCAAAGAGAGTAAACCCCATGGGAAGGAAAAAGATCACTAGGGATTATAAGGGTCATGATGCCTGTATTTACAAGACTGCGCAGAAATCGAACAAACTGGGATATGAAACTCTACCTCACCCAGCTTACCTTACCAGACCTCTCTCCTACCAATTACTACTTTTCAAGCATCTTGACAACTTTCCACAAAAGGTCTTCAGCAACCAAGCATCAGCTCACCATCGAAGAGTTTATCAGCTCTAGGACTGCAGAATTCTATGCTGTCAGAAATCAATAGATCAATAGGCTTGTTTCGTGTTGGCAAAACTCCACAGATTCTAATGGTTTTTATTTTGTTTAATAACTTAATTCTAAGCTAGGATATACTGCTTTACAGTTGTTAGCTAAAAAACCACAATCATTTTTGCATCAACCTGATATACATTTTAGTTTAATTTATTTTATTTAATAACAAATTTAAAACATAACTTTCTCAGTTTTACATAATTAAGTTTCTGTTATAAATTGACTTACAAATTTACAATCTATTTGGAGATTTGATTCGTTTCATTTTCATTTCAAGATGCAAATAATTTTACCGAATTATTTTGAGTCATAAGTTGAAATAGTGCCCTCTAAATCCTGATGTGATGCATGTTAAATTACAATAAACTAGGCTATTTAAAATAATTACTTTCAAACAGAATATTAGGAAAAATTCAGTAAAGGGAAAAGATATTTATATGTAGATAATATATTTTAATATATATGTGAAATATGAGAAGAAAACCTTTATTATGGTTGATTTGGTAAAAAAATCTTTTTTTCAAAAAATTAAGCTAATTAAAATCACCAATACAATTAAGTTTTATTTAGACCATTTTCTTACCTCTCTCTAATCACAACTTTTATTTCCAATTGAAATCTTAACTAAATTTTTCAAGATATAATTTCTACGTACTACCATCATTAAATTTCGCTCTATACTTAATTTGTAAACCTCTGAACAGCTAAATAAATTTATTTCAAATAAATATAAGTATCTATTTGATAAAATCAGATGATACATAAAAAATTCAACTCACTTCATTTTTCCTGGTCCCTGTCCATAACCTTTTGACTCTAGTTTTCTATAAAAGTTTCGCAATTTAGCTTCGAAATCTCTTCTATAAGGGGCAGGAGCCCTCACGTTAGCTCGTTGGAGTCCTAAAAAAAATACCATATTTTAGTTTTCATCAACATTTAGCATGAATACTTTTTTCACGATGAATATAGTAGCTTGTTAGTATTAATAATATATTTATAAATAAAATTGAATACATATACATATTTTTTTACTATGATTATTAAGAAGAAAAAATATTTTTACAATAGAAAATTAAAATAAAATAAAAAAAAATCTAATGAAGAACATAAAATGTTAGCAAATATATGATTAAATCTTAAAAATTGCCACAGTATCTTCTTAAAAATACATTAAAAAAAAAAAATGACTGCTTTTAAATAAATTCAATACTCATTTTAAATTGGATCGCACGATGCCTTACAAATTTAATATATATTAAAAAAGTTGTAAAATAACTAAAAAATATTTTAAAAAACCAACTAGTGAGCTTTATTCAATAAAGAATTCTTACCAGGAGAGGCTTGAGGAGAAGGTTGTGGAGACGTACGAGGGGAACGGTGATTGTTACCATTGTTTGTGAACTGTGCTGGGATATAGGACATTATCTCTTGTTCAAAAAGACTGAAATAAAGATGATTTAATGAAATTTGTTTGAAAAATGTAAAAGTGATACCATTTTGTGTGAGAACACTAGTATTACATAAACGTACAAGCCCTAAAAAAAACCCCATTTACATTATTGTATGTGTCTAAAATTGTACACTATACCTTGAAGTAGCTAGATGATTTTGCTACTTTATAAAAAAAAAAAAAGAAGACTGCATTTATATATATATTATATGAAGTTAGAGCCCAAATAATTAAATTGATTTCAAAATTTAAATGTTCAAATATGAAAAAAATTAAGAACTAAAGATTCAAAAAGATTTTAAATTCACAAAACACAGACAGAGAGAACTTCATTAATTCCCCACAAATGAAATAAATAATAAAAAAAAAAATACGACAAAATATAATATATATATAACATAATCCATATTATATATATAAATTTTCATCTTTTAAGACATTTAGAGCACCAGTTGATTCAAAATTTTAAAACTTAAAAATTTGATCAGAATGCTATGCCATCAGAATCAATTTTTAAGTAATTGATCAGAATAATATAACTTTTTCATACTGTTTTCAATTTTGAGCATTAAATATTAAAAATAGCCATATACATTTTAATAACAGACAAAAATAACATAAGACATTTTTAACACAATTTTTTCCCTAATAATTTCCTTCAAAATACAGGGAAGGTACTTTTTTTCTCACGGAGTACTAAAAAAAGATGATACCAATGCATTTCAATTTTTTAAAAAATGAAATCCATTTAAGTATTTGTATGTCTTAAAAGCACATAAAAAAATGAAGTGAAAATGTTTTTATAAATCTACATATAATGCTAGATAAAACTTGTGTAGTAGCAAAATTTTGTCTTTCAAAATGTTTTATGTGCCTAGGATTCTAGAAAATAATTTTTATCACTAGCTCCCACCACATAATTATAGAACACTAAAAAATAATAGCAATTCAAAACAACTTAAAACTGTTATTTGTACAATACATTACACATACAATAAACAAGAACTTCACTGTTTGCTATGATCACACAAGCAAATTAAGGTATTGAGAAAATTTTACAAAATATGTCATTTACCTAAGCAGGATAGTGAGATCGATGTCATGACTGAATCGTTCAATGGCAGCTGTACCATCTGCTCGAACAGCATTCACCTTGTCTCTTAGTGGCTGATTTGAACCAATAATAGGATGTCTCTCCTTTAAAATGTCTAGGATATTGGGCTGCCGCAAGAATGCCACAACTTTATCATTGTAGGCAGTTGGAACATGTGGAACAACATGAGGAACAGTCGTTGAGGTAGTGGAGGGAGGCCTTGGTGGGGGTACAGGACCCTGGGTTGAGGGACCTGTAAGAGGCTGTAATAGAAAATAGTGTAAGAAAAGCTTTAAAATTTTAGAGGCTGCTTTGTTATTCCTGTTCTCAAAATTACACATACACATTCACAAAATAACTAAGATATAAAGCTTCCCATTACCAGTGCTATATAGCTAATATGAAATTTGAAAATGATATAAAATACAATCTCTACTTTTAATGTAGTATTTCAGCAAATTCTATAAATCTTTAATAGTCTTAACAAATATTATCAACTTACATGTGACATAAGGTTAGCTTAAAATTTATTTAAGCTCCTTAACTTGCATAAAATATCTATAATATTTTTCAAGAAATACAGAAAGTTTAAACATTTCACCCTAAATCTACTCAAATGACAGTAAGCCTTATGAATTAAAAAAATAAAAAAGAAAGCAAGTTAACAGCATAAAAAATGAATTTACAGCAAAGTATTTAAATTTTACCCTTGCAGTAGTGTCTGGTCTAATTTCTTCTTCTCCTGCACTTCGACTACGTCTCCTGGACAATGGAACAGGAAGTTTATTAGGATTCACAAATGGAGTTTCAATAGGTAGACGAGGATCGATGAAAGTCGTACTGCGTGAAGTATGATCAATGAAAAATTGCTAATAAAGGGAGAAAAAATTCAATGCTCAATATATTTTTCATAAAAAAAAGATTTACAAATCTACCAAACTCTTAATTATAAGAATTAGAAAGTTGAAATGTGACTTGGCTTCATTTGGAACAAACAATGCCTGTATCTTAATCTTTTATAACCTTAAATATCTTCCAAATAATTTATAAAAACCTTAAATATTTATTTTGAATTCTAACAAATAAAACGTTTTGATCCCTCTTAAGAACTTAAGCATTTTTTTTATTCATCAAACATATTTATAGCTTTTATTTTAAGAATAACAAAAATAAGCAACAACTTGATTTGAATAAAATATTCTAAATTTAATTAGAAAAACTCAGATGCAAGTTTAAACTACAACAAAATCGGAAACAATAACTTAACTAAGCTTATAAATATGAACATCAAGTAATTATTAATATGATAAGTAATATTTTCTAAATGCAAGTACAACTCAAATAATTTCTACAGCAATTGAATCAGTCATATTTAGTCTATCCTCTTTTCACTCTAAATGCCAAGCAAGCTAACTTATAAAAGTAAATTAGAAAACAGTTTTTTTCATCCCTACCCATTTGCCTACACTTCAGAGAATGAACATGAATTTGCAGGTTTGGTTTAGATTTATTAACGCGGCACTAGAACCAACAGGAGGTCAAAAAGCAACAGACCTTGTAATTTTTTTGAACATTGGTCAAGTGAAAGGGACAACACCTGATATGGGACCCCATCTCTTAACTTCCACACCACATCAACAAGAAGGCTTTGAGCCTTGACAGATTTAATACGTATCACCCCTAGTTACATAGCAGGCCTTTAATGCCAACCCATAATTTGACGAAAACCTTTGGCCAAGAGTCCGCGACCATGACCACTAGGCTACCACAGCCAACATGGGCTTGCAGGAAGAAGTAACATCCATATAGAATAAAATAGTAAAAAACAAAGAACAAGATTTGCATTTTTATAACATATAATTGATTCAATAATGCTTCTATGTTTTCAAAATATATTATTAAAAAATATATCAAACACAATTGAAAAGTTAGTATTAAGTTTCAAAATTTACTATCATTTATTTTATAATCATATGAAAAAAACTAAAGTTATTTAGAAAATTTATACTTCATATTAAGAATATTAACACATTCCCAGACAGTACCAACTGTCATGATTATTATTTTCCTTAATAAATAAAAAATGGCTTAAGCAGTCACAATATTATATGTCAAAATATGAAAATACAAATAAACTTCCCTTCAGGTTACAAGTATTTGTCAGAGTTAAAAAGTGATTCAAAGAAGGAATATTTTGCATACGTCACTTAGAACTCTTCCCCAAATAAAACTATACAATGGCATTTTTCATTTGTGCTAAGAATTCTTTCTTCATAAACAAGAAATTGCACCAGAAAAAGGAAGAAGTAAAAAGAAAAGAAAGAGGAAAAGAAAAGGTAAGAAACATTGTCAAGTTTCATGCACAGCCACATAGAATCTTTGATACAAGTTCCAGCTGGAATAAAAATTGGTAATGATTTAGTAATAAAAAGTAGAGGAGACCATTCAAGAATTATGAGCTTTTCAGTTATTAGTGAACCAGGTCCATCAAGCCAAATACCAATCAGTCAAATCTTTCTGAATTTCAACACTTCCCTCAAAAAATGCCAGCTCTGACAAATTATAAGAGAAAAAAATATTTTTTACACCAGAGAAAAATATAAGGAAAGAACTGTTGTTTAGATGCAAAGATAAATCAGTTTCCTGTTTACATTATTTTGAAACTTTCCAACAGAAATTTGGTTCCTGACAACATTTAAAATTTGTTTATTTTTAAAACTACTTTTGTCTTAGTTTGTATTTGGGTACGACATTTGTTTTGTGGTTTAAGTTAAGATTTTTTTTTTTTAACAGAACTCTTAGTTGTCATTATGATTTTAACCATCATTTATGTATATGCGGATTTAACTACATAGTAAATAAAGATGGCAGCTATGCCTCGTCAATAAAAAAATTACAGACGTGTTTTTTTTAGTTGTCCCATCCACTAAGATATTACTCTATAAATATTTCAAAAGAAAAGTCACTTCAACACAGAAAATAAAAACATAACATTGCTAGTTCAACCCACATTTTAAAACTGTCTGTGAATGTGCTAACAGAAAAATAAACTAAATGTGCTATTCACAAACATGCACATTTAAAAAAAAGGACTTAAAAATTACCTTTCCTGCTCTATCAAGTTTTGTTTCCCAACCTCTAGGTAGTTCTCTAGTGGTATCAGCAAATTTATTTAGAAGGCTTACCAAATCTCTGTTATGTTGATACCTGTAGCAAAAATAAATTATGAAGTTTTAAAATTAATATAATCACTATAATCTTAACAGAAAATTTCTAATTTGTGATAAAATAACCAGTTTTTTTAAAAAATTTTTAAATAAAGGGATCATATATTATAAGTATAAAAAAGTTAAAACTTAAATAGTTTTAATATATGCTGATAACATACCTTTCAAACCCAGAAGGATCTCTTCTAATTTTGGTGATCATATGCTTCAATGATGAACTTCTATTATACACAGCGAGAGCTTCCTATTTAGTAAGCAAAAGAAAAATACACAAATGAAGAGTATTTTACAATTCTTCACATTAATTTTTACAATGAATGCTACCAAGTATTTTATACATTTGATGTTACACAATTTATCAAACAATTCTTTATAAAATAACAAAAGAATAGAAAATAATGTATTTTAGTAATTACTTTTAAAACACATATGACGCAACATAAAATTTTTTAGCTCTATAATTGCAAAAATTAATTTTTCTTGATTTCCTTTTCTTGTCAGCTCTAGTTAAAAAACCAAATTGATGGGGGGGGGGGGAATCATAAATTCACAACCATAAAATACATTTTTGTATCAATTAAAGAATTAATTTTTAATCAAAGAGATAAATCTTAAAAAAAAAAATTATAGTTTAATTACACATTTTAATCTTTTTACAAAATTTATTTGATTTTCAGAAAGACTCATTTAAGTATGTTTTGAACATATATTAGAAGGATAATCATTTAATAATATAAAATGATGAAATTATTACAAATAGTTAGCAAAAAAAAAATATTTTTTACAATTGTGATTAACTGTAATTTTGAATGAACTTCCATTTACTTATATTCCTCTGAAGTTATTCAATTTGAAACTTTTCGTTTCTCAAAATATACCTATTTTCCATGCATCTCCTTTTGATGAATGAAATATGAATTTATTAGTATCTTAAAAAATGCATTAGAAAATAGACACACTCACATCATTCATATGGAGGACATTGAGGAAATCAGGGCGTGTGAGGAAGCGCACAGGTGGTGATCGAAGCATAAGCACCCTTTGGTTCTCAGGGCTGGACGAGGAAGGCACTGCTGAGGAGGAGGCAGGGGTAGGGGTACTCTCCTCCATGGGACGTGATGTCATCGTTCGACGGATACTCTGGTACCTATAAACATGACATATCAGATGAAATCTAAGAGAACATTTTTCATTAAATCATTTCATTCCTAATAAAATGTGAATAGACATTATGTAGAAAACATCTAATGACTTTGGATTAGAGGTTTTAAAGAACTGCAGCTACATGTTTAAAAACATTTTTAAAACAAATAAATAAAATAAAATAAACAAATTTAAAAAATAACAGTGATTTTACCAGCTAAAAGAAAGAAGTGATAATGTAAGTTACATCCTCAACAATTGTTCTCATATAGCTGTGGAAGGAGGATTTTGATTTACTCCAACTGGATTTTAATTCATTTAACCAATACATAGCTCAGGGGTAAGCATGAATTGTTGGACATTGTTATCAAAGGTCAGTCATAATCTGATTGAAGAATAGAGTAGGAGCATAACAGTGCATCTAGAATGTGTCTTGTAAGGAAGATTATGAAAACTTTGTTCAACAGAACAGCATCATATGGTTGTAAGAGACATCTTTAGACTGCATCTTTGTGGACAAAATCATGACATGTGGGGACTAATTCCTAGTGTATAAATACTTCATTGTCTCAGTGATTTGTATAAATACTTGATCAACTGTTAACACAGAAATATCAGCTGAGAAAGCTACATCGGTGACACAAGCATGATTTTACACATATGTATATATGTATATAGATGCCTTTTACACATATGTATAGAAAAAAATAGTAATGTAAATAACTATTTTTTCCACAGTGGTTGGGTAAAAACTATATATTCTTCATGAATTTTCAAAATTGGCGATTTAAATAAATCATAAAAATCCATTAACCAGAACATTCGCAGTTACAATTTTAAAACACACACAGAAAGAATTACAACAAATCTCAAACATTTTGCATCACATTTTTAAATAATTAACACAAACCTGCGATCTAGCTGTTGACGTTGTAGTTCACTGGCTGTACCAAGAGTCAGCTGTTGCTGAGAAGAAGTAGGTTTTGTCCATGTAGTCGTTCGATTCAAGTGATCAATGTAAAAAATGCGACCATGACTGTCTACACGGGCCTCCCAGTCTGAAATTAAATTGAAATAAATCAGTACCTTGAGTGCATTATCTTACAAAAGGAAACAGGATTTGATAAATCTGTTTCTGCAGTGATGATCAAAAACTATTTCAATTGAGAAATAAAAAAAAATAAATTATGATTTAATTTTTATCTAGCAAAATACAACATAACCGTTACACAATTACAGCTTCCATAAAACTTTTCAAAGTATAGCACAAGGAAATATACTCATACTTGACAAACCTTAAGAATTGTTTTTTATTGAAAAAGCAATTCATCAAAATATCATTTAAAAAAAATTATATTTCCACGTCTTTTTCAACATTAAATAGGATTATAATACCATTACAATTAAATTGATGTAAAAGTTAAATTTTTAGTTAAGGGATAATTGTTATTAAAAAAGGCAAAAGAATTGAAAATATTATTTAGCTATTCTTTGCATTGTTAAATTTCTGAATTATTCAGAATCATACCCCAGCGATAAAAAATTCTGGAAATAAATGTAAAAAAAGACACATTAAATATTTAAATTCTTATAATATATTTTTAATAATCTTACGTGGTGGCAGGGCCTCCTCTAAGTCAACCCTTTGGTACCGGATAGTTCGCTCCGGAATAGAAGGCAGTCGTGTTGTGGGAAGATGCTGCAATGTGGACACTTGCAGCGAGTCTCTGCCAGCAGAGAAGCTCAATGAGCGCGTTGCTAGGTTGCTAAAATAACACCATTTTTTTAAAAAAAATTTATAGGCAATGATATATTAAAGAAAGCATAGTTTCTCTTACAAAATAATTATTTTACATAGAAACAAGTTTTCCAGTATTTTTACTTCAGATTTTTATTACGTTGCTCAAAATGTGAAAATTAAATATACCTTACAAGATTTTTTTTTTTTATTTCTAATAAATTTCATACGATTGATGCTTAAACTTTCTTACTTCAAAAAGAAATTTATTGAAAATTTCTTATTTACTAGATTGCATATCTTTAAATTTTTGCTAGTGAATTAAAACATAACTGATTGTTTTAAAGTATATTTCATCAATCAGTATAAAATTAACTAACCTTAAAGAATTGCGTCTCTGGACCCAAAGATCAGAATCGGGCCTTATATATGAAACATGATTTGATGGACGAGACGAAGAAACAGTCACATTATCCCTCTCCTCTGAAGATGGAGATGGGCCATCATCTGAAGTTTCATCTGTAGGACTAACTGGACTAAGATCGTCACTTGCTGGGCTAACAATAAGACCTGGGGAAACAGGAGTCTGAACACTATCTGGTGTTGATAACAAAGAAAGCGAGCTCGTGCTACAGTGCATGCCAGTCCGCGATGTTGAAGGCATGTCTGGCGTTGTGGCACAGCTCTGCAGGGACGGTTCCTGCACCACGGCATCACGGTCCTCACCGTCGTTTGAATCCGAGTCCGACCGTCCGTCGCACGGCGGCTCTTCATTTTCGCTGGCACTCAGAGTCTGTGATGATGGGCTGCTGCACGGCGGAGTAACAACACACACGCTATAACTACCAGGGATTTCATCATTATCCAGGTCATTGAAATCTGCAGAACGGTCTATGGAATTGGCTACACGGGCCAGATCACTTGCTTCACTCAAGCTGAGGTATGTCTCATGGTCCAGATCAGATGAGCCATTTGGTTCTAATTCTGAATAATCCAGAACAGGTGTTCCATCATTACATTCAAAGTCTACAGCTTCATTCAAGTTTTCTAATGATGGACCACCCTCATGAATTGAGTCATGTTCAGGGGTTGCTAGCGGAGCTGTACGTTGGATGGCTTGCATCTGATTAATGTAGTGACTATCATTATAGCCATCTGACCCAACAGGGTGCACAGCTAGGGCAATAGGACGTGATGCCCCACTGGACGTTCGCTGGGGCAATGCTGGAGGTGGGGGACTAGGCTCCCGCAGGAGAGGGACGGATGCTGATGTAGGTAAGGTTGTTAACATCTGTTCTGGTTCTTGACACGGTGTGTCATCATCAGCCCCATCATTTTGCTCATCTGTGTCCACTATTTCAAGAAGAAAACTGTCTTCAGGTTTGGTATGATGTTTTGGTTTCAATTGACTGGAATCCGAGGGGCCAGGTTCACTTGATGTACCAGCACCAGTCAGATGGGCTTTGGACCGCTCCAGTGGGCGGTGGCCTTTGGATGTTTTTTGTTTAGGAGGCAAAGGAGGAGGAAGGTCTATTTCTTTTGCAGGGGTGGGAACAGGAGAAGGTTCGACGGTAACGTCGTTTGTAGGCTGCAACACGTATTCCATATTAGTAAAGGCCACAGTGGAAGTGCTGCTGGATGTTGTTCCTGGTGGAATGGAGAGGCGAGTCACGCTAACTTGTGAGGCCCGACGTGCAGGTGGTGGAGCAGCAGCAATACTATTGATGCTTTGGTCAGAACCAGAACGAAGTCGACGAGAGCCGTTGCCTGACAGGTTGCCGTTCTGCGACTGAGCTGATCGACTTGAGAGCACAATATGTTGAGGTGTGTTAGGGACGGACGATCCAGTTATCTGGGAGTCAGAAAGATCTGTTGCATATATTGGATTATGAACCTGCCTTATATGAGTCCATGGATCAACTGAAATAAAGACAAACAGAAAATGTTATTCACAAGTTGTAAAAAATGCTTAGAATATATATATATATATAAAAAAACACATACCAAGAAAATCTTCATCTGAATTAAAATACAAATCACATACATTCTCTTTTATCAGTAATTATTATTTTTAAACATTAAGAAACAATTAAAAAATATCTATCTGACTTTTAAATATCTAAATACAAAATGCATAACAAAACGTATCTACTAAGATGTTTGTAAAACACAAAATTGTCCAAAGCTTCATTAAAAATTTATTCATCTTAGATATTGTAATGCATTTTCACCTAGTTACTAAAACTATACATTGTCATTGTAAAAGCAGTAAAATTACATGACATACATAGAGTTCAATAAATATACAACTAGACTAGACGTTTTGATTTTTTTTATACAAAAACTGACTCTCAAGGAGAAAAAGACAATTTTATTTTTTTACTGAATTAAAAGTGAAATAAATTAATAAATAAAATACCTGGACCATTTTCTAATGTAAAAGTAAAAGACAACTGTCCAGTCACATGATCAGAGGGACTTTTACTGCAAAGGCTGAATGTGAATTCGATTGGTACTCTAAAAAAATTATGCACAAATATAGACACATTTCTAGTAATGTTTCTTAAAATCGCACAAATAACACATAATAAAATAATTAAAATCACGAAAAAAACATTAATGTGCAAACTAATTACAATATAAATGTTTTCATATGAAGATGTGAAAACAAATGAATGGCATAATTGATTAATAGCTTGAAATACATTTCTCTGATTTGAAATTAAATGGCTAATCAATAAAAATTGTGTGCTAAGTATTGCTTGGTTTCCAAGAATCTACTACAAAAATGCACCTGTTTTAAATTATCAGCTCTTTCAAATTAAGGCACAGTGTAAGGATGTAAGCCTACAACATTTTTGAAGGGCAGACAATATGATACTGTGCAAAAACCATTTCAATGATCAGTCATCATTCTTCAGTGATCAATTATTACAATCAATCTAATCAATTATCCAGTTTACTCTATCACTGTAACACCCCAAAAATAACTAAATCCTAAATCCCCCCCTTTTTTTGGCAAACCTATAAATTTAGAAACTTATTTAAGTAATCTACATTAACTTTTGACACTCAGCAGTTTTTAAACATGGAGTTGAAACCAGATTTAGAAAACATAATAATAATAATAATAAATAAATAAATAAAGTAATAATAATAATGATGATATGCTCCTTTTGAATAAAAAGAAAATTTTAAAATGAATTTCATCATTTTCATGGTATATTGAGAAAAATAATTATCACTCGATTGTCAAATGAATATTTGTATGGTACTAAACATTTGACAAATCACATGCAAGAACAGAGAATATATTGGAACTATAAAACAATAACTCAAAATTAATCCAGGCTATTTACATAGAATATATTGTCATGTAAAAAGTTATAAAAATACAAACTTTTCTGTAAAGTTTCATAATGTGCATTTGCATCAAAATATTTTAATTACATAGTTGATGCAATCACGATAAAGTAGTTATCGTGTCAACCCTCAATGGAAATTGGATTTGAAGTTTAAATGAAAACTAAAGATACAGTATAAAATACTGAATTGTATGAGAGTAGAATACACAAAGTCGAGAACCATCTGAATTTTTTTTTAAAAATCTTATATCACATTCAAGAAATATTTTCAAATGTATGCATCCAAGAGAAAGAAAGGCAACATTTTATGCTTACCCAGTGCACTGGTCCAGTAGAAGACAGATTTGTATGGAAAATTTCCCAAGAAAACGACTGATGATAGGTCTACTTTTTGCAAACTTGTCTTTCACTTCGAATTCCAGGATATCAGAGGGATAAGCGATGAATTCAAACTGAAAATTTTTTTCCCAAATTAAAATATATATATATATCATGCAAATAAATGAAAAATTGTTTAAAAAGCAATCACAAAATATATTCCAAAATTAATGCTTCCCAAAATCTCTTACAATCCATTCCATGCAATGTAGATGATTTTATATACTCATTTCAATTACACAGAAGAAACAAATTCAGAAATTTAAATGCTTTAATAGTCCATACATAGACAAAACTGAAAAGAAAAACTAACCAGAAACAAATATCTAATGATAATTGTTAACATGACTATAATATGTAACATATTTAATTAAAAAATATTTCATGCACTGTTTTTTTAAGAAGAGTTCATACAGATGTGAAACACATAATACATCCAAATGAATGAAATTTATCAAAGCATGAATACAAAATTGGCAGGAGGAAGAGAAGGTTTTGCATCTATTTACTTTAATTCATAACTCATTTCAACAATTTACCCTTTCGGTATGGGTGTCCCATACACCCATCACTCATGATCGTTGTTCACAGCCGAGGGTCCCACTCATGCATTGCTGGAGAATGAGCTCAGGGATCGGGGGATGCATATTGGCATTTTAAGCAGGAACATTTTTTTAAAAAGTTTATAGATGGTGCCCTGTGTTCATTACTTTTGAACTGAATATAGTTTTAAGATCTTGACCTTCAGTTTGTTCACAGTCTGTCTTAATTCAGTATTTTGCTCACTAGCTGTTGAAGGGGGAGAAAGCATAATGTAAACAAACAGAACTTGGCTCTTTAAACTTCCACATAATGTAAACTTTTGTGTTTCCTGAATATTTTTTTTAAAATTGGTTTTTGTTATGCATTTCTTTCTTTCTTTTTAGAGTTTTACCATCAATATTGTTTCACTTTGCATTGCTTTTGGATGTATTTCATTTATTTCCCTTTTCATTTTGGAAAGCCTTCACTCCTGTTTATAATGGCAAGAACATTTCTAGTGATTCTGATGTGGATATTTTGTCAGAGACAGACAATACAGGACTTAGTGTTTCTCTATGCTTCAAGAATTACCACACTTGGTCTTCACTTTAAGTTTTGTTACTTCTAGTAAATAGTGTTTCTTTTATATATTTTTTTATTAATTTTAAAGTTTGTTGATGTATTTTATCAATAAAACTTTGGAAAACTTTTGCGTTCCTGAAAATTATTTCTCGAGATAAATACTTTTTATATACATTTTTCTGTAAATTAAAGTAAAAAGATATTAAAAATACTAATTTTAAAAAATATATCAGCTTAAGTAATAATCTAAAATGTTACCAAAAATTATAACATTAGGATAAAAACATTTTTTGTGATTTTTTTCCAAAATTAGGCTAAGCAACACAAAACTCCTGTCCTGCGCGACGAAGGTGTGCCATCCCGAAAAGATTAAGGCAATTATGAAACATCAAGATGCCTAGAGAAATCTTTCTTCACTTTAGATGAATAAGGAAATATTTAGTATTAAATGGATCTGTTCATATTCAACAAACATCAGAACAATATACAATAATATTGACACTTTACTAAAAAATGCAATTGACCAAAAAGTACCGCTTAATAATGAATTTTAGAAAAACATTCAAAAAAAATATATAAATGTTTTGATTCCAGGGTTTATCATACTTATAAAAATTCATACAAGTTTGAGGTTTATCTCACCTGTCCTGGCCAACAAGGCTGAGTAGTGGATTCTGCGATGGTGGTTCGACACACTTGTCCATGATGAGGCAAGAGTAATACACCTTCTGCCTTTCCAGGTTGTATTGAAATTTTGACATAGGGATCAGGGTTGAAAAACATCCCCTTTTTAAGATTCCTTGCATATAGATCTAAATGAAATAAACAAACTTTCAACTGATTTTAATAATTTTTAACAGTTCATCAAAAGGTATTAATTATCAACTGCACAAAGAAATACTATTTTCCACTGGATGTAAAGGAAAGTGGAAATACAATGATAAATGCCACTATAATAAGAAGGTTATACTCAGATATATGATAAATAAATTACTTATTCAAGTAAAAATATTTGAGGGGAAAAAAAGAGTTATCTTTCTTTTCCTTAAAAAAGAGAAACAAAAACTTTTTATTGAACTCTCACTACTCTAAGTACAACTTGTATATTGTCAAGTTAACTGGGTGATTCTGAGCTGTGTCTTATTAGACATAATAAACCCACTTATATTTATTGCTTAGATAAATGGAAGTGAAAAATGCAACAATAATCATTTTTATGTAACAAATAATTACACCATATATGTTTAAGTATTTTATTTTGATAAAAATTTTCCATTATAAGTGTTAAACAAATCAAACTTAAATTTTAGCAATCTAACTTTGCTTGACAAAATATTTATAAAGTTAATCATATTTATTATCAAAATTTTAATTTTTTTAAAAAAAGAGAAGTATTTTACAATGTCACATAAAAAAAAAACCTTATCCATAAATAAGTTAATATACTAATTTAATTCAATTACATTAATACAATTAATTAAAAAGAAAAAAAAGATAGTGACCTTTAATAAAAATGAAAAATATTGTTAGTAACTATCTCCAGCTTCAACATCCAGTAGCATTGGCATATTTTTTAATGTATATTCAAGCCACATACATATTTTTTCCAACAAAACATTTTTTTGTTGCATTGAATTGGATTTCCCCGAGTGATTAGAAAGAAAGCACTGGAATTCTTCAGTGATTAAATATTTTGCCCAACAATGAATATGAAAATTTACACTCAACAAAGCCATACTTATAATCGATTGACGACAGGAAATGCAATATTGAAAACTGAAAGTAAAAAGTCAGAAATGAATTTGAAGGGAACTATACAGATCTTCACTTCAAATACTAGGCAGAGCAATATTCAGAAGGAGGTGCTAAATTGATGTGGGAAATTACATGTTTTCATAATTAGATGCAATCATCAGTGATCAAATGATGCAAAACTATATTTTAATATTTAGAATGAGTTTACTTAAATTATGTTTTTGATTTCAGTTTAAAAAATTGAAGAATTATGGAGATTACCTTATTGCAGGATTTAAAACCAACTATTCCAATGGTCCTACATGGTAGCCCACTTCAAAAAAGAGCCTTTAAAGGAAAATTAATTTTCCCAGAATATTCTCATTTAATTGCTCCGCAGTCAGGAGTTGAGGTAAAGATAAAACACTTCTCTTGCATTTTTTACTCCCAAAGACCACAAAATCATTTCAATAGGAAGATAGCAAATATTTCAAGTATTTATAAATCAATTGTTAAACAAATAAAAGTTAATTTGAATAAAAATGTGTTGCTTCCTATAAAAATGAAAAGTGTATTGTGGCAACAAAAGAATAATGCATTGCTCCAACAGAATAAATGAGAATAATTGTTTAGGAAATAGAAAAGAAGAGCTTCAAGACTAACCCAATTTGTTCAAGAAGGGATACCTATTTTGAAAAGAACCATCCAAAGACAGCAAAAGAAAAGTGTCAGGACATCATCTTGTAATAACATCCGTAAAAAACTAGTTTTTTAAACATAGGTTTGCTTTCAAACTCCACACTTTGCATAACATAATTTTTTATACCTTAAATTTTAAGAGCAAAAGGGAACATTGAGTCAAATTAAATTTATCCAATAATTAGTTTTAATACTTTATTTTATTATTTGATGTTCATAAAATGTGTCATCTAAAATAAATACGCACACAATTTTCTGACTCAATTAAGCATTATGTTAATCAATTAAGCTACATGCAATTAAAATTAAAGGAAACAATAAATTATTAAATTGAGTATTATATCAGCTACATGTAATTAAAATTAAAGCAAAAGATACATTATTAAACCACAGATTTGGCGACAAACTTGGCGTAAAATTAAATTCGTTCATTAATTAGTTTTATTCAATTAATTTTTATTAATTATAATTAAATTATCTTATTTCCATCCAAAACGGTAGTGGATACAAAATTTCAGTTCGATAGTATCCTTTAAAATGTGAGAAAAAGCTTTTAAAGTTTTGAATCAGACAAAGTTACAATGCGAGTTAAAGAGAATCCATTAAAAAAGGCAACATCTACTGAGACAAAATATGAAACATTTTACCTGGACTTTGAGAGTATTGGCAAATGATGGTTGAGGACAGGAATAAAGTAAGTTATTAAGATTATTGGTATTGATTTCGCTTTTGACTCCTATTATAGCATTAACAATTTTACTTTGTAAATCTCAGGTATGTTTCTCAGGAGAGTTCATGTTTGAAATTCAAGCAGATAGAAGTACTTTTGTTAACAGCACCCCGAGAAAAGTTTCAAGCTAGTTTAATTGTCAAAAGAGTAAAATCACCCCTTCAAAGCTATGGTATATTTTGAAATCAGTCCCAAGGAGTTGGGTGCCTTCACAATGTGCAAAGAACCATGAGGCAAGACCAATACAAAGAAGTATTGCAAACTTGCCTTATGTCCCAGCTTCAAGAATGTTTCCCAAATAGTGAAGATTTTGATTTTATGCATGATTTAGTCTTTTCATAAAATGAAAAGTATTATAACCTTTGTAGTTGACAATAACATCCCACTTTCACCCTGGCAAGATAATCAATCTAGATATGAATCTGATTGAAAGTTTTTGAGAAATAAAAAAAACATTAAATTGACAAAAAAAATGATAACATCTGAACAATAAATAATCAGTAGAAAACCAAATAAATATATGGCATCACAATCCTCAGGTAAAAGAATGTGCAAAACAGTTTACAGAAAGCATGTCCAAAAACATCGAAACTTTGATAGCAACCAAGGAAATGTGATCAAATATTAATCCAGAGCAGCATTAATTCTTCATTATGTTGCATTACACCCATTTATTATTTCTTTTGTTGTATTTCCTAAGCTGAATGCACATTAGACATAATTAAAAAGAATTATGCAAAAATTAATAAGATTTTATTATTTGCAAATTTTGTAAATAAAACCAGTTCATAAATTTTTATGATGGTCCACATTAACCTGGCAAGCTACTGTACAGCAAATTTTAAAAAAATGAACCGGATTTTCATCTATTAATTTGTCAATGTGTTGGAGTCATTTCATGGAAATGTAGATGTTTGGAGAATAACGAACATATCAACATCTAATGAAACAAAATAGATAATACATACTGGACAGGGTGAACTTTACCATCTCTACAGGATACTGCTGAGAGGAGTAGCCCACCAACACATCATCGACCCCATGACTGGTCTGTAATAGGACGGAAATATAAGTAATCATAACATACAAATTCAACATTTTTTTGATAAAATTTCTTTAAATCCCCAGTTAAATTGCAGTACCCCCACAAACTTTATAAAGACTATGCTTAAAAGTTATATTATATCTTAAACTACTATTTTTTAATGTTAAGTTTGAATGTAAAATGAGGATGTGCAAGTAATGCAAAACAAATGTATGATAAATGTCAAGGTAAAACATTTTCCAATATGTCCACAGTTTCAATCATTGATGACAATTTCTGCACACTATTCAACAAGCATTTTTTTCTAATGCAAACTTATTTAGTAGAAATATATTAGGGGGGGGGAGTCAAGGACATCATATTCTCAACATAAAAATTGCTAAGGATTACTGATAATTTCTTACATAACAAATAACATGCTAATGTTACATTTGCAATGATTTCTTGAAAATAGATGAAAAAAATTGCAATGTAAAATTACAATACATGCATATCTTTAAAAAAAATACTTTGCATTATTTTAGGGAATAAATGCATATGTATACATAGTAGAAATCATATCAACAAGGATAACCTTCATAATAACATTAGGAAAAGAAAATTTAATACTCATGCAAAAGCATTTTTTTTAAAAAAGACTATTTAGATATTGAAATTGTAGTTGCTTCAAATTTCTACATATTACTCGACTTAAGATTATCAACTGCCATCAGTTGGATGATGCTTACTTGAGGTCCAGAGTCCAGGGATCTTCTCACTGCAACCAATGGACTGACTGCTCGTAAAGCTCCTGTGTTGCCATGGTAATACTTAAAACACACATTTGTCACATCTAGAAGATGGAAAGATTTATAAATTAAATTCTTTAACTGATTTCAAACAATCAATTTATTTCTTGCTGAATATTTTAAATAATTTAATAAAAAATTCTGTAGTTTCTTAAAATGAATATAACCATTTTTCTTTAATTGTTTTAAGTCACTAACATACTTTAACCAAATGATAGGTAATAGATTGAGGATATCTATAGTGCAATTTTATTCATTTTCAAAATGATACTCAATCATAAAAATATTACAACCTGCATTCATGATTATTAACAAATATTACAGTTTTCATTCAATTATTACTGAGATAAATATGTTTTCAAAGCATTTTTATAACTCATAAACTAATATAAAGCACTTCTATTATTGAATTTAGTTTCTTATAAAAGGTGATTCACATTCCTTTCTTCAATGATATTTTTCATTTGAAAAAGATTCTTTAAATACACTGGTGCTCAAAATTAAGAGAATTAGCATATTTTTTCGAATTTGATTTAAGGAACTATGCAAAATGTAAAAAAAAAATTATTCAAAACAATGATTCCAATCTTGTGCGTCAAATATGCAAGAATATATGTGTGGGGTGACGGAACTAGTCAAAAAACAGGATTTATAATTGCACATGCCAAAATCTACATCTACACCAAAATCTTACCTAGCACATTTCACTAAATATTTTGGTGGGTTTTTTTGCAGTAATCGCTTAAATTAAAATTCCAACAGAAAAATGAATAACCATCAACATCTAGATGATGGAATGAGATGGCGAATTGTGGGTAGGCTAGAAATAGGCCAGTCTCAAATCCAGATTAGCAGAGAATTCGATAAGTCGAATTCTCTGCTAACCAGTGTCAAGTCCAACTTACAGAAATTGTTTCAGGATTCCGTATCCGTCAAGAGCAAGCCTGGGAGAGGTAATCCTAGAGCCACGATGGGCAGAGAAGATCACCAATGGCCCATTACAGCGAGGCATAACAAGGATGCTACAACTTCTCAGGTCTCTCACGAGTTGTATGCGGCCAAAGGAACCCGAGTTTCAAGGGTAAGTGTTTCCAGAAGACTATGTGAGAGAGGGCTGTTTGTAAGATGACCTGTTGCTTGAGTCCCGCTCAGTTGTGTGAACAGGAGTCCGCTTAAAATGGTGTAGAGATCATAGAGATTGGAGCATGGATCAATGGGCGACTGTTCACTGACAAGTCCCGGTTCAGCCTAACCAGTGATTTTCACATGGAAAGAACAAGGGACCCGCTACCCGCCCTCCATTGTTCAAGAAATCAACCATTACTGCAACGGAGGCTTGAGGGTCTGGCCAGGCCCCAGGCCAATAATTTTGGATAGCCTCACACACCTCCATGTCTTTGAAAGAGGCACTGCAACTCTTGAGAGGTATAGGGAAGAGGTCTAGGAGCCCTATACCTGCCTTTTCAAGGGTCCAATTGGTCCTGATTTCTTTTTGATGGATGACAATGCAAGGTCACTTAGAGCTCAGCTGGTTGACGAATTTTCTGGAAAGTGAGAATATTCACCAGATGCATTGGCCAGACAGATCTCCAGACTTCAATCCTATGAAGCATGCCTGGGGTGGGCAATTGTAATTCGCAAGCCCCTTCTGAGAACCATCCAAAACCTGAAAACAGCGTTGCTGAACGAGTGGGACCAATTGCCACAGGAACTAAAAATCTCACTTATTTTCAAGATAAAATCACATCACGAGGCCTATATATCAAAAGGGGGGACCATACCCTTTATTAAACTATTTTTTTGGTTCTATTCTGCAACTGCTGTTTCATACCTTGCGACTTCAATGAGTATTTTGCATGATCATGTGTGTGTATTATAACTGTTGAATACTTTTTTTTTTTTGTATTATTTCAACCCTATGTACACCACATTTCATTAAAATCTGTCGAGTAGTTCTAGAGATAATCGATCAAATCGGAAATTTCTCTTAATTTTGAACACCAGTATATATCTTACCTATCCTTACAAATTACCATAACCCAATTAAAAGCTTTGATTCCCCTCCCCCCTAAAAATTACTTGTAGTGTTAGACAAACAGTAAAAAATAGAAAAGAGTACTTCTTGAACAACTAAATAGGTCACCAACTACATAACGTGGCAATACACAAGCTACAACAAAACGCCAGGCTTTCGTTTTTGATAATCTTATAAATATTTATGATTCATCATGAAATGAAAGCAACATGTTTA
This sequence comes from Nephila pilipes, assembly GCA_019974015.1. Classification (NCBI taxonomy): domain Eukaryota; kingdom Metazoa; phylum Arthropoda; class Arachnida; order Araneae; family Nephilidae; genus Nephila; species Nephila pilipes. The sequence continues at coordinate 509,498 of BMAW01047403.1, forward strand.
TTACTTATTTTGATGAAATATTACACCAGTACTTCTATAACATTTTACTTTCAGTTCTTTGTTAATGTTTTTCTCAAGACAAATTACTATCAATAGCAAAAAAGAAGCATTTAAAAAGAATAACATACCAGTTACTACTTGTTCTTATACATTAAAGTACCTTACATAACTTAACAAGCAATTCTGAATATTGAATATTTTTCTTTTTCAGATTTCAGAATATTTTTTCCTGTTTTTTTTTTTAAATTTTTAAAATCCTAATTTACTACCCTTCTCAAATATAACTCTCTTGAATGTTCACAATTTATATTATGAATATGGATGATTTAAATATATACCATTTTCTGTGATGGATTGAATCAGCAAAGTTCTTTTGCTGTGTCATATTCTAATAAAAAAAAAACAATAAAACAACATTTATAGTTCAGGATTTTTGACAACATAAGAAGGCTATATTGTTTTCAACTTCAGCTAAGATAATGCAATGAAAAGAGAACAATGCTATCATTATCACATACACATATTTATTATACTGCATGGTATTCTTCATTTCATCTGTTTAAGCGACAAATACAAATAAAATTCTACATAATTTAGAAATAACAAATTAGTTTATTTTAAAAAAACCTTTGAAGCAAAACTGAATGATAGAACAATGCAATATCATTCTGGACTGAAATAATTAAAACTCTTTATACATCTCAGTAAAAAAAAATACTGATATCATAAAAAAAACACAGTTTTTTAAATGATTACCCTTTAGGGTTATTAAAATACAGCAGAGAATCTAGCCCTTCTTGTACATATAGAGACTGCATTTGCAGCTATAAAAATAGAAAACAATGAAACTATGTTACATTTAAAAATTAGAACAAACTTACCATCAGTAAATAATTCACATTTTTCAATAGTCCACAATATTTGGCCGCGAGGAGATGTTGAAGGCCATCGATTTTTACATTCTATATAGCGAGAAGGATCAGTTTCATCTGAGAAAAGGGGACAAAAATTAATTAATGAAAAGTACTTCAAGAAATAAGTTCATTCCTCACAAGTTCAATAATGAGGATCTACCTAAATACTTAAAAAAATATGTTCCCACAAATAATTTTTTTCATAAAATTAAGGGGATCCTTGCCTACTCGCTTTGTTAATTAACTTTTATGGTTTTATCTTACAAAACAAATTTAAAATGGAAATATGGTAATAATTGGCTATATTTCTACAGTAACAATTAATGAAGCATTTCAAATAATACCTTTTTGATAACAGAAATATTTAAGGAAATTTTTTTGCATTAATTCTTTTCCCACTAAAAAGGGTAATATTACTACTGAATAAAATATTTGCACTAATATTAAGTTCAATCGGAACTGAAAACATCACAATGATGTTATAAATACAACAACAATATATATATATGATGTGCCATTAAAACTAAGTCGGGAGAGAATAGAAATATATATATTGCATCTCTTTAATTTCTTTACAAAAAAAAAAGAGAGCCTACCTGTCCTATAGAGTCCAATCCAGTCAGTGGCGCACACCTCCTCCTTTATATCCCACTTGACCGCAAGAGGTTCTACTCCACCCAGTAAATGCTCTGTAGGGTGCACAGAAAGGCTTGAGCGTGTCTGGAGTCGGGAAATGGGTGGGGACGGTGCGGTGGGAGAGGAGACCGTCCGCTGGGGAGGAGGGGGAGGCGGGTGTCCCAGCACTGGGTAGGGGCCACCCGGCCGCTCCGCTAGCATCGAGCGGGGGCCAGGGTTAATGTTCGAGACACAGGCTCGATGTTCAAACTTTTACATTGTGGCACTTTAAAAAGTAAAGACGTGCTGAAAAAAAAAAGATATTTAAACAACTTGATTATTTAATTTTAATCAGTATTTATGCTAATGCAATTCATACCGATTGTACAAGAAACAAAATGTTTACGAGAAAGTTTCGAATTTCAGCAATACGAATTATCCGATTCATGTCATTTCTCAGATGAGATTCGGATAACTATGAAAGAATGACAAGTAGTTTTTCTTTAAAGTGTAATTTAATCATTTCATCATCTAGAAATTTTCAAAATAGCATAATTTGTGCGTATTATACGCCCAATATTGTTTATTGAATATTTACATACGAGTTATAAGCCAAGTTCAAATTTAATGAAAAATATGAAATTCTAACAAAGAATTTCTTTTCATAAAACATGAGAACTGTCTCACCTATCTTCTTTCCCTCTTAAAAATATTCTCTGTTTATATTAATGGATATTTTCCACTAAAATACATTTTCAAAACTACATTTATGTTTGTTCATTTCTTGATTTCACTTTAAGGCAAAGGTAAATTTTCTTTTATACTTGAATGCAAAACCTTAAAATCCCCCCAACCATTTCAAGAGAAAGAAGAACTTTCTTGTGCTTTAAAAAAAAAAAAAAAAAAAAAAGTATAAAATTTTAAATTTAATCCCTACTAAAAGGCCCTCAATTTTAGAAGTTTTTCAATTTTAGATAGACAGATGATTTTAAGGAAATGAAATATTCTGTATTAAAACAAACTGATCAGGACAACATCAGATCAAATGCTAGCATAAATGTGTTATAAATATTTGAGAATGAACCCAAATCTTGAGAAGACTATTTCTCTTGTTAGATTGCTAAAACTGCACAAGAATGAAACAGTAGTCAGCATGAGGCACAAATTAATCAAAGGTAAAGAATTTGACATTCTCTGTACAACAGACATTTTTCAGATATGATAACAAATATTCATAGCATGTATGATCAGCAAATGTTAATTGATGCAAAACATGAGAAACAACCTTGGTAAATAGTAATCTCTTTTTGTACATGAACAGGATGTTATAAACTTTGAACTACATAATTGAACCTATGAGAATACACGATGCTTCGTTTACATTTCTCTTAACAAAAATAAATTGCTAAAATAAAAAAAATTTAAATTAAAAAATGCAAATGATTCCAGATGGAAAATTAACTATACAAATTTTCTTTTATATAAACAAAAGCTATACTTCATAATCATACTATATATTCAACAGTATAAGAAAATATTCTTTCCCTTCATGACAGGCATGCAAAGCAATTTTAAAACATGTTTGTATTTAATCATATCTTTACAGTTAGTTGTTATCAAAATATTAGATGTCCAAGCATTTTGTACAGATATAGCCGAGATAGATTTTTTTTCAAACATTCTTCGTGGTTTGAAAAACTCTTTGGTGATAAATTTTAATATTTTTAAATTCATATATTTACAGCAGTTAAGGAAAGGATACAAAAGTTTACAATTATTGAAGTATAGAAAGTCACTTCAGTTTGGCTCTATCATTCAAACAAGAACAAAAATTCATAATTTTTTTAATTAAACTTTTTCAGGTAGTTATTTAACTTAGAATTAAGATAATTTATATAGCAGCTACATAAATGCATTTAAATGTACAACACATTTAAAAAAATTTATTAAGAACAAAATTTATTTTATAAACATTATTGAGCCATAATTAACATGAATGCAGTCCAAAATGCTGCCATTCCCTTTTTATAAGTCCATACATTTTATATACCATACACTTAAAAAAAAATATACCATACTAAACTATTCTGATATTGTATATAATTAAAAAAACTTGCAAAAAACCTATCTATATCAACTGCTTGGTTCAAGCTCATGTTTTATAGTGACATTAAAATTGCCATTTTCCATGTCTATCTAGCCGAGTTATTATTTTAATAGGAGTTTCTTCAATGCAAAATAATTCTTTATATTTAGTTATGACAAATAATTACTTTATCAAGAAATTGAGCATAAATACAAATAACTAAAAGTTTAAGCACTAATATGCACAATTAAACCATATATGTGTGAATATTTTTTTTTATTATCCTACGCCCATCTGCGGCATTTCTACCATCATTTGAAAAACAGCCCAGTATAACAATGAATAGGTATAAAAACAAGTATAAAAAGTCTCATTAGCCTCAAAAGAGTTGTCAGCCAAAAACTTTGAAACTTCAGGGCAGTTTTTGAGGTGGTCACCATCCATATCACCATGACACAGAGGGCAACAAGCTGAATCCTTCACTCCTATCCCTTGTAAATGTTTTTGTATGTAATCGTACCTAGTTGTCATCCAAAAACAAAGACTCCAATAGCCCTAGTCAAGGAACTAGGGATTTTGTTATTTTTGTTGAACAGGGTTTTCCACCTCTTGTCCACAGCTGCATCAACATACAAGGAAATTTTGTAATCCATTATTACACTGTGGATTATTTTTTTTTTATATTATTCAGAGGTAAAGAAGAATTTGGTTGGGCCATAAGCGATCCAGCCTTAGTTAGTTTATCTGCCTGCTCATTTCCAAAAATGTTACAATGGCTTGTTCCACTGAAGAGCAACACTGCCTTTTGTTTTCACCAGTTCATATAACCTTTATTCTGAACGAACGAACTAAGGCATTTTAGATGTAATTCAAATAAGAAAGTAAGAGGATAGCAGCTTGTGAATCTATAAAGAAAACAATATTTTGATCAAGGCTGATTCTTAATTCGTTGATAGCATATATGCTATAGCCATTATCTCACCATCAAAATTATCACAGTATTTTCCCACAGGTCAACTTATACTGAAAATATTAGAATATGCTCCTGCACCGGTATATACACGCACACACACACACAATGGATATACATTTTGTCTCTTACACAATTTTTAAATTTTGAAGTTTTAAAATAATACATCAAATCTATAAAACATGTATAACAGGAAAAAATAGCTTTTATACAGGTGACTATACACTTCAGTATCAGTTTGAAAAAAGTATGTGCAACAATGTTCAAAATGGGCATGCTACATCCTAAAATAATAGTACACTTTTTCTCAATGAGAAATAAGATATGAATATTCTTTAAGAAAGTCCTTTTTCAAAAAACAAATAAAAGGCATTTCAATATTATATGTTTATATACTATGTATTACAAAGTTATATTCACACAAGATCCTACAATTAATTAAAAACTTCTAAAAAACTGCTAGTTGCTCCATTAAAAAATAATTAAAAAAAACTACATGAAATCTTATATTTATTTACAATTGAAACTGAAATAATCATATTACAAAAAGCAATTCTAATTAGTAAACTAATGTCTAAATAAATATTTTATTATATTTTAACTATCACTCTTGAATTACAACAATCTTCAAATCTCCTAACTGTACATACATTCAAAACGTATAATTTTCATATGAAACAATAAAACAATTTTTCAGTTACATAGCAGTAAATTAACTTAATGAAGAAATAGATTAAAACAAGCAAAATTTTATAATTACCAAAATATATGTTTAGATTTAATAAACATTATAGCATGTAATTAACATACATGTATCCTAAGATAAAAGTTCCTTGTATAGAATCTACTAAAATCACCGACATGCTTTCAACGAAATTCTGAAATCAGTGTAAAAAGTCTTAATCAAAACATTCAAATCATCATAAACTTAGAAGATTCTTATAATCAATTACAGGTTTTTTTTCTGTTTAAATCATATCATACATTTTTGGCACTCAATTCATGAATTAACTATTTTGTTCTCATCTTTTTGATTGATACAGAACATTTTTTTTCTTCTATAAACTATATGTTTCGGTTTTCTTTAATTTTGTTCCCTCTTTTTTCTATTTGTATCATCCCTGAAAAACACTTGCAATAGTAAATAAATAAAAGGGACACTGAAATAATAAATTCTGAAAAAAAAAGACATACATTTATTGCAAAAGCTGGATGACTAAATAAAATATAAAAAGACTAAAAAATAATTATTAATAAATATTTGACTTTAAAGAAATCATAAAATTAAAGAGCAAGTAAGAAATTAGAATGATTTTTTTTTGACATAGCAAGAAAAATTTCTCCAGGAATGTAATCACACTAAAATTAAGTTAAAGTTTATATGTTAAAGGACAATGCATTTTTTTTTTTTTTTTTTTTTGTATTTATTGCACCAATTGTACTACTCCTTACAGACTCAACAGATATGTATCAGGTAAAGACTGGAGCAATGAACTAAAAATAACCTTCCTTCAAATATTCATATCCAGCAATTTAAAAGATTTATATGTGTTCCATTAGCCAGAAAATATATAACATCTATGACATTCTTTTCTGTTACCTTCATTAAAGTGAGAGCAAAACAATCAGAAAGAGAGCAAAAAGGAAACAGTATCTAGTATCAAAACAATCTTCCAAAAATCCTATAAAGTGTGTGTATATGTAGGTAGAGAGAACAGAGCCTACAGTATTTTTTTGTGAATAAGTCATTGTACAGCACTGCACAAATGTAGTGCCCAACAATTTTAATAAACACAGCATGAAATTAACTAATTTAGCATAAAACAGCACAAAACATAAACAATTATTGCCATGAAAGAAGTCAAACCAATTGGTAAAAAACAAAAAAATTTAAAAGTTCTATGCAAAGTTTTACAAAGAACAGATTTAGCCTCCCAAGGTGAACTTTTTTTTAATTATTACTCAATTAAATATAAGAATTAAAGTAAATGATGAAATGTCGAGGAATGGACAATAGTAAACTTTTCCGATATTAAAATTAAAGGGAACAATATATTATTAAATTGAATATTATATCAGATACAAGTAATTACTATTAAAGAAAATGATAAAAAATGGAAAAGCAATCTGATACGCCAAAATGCCCCACCTAAAAACAATAGCCACTAAGATGACTAATATTCAGAGATGAAACACCCCCCCCCCCAAAAAAAATGCATAAAAAAATAAGGCTTTAATAGAACCTAACTCTATTATAACATAAAAAAAATATAGGTACTTGTCTGTTATAGCGGCGCCCATCAAATTACGATTACGCCAAGTTGTCGCTAAACTCATGAAGCCTATCTTTTGATACAACCTACTTGGCAATATTTCTTAGTTGCTTGGAGATAAATAATCGGGCACCGCTATAACAGACAAATACCAAAATATATATACATCAATGTATTGTAATGAATTTTCATTGCTTGGTAAAATTTTACAAGAAATTTTATTAATTATTCTCAAAAATATATGAAAGCTTTCAATAATTTTTATTTTACTATTGACTGATTTTAATTTTTAAATTCAATAAACTCTTTCAATATGTTTACCAGTACAATTCCATCATATGTTCAAGAATAAGATTATGAGTTTAAGAATAAGTGTTAAAATCAAGAGTAACAAAATTTTATTTGATTGCCAGCCTTCCTTGGCACATTTTTGATCAGCATTGCTCTTAACAGAATTGTTCCGTTTGCCTTCAAACATAGATCAACCAATAATTAATCAGTTAAATTAATTTTCATATTACGTACATCAAAAATACAGCTATGTTTATGACAAGTTATATTTTTTATTCAATTTGAAATTTTTTTAAATGTTATCATTGATTTTAAAGCATGAAACCACTGGTCCTAATGAATTAAAAAAAAAAAAATTAGGTTTTAAAGCAATTTATTCCAATCGGTAACAGAAGATTTTGTAGATGAAAATTTTATTAATGTGGCAACCCTCATTTTCTTGTTAAATGTTGCCATTATAAACAGTAATCCTAAAATTTGCACTAGCAAACTCATTAATTTGGCAATTTTCAAAACTTCAGCATTTGAATTCATAATAATAAAATCTACTTAAAAATATTCAAATTAAATACATATGTACTCAACATATTAATTATTCATGTACTCAGCATTTAACACTACAAATAAGACATATATATATATATACTAGCAAATACGTGAAAGAATAAATTTTGTAACAAAATCATTATATTATTTATTACAATAAATGTTTCCATTTAAAAATGTAATAGTTGGTAAAGATGCATGCATATTAATAACTTATATTAGAAATATACACATTAAACGATCCTTAACAAATAAAATTTACTCAAACATGTGTACTAATTTTTTACACAGGTTATAATTAAGGAAAAAGTGTCTTTTAATTGGAAATATGAATGGATATTTTAATTACTTATTCATAAGCAAATAGTTAACATATACACAACATGAAGTTTACAGTTGACGATTTAGAAATTTATTTCATTCAATTAATGTAGAATGAAACTATATTAAAGTATAATAAACATTTCATTCAATTAACACTAAGTAAAGTGCATTATTAATGGTGAAAATTCAGCTATTTTTTAATTCAAAATCAAATTAGAATTTAAATTGTTTTTGTAAATGTATAAATGAATACACGTTATACATAACATATATCCAAAAAAATTAAATTGCAAATACTACGTATTCTTTCATGTTTATTTATACTGAGAAGAAAGTGATAAAATTGTTATAGAAGAATTTTTTAGATCCTGGAATGGTTACATATTTACAATTTTTTTACAGACACATAATTATCTATGTAATATATACAACAGAACAACATATCAGCATATAAATTCTTCTGAAAATACTCACATTTTACTTATAAAATTATTATATTTTTATGTATTTTAGCATCAGAAAATTTATTTTGACAAAAATGAGAATATAAATTTCAAAGAAGTTTGTAATATTGGCAAATGTAATCTCTTTTCTAGTGCCATTTATTCTGCATGGTAGGACTGGATACAATGTTTTATTCCAATAACAACAAATATTTAAATACTGAAAATAAATATTTTCACATCAGTATAGTTAGTTTTCAAATTGTAGCCAAATCTTACCATGATACATTCATGTCCTACTTTATCCAACCCAACTCATAAAGAAGAATTTAAATTGCTTCTTGGAAATGTATTGATTACACATAAAATTACTGCACAAGATGATTAAGTAATTTCGGATACATGACTGAACGCAGTTTGTTAAAAATTAGAAAAATGGTTATCTGAATAATATTATTTTCTTTCAGAACTTTTATGAATACATTAAATCAAAAGCAAAGTTGAATCTTAACCATACTAATTCAAAATAGTTAAACATAAGCTTAATCAGGAGAAATCCATTTCTTGCATAAACGCTTACTAGTAAACCGGAACATGTTTATCAGTTTTTATTTGAAATCTACACCCATTTAGTGACGGTAAAATTGTATAAATTTTTTTCAATTCTGGTGTAAGCTTTATCAATCTTATAACTATCAGAAGTCTCCAATGATCTGATGAATGAGTTCATAACATTTTAAAAATTACTGACAGTGTAATATATAATGATCACTTACATTACTATACCACCATCTTGATTCCGGTAAACAAAGTTCAAAGCAGAATAGAAATTGCGCCCTGTTTCTAAAGCGCAAAAAATATTTAACTATTCAGAGAACATAATAAAATTGCAAAAAAAGATAGAATTTAATATTTACAAATCTTTTCACAGACATAAAATTAGCCGAACAAACAAAATGACGCGTTTCTAGACGCACAATGCCAGATTTGTAACCTTAAGATCATATTCCTTAATCCCATACTTTCGGTTTGTTTAACTTTTTTTAAATAATAGTTTTATTTTTTTAAAAAAATCTTTTTATATCCACATTGAAAAAAAAAATGGTGATTTTATTCATAGAAAAGAAAACAATATTTTATTTTTACAGTACTTAATTATCAGCCTTCATGTTTCATTTCTCGTTCATTTTTCAAATTCCTAGTGTTAGTATTGCTTAATTTGGATTTTATTAATCTCACGTAGGAATAAAAAAAAAGTATCAATGCTACGCTTTTACACTTGCATGCGAAGAAGGAACTTATAAGCGTACTATATTTAATTAATATAATTACTCTACGTGTAATGAAAGAGCTCGCACCCCTAGAGACTAAAGACATCTCACATGTACTATTATAGTGTTTTATCCCTTTCTAAGACAAATTTAAAAAAAAAAAAAAAAAAAAAATGGAATATATAATAAGTAGGGAGTTACTGTCCTCTAGATATGTATCATTTGCTAATCTTTTGAAGCTTATTTGACAGTTCTTTGGATTTGCTATGCATCCATAACCATTCCATTCGCTTCCTAAGACATTTTTTTAAAATTACGTTTTTGTTTGTTATAAGCAAATACCTCTCCCACTAGCTTAAAAAAAACCTACTCATAAACTAAATAAACATACAAAAATAAGATTTTAGTAACAAATAAACCGTAAGCTTTATAGCGACACTTCTTTCTGTTTAACTCAATTTTTTTCTACAGAATTATTCAAAATGATTCATCCGATTTCTGAATTCCATATTTTTGAAAAAATAAACAACACAGAAATACATAAATACGAAGGAAAATTGTTGAAGTGTTATATTGAGAAAAACAGATAGCTCTCGAGTGTTCTTCGTGAAGATATTCCACAAAGTTGTTTTGAAACCTTTTAAATACCTCGCCATTCGATTGGCCATAGTGGACCAGATGACTTGATGATACACAGCTGGACCACAAAGTAAACTGATATGACCCCGTGAAATTTCTTATTTTGATGGTTTGTAAAAGATAAAATGAATGTGTCACCGTTACCCACAAATTTATTTGAACTTAAACAATGGACTTCTGCTGCTGTACAATCAACTGCCACTGACACTTTACTACATGTTTGGCCGGAAATTAAATATCGAATTGATTTTGTATGTGTAACTAAAGGAAGTTATATCAAACATTTGTGAAAATAAACTTCTATATTTTCCATTTGAATTCTTATAATACTTATTATTCTATGTCATTTATTTGCGAAAAAATGGAATTTCAAAATCGTGTGAATCATTTTGAATAACTCTGTATTTTGAGACCCACATTTCACCTCCTCTGTGGATAATCGCGATTTCTTCACTACACAGTTGATTGATTGATAGATTATATTAACGTTGCACAAGAAGCAACATGACGGCTAGTGACGATGGTCCTTATAATTTTGAATCTCGGTTATGTGATGAGGACGGCATTTGAGCCTGCCCCTTCATCTCCTAACTTTCACATCACGCCTAAGGGGGAATTTAAGCTTCCATAGATTTGACGTGCATTAGCTCCGGCTACATGGTGAATCTTTAGTGGCATTAGGGTTTGAATCCATGATTCAACAAAAATTGTCGGTCACGATCATGACCACTAGGCTACCGTAACCACTCGTTACACATTATCATAGTATTTACTCCCATAACATGCATGTGCTTTACATCTCTCTCTCGTACGAGCATGCACTAACATCTTCCTCTTTCGGTTACAGTTCAATTCTTTAATATGTTGTACAAATTTATTTTAACAGCTGAATTAGATTTTGTGATATTTAATTCTTTATACCTTCTTTGATATCGAATTAATAAAATCCTCAATGTTGATACAAAATAGCAACTTTATTTTCAAAAATAAAAAAGTATGTACACGTTAATAATTTGATTTAAAATATCTAAAAGCATTCATTTGATGAATTAATTTTTTCTTATAAACGAGAACATTTGAAATTTAAAAACAAATGTATTCATAACAACAACATCGAAATATTAAAAAGGTTACGGCAGCAAAGTAATCGTGACAAGGGACTTTGGGAAGACCATAGCCTAATCGAACTGTGTGTTCAAGACATGTTTCTACTAAAGAACTATCAAGTAAAAGGGCTAACGTATGTTAAATCTGCTTTGGATTAAAATCCTTGCGTAGAGGTGGCTTGAATATAGAGAGTAAGTTACCAGTTCAAATGTCCACCACTTCATTAGATCATGGCTTAAATTTTACGATTCCTTTATTCTGCGGTTCATTGGCCTAGCTTCGGATAATAATAAGCAGCTGGAAAAAACGTACAATAATTCGATATAAAAACCAACGTTTTTATATGGTGGCAAAGTTTATTAAAGAAAATTATTGAATTATTAGTTAAAACTGTTAGTTATTTTTAACTTTAAAATTTACTTAAAAAGAGACATTTAAGCATATTAAAAAATTCATAATACTCATAAAATCAAAACATGCATTTGAAAGTTTGTAAGTCATTCTATTATAAAAAAAAATGGGAACCAGAATTCAGAAAAAATTATTGTGGTAAGACATGGCGCCAAATATTGGAAACTTTCTTTCTTGCGAATGATTACTGGCTAAAAGTCAGCAACCCTTACTATCTCGGAGATAGTAAGGGTTTACGATACGTCATGTGGCGTGGGGAGTGCCCGGTGTTCCCAGAGGGGGAAAGAAATTTTTTCCTCAATCCTAAAAGCGCCTAGAGGAAATAATATTTTGACTTGTTAAAATTATTGAAATATTAGTTAAAACTTGTCGCAAACGTCTAAATATTGCATTGTTAGGCGAGTACGAACGATTCCCCAAATTTCAAAGCTCTAGCTTGATGGGAAGTTGGTTAAATTAACGATCGAAAATTTGATGACACACACACACACTCACACACACACAAACCAAGTGAAATTCAGAAAAACGTTTTAAAAAAAACTGTGGAAATTTGAAATGAAAATTTGCTTTATGACTTAGCCTTTACTTTCGGTATCAGAAATTTCACATTTATTAGCCACCCAAGGGGCTATTTTTTTTTGACCTAAAAATGTCTTACCTGACCCTTTTAAAAATTTATCTCGAATTTCCGTAAATTTTTGATGTCTGCTTTCACTAGTAACGAACTTCATTTTCACCAGTAACGTATTTTCAAAATTACGTCATAATAAATTTCTCCTGGATTTTTTACTGAATTGAAATTAAAATATACGTCATAAATGATTAATACCTGCTATCACCACTAATGAACTCAATTTTCAAAAATATGTCGCAATAAATTTCTCCCAATTTTTTTTATTGTGTTGATGTGAAACAAATTTAAAAATTAAATATTTTATTTACTTATCGATTTATATATTACCTTAAATCATTTCGAACATTTTTTGGATTGAACAGGTGGATTATCTCGCAAAATCTATAACGGATTCCAATGAATACATTGACTGAATTAACCCAGAAGACATCAATAGCGATATTTTCCAGGGCTTTTGCATAAATTCAATTTAAATGATGACGTACAATGTAGAACTAAAACCACATCAATGATTTGGAACAAATAATTTTGACCTGCAATAATTACTCATCCCATAGAAATCTTTGGAATATTCTCAAAATAGACCCCCAGCACAATATTAATTTCAAAGAATTTTTGGAGAGAACCGTAGCTAGTAAATAAGTTTTCAAAGCATTCTTGCGAAAGGTGAATATTTTTATATTTACTGAATTAAAAGAATCTGTAAAAAATGGGATGATAGCCTTTGTTACTCTATATCCCCCCCCCCCACAAAACCCTTAAATCATATGTAAACTGGAATCAAGATATGAAAGAAAATGAATAACATTGTTCATAATTTTAAGACAGCTGTGATAAAGCCATTTTTTTAGCCATCTAAAGGGCTATTGTTTTAGGTGGATCTCTTTTGGCGTACCCGATCAATTTTTAATTTTTTTTTATCATTTACTTGTATCCCTCTAATGTTGTTATTATTTCAGGAAAAAATAATGAACAGCCGGGATGGTTTCAGGAACAAATATTATTTAATACTTCACACGTTCCACAACACAAGACAGGATACAAAACATTCATAAAACACATATTCACGAACATCACTCCATCATTCTGCTAAAGAAGTCTTTCGCCTTTCATCGACAAAATGATTAAATTTGCCAGCAGTTTGGGAGTTTACAGGGGTACAAAATTAGCAGAAACAAGCTGCCACCCGTGGCCGCTAAAATGGCCCTTATCCGGTTAAGCATGAAGTCAAACTGGTCTTGGATGACAGAAACGGGCTACTCATTCCATGCTGCTTCAAGTCTATGCTACACTTCATTATACCATATTAACTGGAAATGGTGATGTGACTGTCTCTCAGCAACCTATGACCAGACGTTAAAAATAGGTGACAGATCTGGAGACCATGGAGGCCAGGGATACAATCGAAAACCTGTGTATCGAGGAAGGTCAAAAAAGGACGTACAACACGTATCTTGCATTATGGAAGATGGCGTTTGGCAAACCTCGAAGATAAGGACATAGTCACTAGACATAAGATATCAGAAATGTACCAATCTGCGTTCAAAGTACCGTCGATCCGACCTATTGAGATGTGAGATATGTGAGTATCGTGCACCCAATGACCACCCAAGAAATCACACCAGATGTAAGACCCTTATGTCGATATCGAATGTAAGCAGGCTACGAATGGTTTCCTTGGAGCCTTCAGATACGTATACATCTATCAGAATACTGCATAAGACCCGGGACATGTCAGAAAAGATGACATTAAACCACTCCTGTATCCAGCTTTGTCGTTCGGAAATCCGGTTCTGCATCTACTGGAATCCAAACAGCAGAGGTCTTTAATTTGTCCACTGCGGGGGAAAGAACCCCAAAGTCACCCTTTTCCACAGCTGGCCAAAGCATTCAGAAAAAAGCGAGTTCCTATCTCCGCCCTTAAAGGCCCAGGTAGTATCGCACTTAGTAACACTGAAAAATCAGAAATTTTGGCAGATTCTCTTCAAAACCAGTTCAAATTAAATGACATAAACACACCTAATCATGATGAGAACGTAAAGGATGTCGTTCATAATTATTTACAAAATGAAGAAAATTTCCAAAATCCGGATTACCCTCCACCACTAGCTTCAGAAATAGCAGACTACATAAAGAAAATAAAAATGAAAAAAGCATCAGGGAGAGAAGGCATCATCAATAAGATGATAAAGAACCTGCCACACCTCTGCATCTTTCAACTAAGAAACATCATTCACAATATGCTAGATCTCAGTTACTTCCCGGATTTCTGGAAAACCCTGTTGTCATCCCTATCCTGAAACCGGGTAAGGATCCTACCCGGCCAGAGAACTACAGACCAATTTCTTTACTACCAATCCTCAGCAAACTAGCCGAAAAAATTATTCACAATAGACTCTCAAAATTTCTACAAGATAATGATATCATCATCCACGAACAACATGGATTCGTCCCGAAACTATCCACAACACACCAACTGCTCAGAGTAGTGGAATTTATCAAGACTGGTTTTTACAAAAGTCAAAATACTGGTGCGGTCTTCCTGGATATCCAGAAAGCCTTTGACCGAGTCTGGCAAACAGGTTTAATCTTTTCAAAATGATCAACTACAACACCCCTGCATATCTAGTAAAAATAATAAATTCATACCTACACAATAGAAGTTTTTAAGTCACCGTCAATGAACAACTATCAAACACAAGAAAAATTGAAGCCGGAGTCCCGCAAGGAGGAATCCTCTCAACCACCTTGTTCAATTACTACGTGAACGACATCCCTAAACACCAAAATACAAAAATATGCACGTATGAAGATGACACTGCGATACTAGCAAGACACTACTTTTCACCAAAAATAGGCCAAGCACTACATGAACACTTACAGAAACTAGAAGTATGGTACTCTACTTGGAAAATAGCCCTGAACGTTTCCAAGACAGAGGTTGTCTTCTTCTCTAGAAACTACAGAAAAATAGAACCAGACATTTTTCTGGAAAACAAAAACATACCCTGGTCTCTAGACACCAAATATCTTGGTGTAACGTTGGATAAAAAACTTACTTTTAAACAACACGTTCTACGAATTAAAAAGCAGTATAATTCTGCAGTAAATAATATTTTCCCCCTTATTTCGCGTAAATCTACATTAAGTAGACGTAATGAATTGCTTATCTACACCCTGATACTAAGACCTATCCTGACCTATGCTAGCCCAGTCTGGTCGCATTGTGCTGACACAACACTGGAATTATTAGAAAAATCCCAAAATTCCACCATTAGAATGATAGTAAGAGCACACTGGTACATGAGAAACACAGACATCAGATACTCAATTAAACTTCCAACACTTAAAAACTTCATTAAAAAATTATCAGGAAATTTCTACCAAAAAATTGATACCTCGAGCAATAAAACCATTCAAGAAATAGAAAAGTACACCCCACTCAGAAACAACCCATAACTACACAGACCACGAGAAATTTTAATTCTTTAATTTCACTTATATTATAAAAACACTGGTAACACAAGCACACTCCTCACAAAATCTTACCCCTATGCACCCACCTATATATACAGAATTAACACACCACACCATTGACCAATCACAGAGCGCGCTCTCACTGCGACCAGACTGAACAAGCAAGCAGGAATCCAATAGACTACTGCTGCAATATCTTAAGCCTAAACTCATGAATTTCAACCATCTTCTCTTTTGGATTAATTTTAACAACACTAGTACTTCAACTAGTGATTCTCTAATATTAATAATATATATTCAGCATAATTTCAAAATTAATTTCATATTTTCCAAAAAGCTATTGCTCTGTAATTTTATTATCTTAATATCTTAATCTTAACTTCTGGGCAAGTGTAAAACCAAAATTCAGTTTCACCTCCAAATAATAGCCAATTCACACGGGATTAAGGTCCGAGAGAGTTATGTTTCCCCACAAAAATAGTCGGTTTGGTTTAGTTTCCACAGCTAGGTCGCAAATTAGGCTTATGCTTGTCCAAAGGTTTAGGTTGTCCAAAGGGGGTAAGTTTCTTTCCCTTGGCTTGGGGAGGCTGCTTCGTTACAGATATCATCTTTTTTCTTCTTTATAGGGGAAGGGTACTTCTTAGTCTGCATGCACTCAACCCCCTGCGTTGAAAAAGGTTATGTGTCCTTGAAAATTGGTATTCTTCTTTTGCCCTGTCTTTGTCACCAAGGCCGTTCGTCCATAAAACACTTCCTTCTCGGACAGTAAAGTTCCTCCTCCTATCACACATGTTAACTGTAACAAACCGGGGCTCCTGTCGTGTAGATTTCACCCTTTCCGAAGGTCGTAAACTGGATCATACTTCCTTAGTGAGAGAATTCTTTTTTTTTTAATTTTATTTTTATTTTATTGCTTTGCTATTTGAACAGGACTTTAAAAGAAGAAGGAAAAAAAAAAAAGACTCTAATTGGAAAACTATACCTCCATTAATGTGTCATTTAGAAGTTTTTTACTATCTTTTGTGTGTGATTCATAATGAAAGTTTCTTTTTATAAGGTTTTCATTATTTTAGCAATTATTGTTTGGAATTTAATTATTGATTTAATGTACTTTAAGGATTTAACTAGTTACTTTTTTTTTAATAAATTGTTAGAATATCTTAAGGGCTGAGTATTTAAAGAACTTTTAATTTTGATTATTTGAAAATTATTGAGCAAGTATTCGGAGTATTATATGGAGTAAATAATTAGAATCAAGTAATGATGGAGTGGAGAACTATCGTTTGGTTTATGTTATGAAACTTTATTTAGGGACAAGTTTTCCTTAAACATGTGAATTATCTTAGTTAGCATCTCATAACTGATTAATTATTGTGTTATGATAACGAATTTCTTGTAATTTTCGTTGTAAACAATTTTTGACTTTGAAGTCTATATGAGTTATTAAATATTTTCTACGCAAATGAGAATTAATTTTGAGCTGACAAAAAAAATTAACGTTTAGAAATGGATGAAAATGTAGAAATATACAATTTTGATTGCTTGAAGTATGAAATTAGTAATTGTTAATGATATGAGTCGACATTTTGAGATTAGATAATTAATGATATAAAAGTGAAAACATTAAATTTTAATACTTTATTTGTATTCGGTAACTAATGAGTAAGACGCACTTTTGATGTTTAAAATTTTAAGCGTTGGAGGAATGGAGTACTTTGATTTTCTATGTGTAGGATTGTTAATGGTTGCTGTGTATGAAATATTAATGCTTTAAAGTGTAATTATTTTAATGCTGTGAAGTGCTTTAAGTAAGATTTTTGATGAGGAATTTAGTCATGTCATTCTACAATGTTAACGGTCAAGTTAATATTTAGTACTTGTTATCTACCGTTTTAAAGCCCCCCTGCAGAGGGCGTTTTTTGTAAGGGCTGAGTATGGGATGCCATACGATCCCCTCAGAGCAGAGCAAATTCAGACTTATCTGCGAAAGGAGTGGACGTAAGCGAGTTGATACTCGAGAATGTTGTGAATTGCGGGGTGATTAAATGCTACTTGTAAACTGCAATGATCACCAAGGTAACACAACAAGAGTAGTGTTGAATGAATAAACGTCGTTATTGTTATTAAAAAGTGAGTCTGATTTCATATGAATTTTAAAGGAAAGTGAATAGCTAAGCAAGCTACAGTAAATTGAGTGAAAGTATTTAGCTAAGTAAGCTACCGTAAGGAATGAAAATAATTAGCTAAGTAAGCTACCGTAAAGAAGAAACAAAGTGATACGGTTTATGAGCTCTAAAGTAATAATAAAAGCTATGTTATGGAGAGTAAAAAAAAGTGGTCAAGCAAAAAGGTGAATCTTAAGTAAAGGTTAAATGTTAGAGAAAGAGAAAAAGTTTAAGTAGTTTAGTTTTTGTGAGCGTGTGAAAAGAAGAAACTTTCTAATGTTTTAGCAATTGGGATAAATATTGAAGCCCATGGTCAAACTGACATTATTCCGAAATATTTGTGTATGTGAACGAAATGATAAGATGTTCATTGGGAGAAATTCAACCCGGGATTATATAGTGGACTGTGCGAAGATAAAAAAACAAGTTTTGTTGGAATAACCTACCAGGACTGTAAAACTGAAAAAGAAGGTAAATAATTTTCGCTCTCCTTAAGCGACTGAAGTGATTAGTTACGGAAAATATTTGTTTTGAATAACAAAGTGTAGTAAGATAGCATTAAGATAGCGTCGTTCCTCTCAAAAGTTTTGAAATGTGATTTCTTAGAATTAGTGGAAGAATTCGGCATAAATATTCCACCTGAAGCTGAAAAGGAAGAAATAATATCAAGTATAATTAATGATAAATAACTACGAAGAAGATTTCACGGACGGATGTCTCGAGAGAATAATTAAAGATAGAATCGAAAGAGAACAAAGGGAATAAAGAGATAGGCAATGGCAAAAACAAAGGGATGAACGTGATTGGCAATGGCAAATGGAAATGAAAGAAGTAGATTAGAAAAGAAGTCTAATATTAGAAAATTTAAGACGAAAGTTCAGAATTGAACCGAAATGTTTTTCCTTTAAGAATTACGGTCATGTCGCAAGAGATTGTCCCTTCTCATGCACCTTACGTGGAAAATCAGGACACTGCAGAAAACAATGTACAAGAAATAGGAATGAACCAAAAATGATTACTTTTAGTATTCGTGATCAAGAATTACTCACATTTAATATGAACAAGAAAACAGCCTTTATAAATGCCATAGGGTCTCTGACCTATTGGATACCGGATCTTCAAACCGGATCCGGATCTACCGGTTTTCTCAAAAAATCAGTAGCACAAAATTTAGGACTGAACATTTTACCTGGTAAAAAGGATCTCTATTCATTTGATAATGAGTTAAATCCAGTCACTCAAAGTTTAGGTATGATAACAGTAGATCTCCAAATCGAAGAAGCTTTAGCAAACAATAATTATGTTTTAATCATCCCAGACTCATCTCAACAAGTTGATTTATTGGTTGGACGTCCATTTCTAGACTTACCACACATCGCTTACGCAAGGATCGGTGAAGAATTACGAATTGGATAAGTGAAGCATTACCCATTTTTAAACTTAAATAGTGTTAAAGTGACGCCATGTATTGAATCGAAATTAGCTGAAACTGTCCGAAGTGAACTTATCAAAATTAAGGAAGAAAGAAAAAGAAAATTGAAAAATTATTTTAAGTACAAAAAGAAGGGGGAAAAGTTTATCTGAAGTCATAAGAAAACAAGGAGAAATGCAAGATTGCTATGAAAAATGACTTCAGTCTCAGCAGGAAAAGTTTGAATCTGAATTGAAAGAAAGGAACCAGAAGTTTACCGAAATTCAGGAGGTGAATTAAAACAATATCCCAAGCTATAAGGTTACAAGATGGCATTACTTGAAGAAAAGGAAGCAAGACGAAGTTTTGATGAAAGACGACTTCAGTCTAGTTAAACAGGAAAAGCTTGAATCTGAACTGAAGAATCGAGATCAAAAGTTGGCTAAAATTCAGGAACATAATGAAAAGTTAACGCAAGCCACACGGGAACAAGAAGCCATAAACAGATTTAACGTGCCATGATCCGAAAAAAATAAAGATTTTAGCCTTTCGATTTCCATAAATAATGTACTTCGTAACGAGTCACCCTTGTAATGATTAAGAGACATATTTATTCTATAATAATTAGTCAACATCTTAAACCAATTTTATTCAATCTTTGAATAATTGCTACCGAAAGAAATAATAACAAAAAATTGTTCCATGCAAATTTAACCGATTTAGTCATCCAAGGGGGGGGGAGACTAACTTACTTATAATTATTATTAAATTATTCAGTAAAATATTAGAATTAAGAAAATGGTAAAATATATCGACCGATTGGAAATTTGATTTATCTATTCATTCATCCTCTTATTCATTCATTCAGTTATCCACTCATTCTTTCACTCACTTGTTTTACAAGAAAAGTTATTCAGTAAATATTCCTTTATTTTTCGAAAAATGTTGAGGTAACCATTTCTAGTTGACAAATACAAAAGCCCTCTTGGGGGGCTAATTAAATATATGTAGAGCTTTTATTTCATTCTATGCTCTACTGAATATTATAATAATGATATCTATTTATTTTGTAGACTCTGTAGCTTTCTGGTTATTTGGTTGCGTTGAATAAAAAAATGTGATACTTAGATAAATATTTACACTATTTTAATTTCGGTTGATTTAAAATACTAAAGTTAATATCTACAAAATAAAGTACATGTCGCACTTCCACTTTCTACACATTGTGGGGTGCATGTCACACGCTAAAAAGTATTGGAATGTCCTTGGACGGGACGTTCTAGTGGACATTTTGTAGAGCTCTGAAAATGTCTCTTCTCTTAGGAAATTTTTGGTCTAAAGGAATTGACCATGCCTCTTCTAAAACCACGGGACATATTTCTTTGTTTTGGTTGGATAACTGAAAGTGATAAAACAGTTATTGGTCAATAGCACTCCAACTGGGGCAAGAATTGCCACCTGCTTAACTGGACACCTAATATGTTGGTGTTCTCGGTTTCCAGGAGAATCGGACTCTATTAGGGTCAAAGTTCATGAGAAACAGATTTTCTTTTTTCCATTTCTCACGAGTCCATATGTCTTTAATGAGGATCTTGTCCGGATGTAAAGGGACCACAAACGAACTTATGAAGTGTGGTCGCCGCATACTACCCCTCCAGTATCATCGTGATGATACGAAATAATTAGGGATGTGAACATGACGGCCGAAATGAGTTTGATGAAGGGTTAAATATCTTGGACATTACTTTGGACAAGGGAAGAGATCTCCTAACGGGATTAAGATCCAAACTATCAAGGAGTTTCTAGTTTCTACCTCAAAGACTGACATTCGAGCATTTTTGGGATTAGCAGAATACTATCTGAAATATATACCAGTTTTCCGTTTTAGCTGCACCATTGACTGAATTATTAAGGGGACGATATAAAAGGTCCAAAAATCTGTGCAACTATCAGTGTCAGCTGGCGTTTGAAGAAAGTAAGAAGCATCTCGCCGATAACACTGTGCTATACGCTCCAAAATTTGATGTTCCTTTCATTTTTCAATGCGATGCATCCGATGCGGGGATAGGTATAATCTTGTCTCAAAATGATGAAAAGGGTGAAGAACATCCTGTGTTGTATTTGAGCACGAAATTTAAATCCACTGAACGAAAATACAGTTCTACTGAAAAGGAATATGCCACGATCATTTATGTTGTCAAGAAATTGAGATGCTATTTGGATGGACAGTATAAATTTTACATCCAGACTGACCATAATCCCTTAGTATGGCTTAAGAAAAACCCTGGTGTTAATCCTAGACCGATGAGATGGTCATTAGCTATGCATTCTTGGAACTATAAAGTTATCCATAAAAAAGGGAAGGAGAACCAGAATGTTGATAGCTTAAGCAGACTATTTTAAAGGGAAATTTATAAGTGAAAAGAAATGATGTATTTAAAGTAATAATTTTGGGGAAATAATTTTTTCTATATGTGAACACATTGTATTTGTATATGTTTGCCTTACTTATCTCATTAGTATGCACATAATGTAATTCCTCAAATGCGTAAACCTTTCTGAAACGCTTTTTACTAACGTAAAAAGATCTTAACGGGGAAGGAGTTGTGACGTCATGGCTCACATATATTTTTTGTTACTTTATGCTTGAAATGTTATAATCTGTACTTGATTAACGTCATATCTCTTGTTGGAGCGGAAATTGATTCGCTGCTCACCCAGACAGTTTCGCAGACAAGACGTTGTCCTTGGAGAGAGCAGAGGTCTGTAAGATGATTTCTGATGTAATTGTATGAGTATGATATGAACTTTTTAATAAACGATTTTGAATATGAAATGGGTGCCTCGAAATATTTTCCACTACGCCACACAATGTGGGTAATTGTTTTAGCACGAGATTCACTGTTGGAAGCGAAAGTTAGTCGAGGGACGGACCTTTTACAAGTAAAATGACTGCACGCGTTGTGAACTTTGCACTTCTGAAAAGGTATAAATTGTACCACAAGAATCAGTAAATATGAATTTAAAAGAATAATGACAGTTTTATTCAATTTATTTATTGTGCTAATTTGATATCTTTACAGTTGCCAGCATATTTAATTACATAATCCATTAATGAGACAAATGTACCCTATCACACTTTTCTATAATTTTTTTGAAATTTGATTTTCTTTTTCGAAATGTGTCGATTGCTTTATAAATGATGTTGGTCGCTTCTTCAACCTTTTCACACACTCTGTAGCTTTTATTCTGCGTTCTTCCTTGGAAAGTTTGCAGCCAAATTCGTAATGTTTTGTATCGTAATGTCGTTTCAGATTGTGCTCCTTAAATACGACCAATGTTTCGTGACACAAAATAAACACACTGCTTTATTCCCTGCATAACCAAAGATATATTTATTTGTCCATTCTTCTTTAAACACTTGACATTCTTCTCTGATTTTCCATATTTCCGATGATTCATAGTTTCATTAAAGATGGCAATTAATATAATTTACTATTACAAAGACCAAATGGAAATTAATCAAATCATCTGGAAAAGCATTGCGTATCGTATCCGTCACGTGCATGCGAAATGACATGGCCATCCTAGTGGAAGGCGCGGGACGAATCTTTGGTCGCGGACAGGAAGGAAATCTTGATTCTATTCCAAGCAGATTTTTCTGAATGGCTAAGCTGGCCACAAATAAAAAAAAAAAAAAATTCTCTTAGAGGGGCGCATGAGGTCCGCGGCATCTTTTGCCCACGCCTGCTCTACAGCATTCCTATGACTTCATTTGTATCTCTTTTATATCCTATTCACTGCACCTCTCCTTATGCAGTAAGGCTAATTTATGTACATCACGATTTCTTCACACAGCGTGGTTTTTATATCAAACATCATAGTAAAGTAGCCTCAGTGGTTAATTATAGAGAAATGTTACAACTTTGGAGAAATATAGTCTAAAAAAGTTCTTGGCTTAAGAGTCTTTATATGAATTAATAGATTTTTCGTGATAATTGATTTTTCAGTTTATTTCAGACATGTTGATTCACCTCCCAAATTAGAAAAGGAGAATTTAGAGTATATTCAAATATAAGAAATGAATTCTTTTCTTTTATTAAATAACTTGTTCATGAGTGAAATAAAAATATTCTTTTTCGGCCAAACCAATAACACTTGAAAATGAAAAAAAAAAAAAAAAAAAAAAAAATTACACGATTTTAAATTAAAAAAGAAATGTGATTCATATTAAAAACAGACTAAATTCTCTTTTTCTGAAATCTAATCCTAAAACTTTTGTTCTTCCCCTCTCAAGAAATACATATTAAGAAAGATAAAATTGGCACATAAACACCTATTTTAAAATTTGAGTCTGCAATAGGAATCTAATTTTAAAAAAGTGAAACGGGGAAAGTTTTGAAAAATATGTGTACATAAAATATTGTGTGAAGTATAATTTCTATTTTTGAGACTGAATTCTTTTTTTTTAAAGATTGATTATACATAGATTAAAAAAATAAATAAATGAATAAACCTTCTGATACGTAGATTAAAAAAAAATTAAATGAATAAACCTTCTGAATTCTCATTTCCTAACCAGATGGCGCCTTTATACACAGCTTCTTGGACGAAAAAAATTCTATGTGCAATATTTTAATATTTCCAATTTATAGCTATTCTATTTTTTTAAACATATAGCATTCAATAATGTCTTACAATTATTGATGTTTTTGATTTAATTTCATTCCTCTCTTCAAACCGAAATTCTCTTAACCTTTTCGAAAAATTTCTTCTGAAAAAAGAAATGTTTCTTTTCCTTTTCGAAACATACAAAAACTTTTTTTTTAAAGCTTATGAGATTTTTTTCTTAAAAGAATCCCTGCCATCAGCGTTGTTATAGAATTGTTGGGATGGTCTGAATAATTTTGAGTCACATTCAAACTTTTGAATTATTGATTACGGCCTATAATATAAAAGTTAACTTCACCACATACAAAAAAAAAAAATCTTTTGAATTTAGTTACGATGCATTTTACAACGTTTTTCTGAATTTCACTTGGTGTGTGTGTGTGTGTGAGTGTGTCATCAAATTTTCGATCGTTAATTTAACCAACTTCCCATCAAGCTAGAGCTTTGAAATTTTGGGAATCGTTCGTACTCGCCTAACAAAGCAATATTTAGATGTTTGCGACAAGTTTTAACTCATATATTTTTTTAATAATGCAGTTTAGCCCAATCACTTGGTGCAATTTAAATAATTGCTAAGCTTGGCGATTTTTTTTTTTTTGGCTGAATGTTAAGTCCGCTTCGCGGACCAATTTAGCAACATTTGGCAAAATACCGCCAAATAATTCCTGTCTCCAAGAGTGATTTGACTAAACTGTATACCAACCATTTAATTTACAGGATTAATTAATTTTAGTTAGTTTTAACGTTGTTATGTATTTCACTTGGTGTGTGTGTCTGTATGTATGTGTATCAGTGTGTCATCAAATTGTCTATTGTTAATTTAATCAACTTCCCATCAAGTTAGAGCTCTGAAATTTTGGGAACCATTCTTATTTGCCTAAAAATGCAATATTTAGATATTTGCGACCAGTTTTAACTAATATTTTAATAATTTTTTAATAAACTTTGCCATCATATAAAAACGTTGGTTTTTATTTCGAATTATTATTAATTTTTTATTTATCAGCAAAATAATATTATGTATATAATTGGATAATTTTCTTTAGGTATAAACTATATTTCAAGTCTTCATAGATAACTTATATGTCCATAATTCTGTAAAGGGAGTATAAAGTAATATATAAACTTCACACTCCGCGCTACAATCTCTGTAGTCGAATGGTTATAGGGGCGAGTTCGTGACCAATGATGTTTCAGTCGAGTCATTGGTTCGAGTTCTGTTTCACCTATAGATCCATCGTACAGAGTGGCTACAGCACGTTACATATACAGGGTATTCCATAAATAGAAGAACAAATTTTAAGGGGAAGTAGTTGGCTAAGAATCGGAACCCTCAAAATGGTTGAGAATTGCACAGCAAAAACCAGGCAACCAGGTTGACTATGTTCAATTCATCATTGACTAGAAAGCACATTTCCATGTGGCATGCATGTGACCGCGGTAGCCTAGTGGTCATGGTCGCGAATTCGTGGCTGGCGTTGTTTTCATCGAGTCGTGGGTTCGAACCCTGATGCCACTAAAGCCCCATCGCTTAGCAGGGATGATGCATGTTAAATTTATCAAGGTTCCAAGTCCTTTCATTGGCGTGGAGTGAAAGTTTGGAGAGGGAGGTCCCAGCTCTGTTATCACTTGACTGATTACAAGGTCCGTCGCCAATAGCCCTTGTGTTGCTTCTCAGGACGACATTAATAATCAATCACATGATATCCATAGCGTGCGTGCGAGTCGCTCATGGTCAGATGTCCCTATGTCTGTCACCTTTTAAAGTCCCAATTTAGCACAAATTGTGATGAACATGCGAAAATCATAGAAAAATGGCGTACGATACCATAGTACATCGATAGGAAACGATGACACACATGTCTCTGTGGGAATCGTTCTCTGTACAGTCGTTGAGCTTCGCATGTACTGCCATCAGCTAATCTATAAACTTACTGATGCCCCCAATCAGTCCGCTCCGCACCGATTATCGGTTCTGTTTACGATTCCGCAGCTAAACGTAACATCCATCTCTCTTGCCGCATTCAAAAGTATTTGAATAACCAATCGTATGAGAGAAGATTATTGTGCTTTTTACTCAGCACAGTGAATACTTATTATTTTTTGTTTAGTTTTCGTTTGGCTTTGTTAATCTACATTCACGTTTTTTGTTATTTCTATATCCATTGAGCTAAAGATTTAAGAGCAATTGTCTCTTTTTCTTTTAAATCTCTATAGTCTTTCTGGGATTAGTCGAACAAATGTTCATTTTCTTGAATTAATCTGAAGTCATCTATCGTTGACGTCGAAGTACTAAAAAATGTCCCCCAATCACACTCGCGAATATCATCAACAAAATAGCATCCGAAATTCAGAAGATCCGATGTCTATTGCTTCGATTCCATTGGTTGTTAGAGTGACCTCGGTAATCTAGCGGCCATGGTCGAGTACTCGCGGCAAGTGGTTTTCGTCGAGTTGTGGGCTCGAGTCTTGATGCCACTAAAGATTCGCCTTGTAACCAGGGCTAAAGTGCATTACATCTGTCGAGGTCCAAAGTCCTCCCGTTGGCATGGTATGGAAGTTAGGAGAGGGGGTGTCAGCTCAAATGTCGTCTTTGTCACATGACCGACGTTCAAAAGTACAAGGTCCATCGCCAATAGCCCTCGTGTCGTTTCTTGTGTGAAATTAATAAAACTAAACCAAACCATTGGTTGTCCGCACAACTTGAATGAAGATTTAGGTGGGAAATTCGAACTCGAGCGGAATTCCATCGCAAAATGTTTCTGCGTTTCGCCTGGAGCTAAAACTCATCGGCAAGCTCTGCAAAACTTTTCGGAGAACCGACAGCGTGAAGGCATCATAAGTGCGTGTGTTCCAACTCCTTGTTCGTGTAACGTTGTACGAGCAAAGCGACAACTACTTGAATCACGAAAAATCAAAACTTTTTCCCACAACGTTCTTGTAAACAGCGCCACCTACTGTCGCACGGTGACATTTCCAGTCATAGGATATTATGCAATTCTCAATCCTTTTGATGAGTCTTCTTTCCTCTTTAAATTTGCTCCTCTATTTATGGGACGTCCTGTGTAGTGGGATTCTAAGTCCTCATGCTGGTGGAGTGTGGATTGTTTTTACTAACGTCACACTGAGAAGTAACACGAGGGCTATTGGCGACAAACCTCATGAATTTGAACCGCAATGACTTGACGAGGACGACGCTTGGGTTGGCCCTTCTCTCTCTATAGGTCCCCACCCTGCCAGCAGGGGGACTTGGAATCTCGACCAGATTTAACGTGGACCAGTCCCGCTACACGGTGCTTCTTAAATGGCTTCAGGGCTCGAATCTATAACTAGACCAAAACAACACCGACCGCAAGTCTGAGACCAGGACCACGAGGCTACTAGCGAATTGTGGAAGTTAAGAGAGCTGGGTACTAGCTCAAATGTCACCTTCGTCTCCTGAAAATATGAGATCTATCACCAATAGTTCGCATATTGCTTCTAAGGGTCACATTACTGAACAAACAATCAACAATCAATATGGTTCATCAACAGTTTCATCTCAACAATGGTACTAGGTGTTGGTATGTAGGCCACCTAGTACGCGCTCCAAACAATATCATCCATATTTCTCAAGATATTAGATGATATCTGAAAAACTAGTGATATTAATAAATACTATTATATAAGAAGTTTGTCAAATACACTTGAGTATAATAAAGTGTTTAAAAATTTTAAAATGTCATCATTTCCAAGGGAACAAATATAAAATATACTCGCAGTTACGCTGGTAGAAAGTTACTTTTATTTTCCAACATTGTTCCTAATATCCAAAAATATTTTTATTCAGCATCAATCTGTCTTTAAAAACAAGACGAAACTATTTATAGAAATGAATTAAAAGAGGAGGAAACAACTATATTTCAGCTATACAAACAGGCTATTGGCAACCACTCTGTGAGGAAAGATCAGAGAACAAAGTCGTAAAAACGTCATTGAAAACGCTGAAAGTGTGTGTAGACTAATTCGTTACCGAAATAACAGTAGTAATGATTCTTAGGTGAATGACTTCAGGTCGCACTAGCTAGATGGCGCTCAACATACATTTTAATAATCTCTAAATTTTAATACATTTTAATAATCTCTAGAAATATATATATATATATATATATATATAGAATTTTTCAAGAAATTGTAATATTTTAGAACAATTCTTTATTACCTCAAAAGAAGTTCTAAGCTTTAAAAAAAGAGA
This sequence comes from Nephila pilipes, assembly GCA_019974015.1. Classification (NCBI taxonomy): domain Eukaryota; kingdom Metazoa; phylum Arthropoda; class Arachnida; order Araneae; family Nephilidae; genus Nephila; species Nephila pilipes. The sequence goes on from BMAW01047403.1 coordinate 537,980, forward strand.
GAGGGGGCGGGTGTCTTCTTCTCGCATTCAATTTTTTTCTCCAATAAGAGAAAAAATTATTGGATGTAAACCAATAGATGAAAAAAGAATAGAAAAGTTATCGCTGTCTTCAAAATACTCTTCTGGGTTAGTGTTTATAGACGAAGAGAGGAGTGTGAATCCCTGTAGATGTAACCCCTTTCCAATATTTTCCTGGAAAAGAAATACAGAAGGAATCCTTTTTTCTAGACAATGTTAAGTACCTGAAATAGGTCTAAAGAAATACACATTTCAAAGTATCACCTCTTTGCGGAATTGAATCGTCCATGAGCTGCAGTCTTAGCTTTCGTAAACGAACAGTAGTTCAGAAATCTGGTTGGAATATTTTGCTCAAATTGATCAATTTATTTTATGACTTTAAATTTAAATGAACCTTGATTTTTTTTTATTTGATAATGACTAAGAGGATGCAGAAATCGCTTTTAAATATTTTAATTCAGGTGAAAAAAAAATCCGAAAGTCAATTTGAAGCAGAAAAGGGAACATAAAAAAGGGAGATAAATAGAAAACAAACTACCTGAATTAGAAACGGAAATACGAGAACAGAGCTAAAAAAATCACTGTTCTTCAGAAATTATCCAAATTGATTTAAAAATAACACCGCAATTTGAAAAATAATTCGAGATAAGAACTAACGTTTTTAAAAACAGTGTTTTTATATGGTGGCAAAGTTTATTAAAAAAATATTGAAATACGAGTTAGTTAAAATTGGTTGAAAGTATCTAAATATTGCATTGTTAGGCAAAATTTCCCAAAATTTCAGAATTCCCAAAATTTCAGAGCTCTAGCTTGATGGGAAGTTGGTTAAATTAACAATAGAAAATTTGATGACACACACCAAGTAAAATACATAAAAAAAACGTTAAAACTAACTAAAATTAATTCATCCGGTAAATTAAATGGTTGCAATGCAGTTTAACCCAACCACCCTTGGCGACAAGAATTATTTGGCAGTATTTTGCCAAATGTGGCTACCCTGGTCCGTTTTACGGACTTAACGTTCAGCCAAAAAAAAATTGCCAAGTTTGGTGCCAATTTTTGAAATCGCGCCAAGTGATTGGGCTAAACTGCATTATTAAAGAAAATATTAGTTAAAACTTGTCGCAAATGTCTAAATATTGCATTGTTAGTCAAGTAAGAATGATTCCCAAAGTTTCAGAGCTCTAGTTTGATGGGAAGTTGGTTAAATTAACGATCGAAAATTTGATGACACACACACACCAAGTGAAATACATAAAAACGTTTTAATATGATCTATCGATTTACGTCTACAGTAAGCTACCAAACGAAGAAAAAAATTGATATAGGAAATTTTTGGTTACCTGCAGCCACGTATGTTTCATTTGGTAATGGAAAAAATGAAGAGGAAATTTCGATATAATTTAGTCAGAATACCTATGGTTCAATCTAAATATTTCTTATTTAAAAGTCTTAAATATTTTGAAAAAACAAAAACGGTGAATAAATATAATTTTGTAAAAACAAATACATGTAGAATTTTTTTATCTTGTATCTTTTTGACCATTAAATAATTTTTATCAGGTTTTCAATCTTGTTGGATTCCACCAATTTTGGTTGATTGGAATTATTATTCTTATAGCATCTTAATTATTTTTCTTAAATGACCTTTATTTTTGTAATTTTATAAAATTTACGTAAATATATATATATAATATGGTGAAAAAGCTTTTAAATCCTTTTTGGTTAAAATGATTTAAGAATGTGTATAAACAAGTCACTATAATTTCTATTTATTATGGAAACTTTTTTTAATTTACTTAGGCTTAAATGAATTTTGGTTCCTTTGTTTACTATTTTTTTCAAGATCTGTGGTTGAATTGCTGTTTTGATTTGTGATTTTTGCTTAATACCATTTTATTACATTCTTTGAAATGTTGGGTTGGATTTGTAATACTGGTGTAAACACACTTTTCTCAGTCCCAAGTCTGTGACAACTTAGAATTACTTTTTTCATTTTTGAATTTTACTTAATTCGTTTCTCTTGATATATTCTTTATGGGACTTAGGCTCTGACATATCATGTTTTTGTCGTAATTTTTTAAATTACTGATTTTATACGACAATTTTCAATTATTTACATGTTTAATATGTATTCATGAATGTTATGCTATATTACATTTTCAGTAGTTTAAAAACTTTTGTACATTATTACTTAGTATGTTTTAAATTACAGATAATCTAAATTTAACTTAAGTGTTTTGTATTTCAGATTTTATTTTACTCTATGTTTTTGTGAATTCTGTAATATTTGCTATTTAATAGTTTTAATATTTATTAATTTTGATTTGTGTTTTATTAGATATGATTTTAATTTATATATATATATATATGTTGAAAATTATGCCCTATTAACATTAATAATATAATCTCTCTCTCTCTCTATATATAAGCGAAATACCACTAACTGACTCATCACGAAATCTCCAAGACTATTCAACCGATTGACTTGAAATTTAGCATAGTTACTCATTTTGCGATGTAGACGCTCACTAAGAATGGATTTTACGGAAATCTTATCCAAAATGTAATTTTCAGGCGTTAATCTACTCTTATCCATCGGTTATGTTATTTTTGGCGACTTTATCGCCAAAAATAATATGACCGACGCCAAACGGAATATATATATTTTTTAAAATATACTATGTATTATCACCAATTAAGTTTACTTGGTGAGATTTGCGCGCGCGAAATGGAAAAATACCAAATAATTTAATATCGAAGCGCTGATGGAGGATTGGCTAGAATTTGGTGAAGGGGCTCTTTATGTGAAATTTTGTACATGTCGAAAGTAGGAAACGTACATATTTAGCGATAGAAATAAATGAGTTTGGAATAAATTCAGTTTCTGAATTTGGAATGTAGTTCAGCTCCAAATCTTAGCGGGATTTTGAAAAATACTAAAATTGAGACTTTTTATGGTGTAGCACACACGCAAGACAATCTTCGATTACTGGAGGACCTCGCTACATGCATGAACGAACTGAAGAGGCTATGGCATACGTAAGATATTTTGGATGTCCCGACTTGCACGACTTTTTTTTACAGATTGCAGTCATTTGCAATCCTAAATGGTCAGAAATCAAAATGTCTTGAAGCAAGGACAAAAATCTTATGATAGACACGATTCCATTGCGAGGGTATTTCATTTGAAATCCAAGCACATGATGAATATTCTGACAAAAGGTTGCATTTTTGGCAATACTAGGTGTAATATGTTTACGGTGGAATGAATTTTATCCATATTATAAATATAAGAAGTGACTTTTTTACTAATTTTTTTTTTATTTTTCTCATATATTTGAATGTCGAGGATAAGCATTATTACAGACAATCAATTTCTTAAAATTTTAAATTTAGATTATCATTAAAGTTTTAAAAATTGAAAATTTTCTTGATATCCTACGTATAGGTTCCAAAATATTATATTATCGTTTGTCAAGCGAAGCGGACGGGTATCAGCTAGTTACTGATATATACATAAAAATATTCATTCTTTAATATGAAGCTATTCAGTAGTAATTGCTTGATAAAAAATCAAACACCTTCATCTATTCAATAAATCTTTACCCGCATACCTGCATTTATTGGAAATTTGACTTTTAAACCCACTGATCTTTGAGATTACAATTTCTTCTGGTATTCCAGTAGTTGGAATTACTTTTAATTTAAAACTTTACATATTTTATTTTACAGTTGATTCAATATTCAAGTCCGATGATCTAATACTTTTTTTTTTTTTTGCTAAGCAAATTTCATTATTTTTTTTCCCTGAAAATGTACTTTTTATTTTAAACATTTGTTTGTTACAAAATATATTAGTTTTGTAAAAATATTATATGACACAAATTTATAATATCGGTTTTATTTTTATTGCCTTAAAAACTATAAATTTTACATTGTTCTTATACTTCTTTTGTCAACTGTATATATTCAATAAGTTTCTTTTTATGATTTCTCTCTCTCTCTCTCTCAGTTACCGGTAGCCTAGTGGTCATGGTCGCGGACTCGAAGCCGGCGTTATTTTCGTCGAGTCGCAGAATCGAGCCCTGATACCACTAAAGAGATGACGTAAATCCTGATGAACCGATAAATCTTATCGAGGTTCCAAGTCCACCCGTTGGCGTGGTGTAGAAATATAGAGATGGAGGTGTCAGCTCAGATGTCGTCCTCGTTACTTGACTAAAAATTGCGAGGCCCATCGCGAATAGCCCTGGTGTTGCTTCTACTCAGTGCGAAATTATTAAATAATCCCAATCGCTCAGTTCCGATGCTTATTGGGAAAACCTTGTATATATTAATATTGGTGCCTTCATTTTCTTTCGAGCAAGTGACAGCAATTAGAAAAAAAAATAAATAAGGTAACCACCATGTGAAGATGGAAAAAAAAAAAAGAAAAAAAAGATAAAGACTGAAAAAAACTTTTAATACATCAAAACATATAATTATTTGCATTTATAAAGTAAATATGTCATAAAAGAGTCATTTACAAAAATTGATGATGATTTCTGTCGTCAGAAAGTGATGATAACACATGAAAAATTTATATTTTTAAGAAAGATATTTAAAAAAAAAAAATGAAAAGGGAATCATGATTAGTACACATTACGATGCTAAGTTTTATTATTTTCAAACTCAAGAAACCATTAATGTTTCACAGAAATTAATTCATGTCGCATCAAATTCACATAACTGTACTGTAAAATCTAATTTTAGAATTTGTAAAAATGACACATAAGGAAAGGAAAGAAAAAATATATTCATTCGTTTGGCGATATTTCTTACTCCGAATTTCTCGGCATTGTAATACGGGTACTTTCCTTAACTTTTGTCATAGCATCCACAAATCATTATAAAAAAAATCATGATTAGATAAGATTTTATTGCCATAATATTTTTTTTTTCATTTCTTAACGAACAATGATATATATTATTTTTATACCTTACTTTTTGATGCTAAATTCCTTAATAGATATGAAGATATCGCCAAAGAGGATTCAACAGCCTTATTGTTTTGCCAATTTAAGGTACAATATTTACCAGTACAGTTTTTCCCCTAAGAATATACAAGGAATTCAAAGTATGTTTGAAAATAATTTGGAGCTTTTATGATTGTTTTAATTTTATTAATCGTTTATTAATATTACATTTTTCAATCTTAAAAGAATAATAATATTATATAAGCTTACCATCTTTCAGTCTGTATGCGTTACAAATACTTATAAACGACTTAAAAATATCAGAAATAAAATTTTAGCATTTTTTAGGAAAAAAAATGTTTTTTCTTTCTTTTCGCTAGTTCGTTTAATAACAGTAATAAGGTTTTTAAGTAATTTGTGTCAAACAGTGTTTTTATCACATTACACGATAATTTAAATTATAATTAATAGAAAACACTGAGATATGCAATAAACGTGAAGTTTTAAGAAATGAACAATACGATTAATCATCCACGTCAAACGAATGAAATATAACGATTAATTTCGATACTTGTTGAATTCCATCATATTGAAAAGCAAGATGTTTGGTTGAAAAAAAATCATATCAATACAAACAAATTATTTTATAAAATCGCAATAAAAATTGACTCTCGATGTACCATAAATCAGTGTTATACGCATACTGAAAAGTCCATTCCCTGAAAATTATAATATTCAGAAATAATAAATCAATATGATACATTATTCGTAATTTCAAAACTTCTAATGCATCCAACTTTTCCAATCACATTCATGAAAAATATAAAATTAAAAAAAATTGCATACAAATTTCGTGCATAAGAATTCCAGAAATTGACACAGTAATATTTTCAAGTAAATATCGTAGATCAGAGGTTCTCAACCGTGGTACACGTGCCCCAAGTGGTACGTGAGAAGATTACGTTAAGGGCCACACAGCTTAATAAAGGAACAAATTAATTTTAAAATATTAAGAAGAATTTTAAAAAGTTGGTAGAAATTTTTATTAAAATTCTCAATTGTAACGCTGTCGATTCCAGAAAAGAAGAAATGGCTGAAGCGTGTCTCGTCTGTCACTTCGAAGAACCTCTTCATTGAGGGAACTTCGAAAGGTTTTGGAGTCGTTGCGATTACGAACGCAGCGAACTTTTTTAAAAACGTTTTAATGTATTTGTTTTCGTTTGCTAACGCAGGATTATTGAACAAGCGTTTCTTTTGCTTTTTGTATAGTTACATAAAGTATGAATATAGAAGCAAAATAAATGAAGCTTCCGAATTTGAGATTCAATTCCAAATATCCCATTAATTTTTCTTTCCCCTTATCTTTGTGTTAATATACTTTTGTAATTTAATGTAATTCTTTTTAAAAAGCTATTATTTAAATGAATTCCACATATCCGTTTTTAGAAGTTTTCAGAATATGTAGCGGGTGAAACAGATTGTGTGTGGGGGAGGGGAAGTGTCTGGAAGATTCTTGATTGGGGAGAACGCGGAATTGAACCCAGCCAGCTGAGGGTACGCGGACTGAAAAAGGCTGAGAACCGCTGTCTTGGAGATAGTTAGTCAGTTCAATTCCCAAAGTCAAAATGAAATACAGAACATTCACATAAATTTGATAATAACGAATCTCAAATACATCAAATCAAAAAATTTCGATATATTTTACAAATAAAATTACAGAAATACATTTTACAGCCCTACATTCAAGACAATTCCAAAAACACACATACAAAATTTGGTAACAACGAATCATAGATATATCATTGTAAGACATTTCACAATGTATCGATACATCGTAAACTTCCACTAGCTGAAAATTACAGAAGATGGACATATTTGGTATACTTTACGATACTATCGATACATAACCCGAAACACGCTCTTTCATCATTAAAAATCGTTAAAGCACTGAATGGCATATTGTCCATTCGCTCATCTGTACAAGTCCACGTAGAGAGAGAGAAATAATTTTTCCTTCTCTTCAGTTGATGGTAAGCGTGGTGTAACGTCTGCTACTGTTGCGGATGATGTAGGGGATGAGGATGACAGTGGCGATGATACACATGGCGAGGACATTGACGACGATTCCTTGCTCGGGGAAATCCTTGTAGTTGGGTTTACCTTCCTTGCCGCTAAAAAGCAAAATAATTCTTAATTCTTTGTATCGCAACTTTTCCCTCCAAAAAAATTTTGTTTGTTTGTTTGCAAAAATACATTATTTTAACGTTCTGAATTCGAATGCTGTATTCACAAAACATTTGAAACCCTTGCCGACATTTATTTAATATTTTATTGATTTATTTGGTATTTGTAAAGACGTTATATACATTACAACGACCTGAATAAACGTGTATAAAACCATTTATATATATACATCATTCGGAATCAGATTGTTAAAATACGTAAAAATTAATAACGAAAATGATTTATTGACAAAAATGAGACTTTTTTTTTTATTGTAAATGTTGCGACGTTGGGCTATCCGCGATTTTCTCTCTTCTAATCTAAAGGACTTTACAGCAATTCAAATCGCATAAAATTACAGTTCCATCCCAACCAAAATGAAAACGTGATGAGGTAAGTTACATTATAAGAAGTGCTATGAATTGAATTAAGGAAAGTGATATATAAACGAAATAAAATTGAAGAGGGAGAAAAGGGGAGACAGAGGATAACGAGAAGCTGATATAAGTAAATTGGATTGAATTGTCATAATTAATCGTTCAGGTTGAAGAAGATCCTTGTTAAAGTAAAAAAATTCGAAGCTACTTAAAGTGAGAACAGTTTGAATCAGAACGAGTGGTTTGGTAAGCTAGGACTTTATTATTTGTTCATAATCTAGGATTGACGAGTTAAATTGGGATTCGAGAGAGAAAGGCCTTATCTATTATTTAGGGATTAATAAAATATTCTGTCTTGCTCTTACGTATCTCCAATTGGATTCTAGTAATTGACAATTTAATTAGACTGGAAGGATGTCAGGATGCATAAACTTCACAAAATGTGTCGTATTACACTGGATTTTGAGTACAAAAAAAGTACATTCACTGACAACAATAGTTTTTATCTACATGTCGTACTGAATTTTGAGAAAAATCAGACTAATATTTCGATGGGAAAAAAAAAAAGAATGCGAAATTTAAGGCTAATCAAGTACAACTGCCTCGTTCAAAAGCGACACTATTTATGTATCCAATGAACAGTTTGAAATAATTAAAATATTTTATATGAATGCAACAGCTAATGCAATCACCTTTACATTCTGAAGTGAGCTAATGAAATTCGAGATTTATGGCACAAGAGCAAAAACTAGCTATGCAGCGCCCAAACAATGTATACATGTGATCTAGACACAAGAAAAGATGTTAAAAATTGGATAACAAGAAGAAAAGTCGAAAATGGAGAAGGATCGCTAGGGTACCCTGGAGGTGTGTCATTCATTTTTGATAAAGACAATAAACCCCATGTAAAAGGAAAAGATCACTAGGGCATTTTGAGGCCATGCTGCCCGTTGTTACCCGCAGAAGGTAAGCCCTTTAAGGGTTCCTGGATGATTGATATAAACTGGACTACTTGTTAGATTCTGAAGTATATTTGAAACAATGAGAAATAAAGTTTTAAAATGCACCTAATGAACCAGTTAAGAAAACGAAAAATATTTGAATAGGAAATCATCCTTAAATGGTCGGTGAATTATGTCTAGTTAAACATTTGTGTCATTCTAATAATCAATCCAACTGTATCTTACAGACTTAATTGCTTTTTGACAAATAAGATAAAATTTTAATGATTCAGTTATAATTTAAATGTAGCTTTTTTGGTAGCTAAAATTTATCAAAATAAATTTATATGTAGCTTTGATTCAATAAATAATAGGATGGTTGGTTGGTTACAATTCTTGATCCTTTTATAAGGGGGATGCTCTGGACAGTTATGCCCCTGTCCGAGAGAGTAAAAACAACTTCTATAACCTTATCAAAAATTACGCTCACTGGATTACAATGCAATTAAAACCTCTTTCAATTGCTGCGGCAGCTTTGAATCATAATCTCACCAAATCTACGCCAAAAGACTTCCGCGAACTTCACAATAATACAATTCTTAAAACTATAACCTATTTCAATTCAACCATATTTCAATTCAATTCTTTGTCGCATTTACACAACTTGATTATTTCTATTCACTCAAAGGCCGAAAGTTTTATTTTATTTTCATCATCACGTTTCATTTAATTGGGAAGAAGTTGGGAACATTCGAGTAAATATAAAATCAGAAAGAATCCCCAGATGTGTGTGTTAGTCGAAAGCAAAATTCTCGAATGCCCCATGATATAGTATATTCTATAAAATCTAAAAAGTAATAATTTGTTAGGAAATTAGAGTATTTTTTTGAATTATAAAGGCTGAGGGAATGGGAGATAAAAATAACACGAATCATGAGGCTAATGATGAAAAAACTTAAGTTGAGAAGAAATCGGTTCAGTCTCCATCGAACTCGAACACGCAACTAAATTATACTCAGAATTTCTCATAGAAACGATTTCGTGAGCTTGTCGCAGCCAGATTCTGTGTGAACAAATTTATTTCCAACTTATTAAGATATTTAAAGTATTTTGTTGATGTTGATTTCTGCGGGCGCCTAGGCCGCTTGCGGCCTTCAACCCCGTATCTTGAAGCTGTGGTGAAGAATGATTGTGTGTGGAGGATTTATCATGCTGGGAAATTAGTCAGGGAAAAGTCTATTAAAGAGTTGTAACTTGGAAAAGAGTTGAAGAGATACACGGAGAATTGAAAAATGACCCTTGAATTTTGCTGAATTTTTCATTGAATGGAAGGTAAAGTACTAAAAAAGCTGCTAGTAAGGGGGAACAAATTAATCGAAAAGCTATTTGTTGAGAAAAAAGTTGAGAAAAGTTTAATTTGCTATAAGTTGAGAAAAGTTTAATTTGCGTACAACGTTTGGGAATGAGAGGTAGTCATCGTTCGTGAGTGGAGTAGGTGAATCATGCAATCTTCATGCATGCTTATTTCATCACAGGATATTAGGTATTGATTTGAAATAATTAAGCAAATACATAAACTGAAGGGTTGCATATTATGAAATGAAAGCCATTCCTAAAAAATAGAAGTTGATAATTACTATTTCTAAGAATAGTTGCTCTCCCGAGAAATTATTCGAATGATTAGTTCTTTACATCGAAATAATACAAGTTTCCAATTTTGCTCGCTTCATTATCATTGCAGTAGCATTAATCCAAGCCTTTAACATTTTCGGTTAGAATATATAAAATATTTACTATTTTTAATTTTATTTCTCATTGAGCGATATTTCTCTTTCGATTCCTCACTTAACATTATATTTACCAGACCTATCAAAATGACGAATTTCACATTTCTTTCAAAAAATAATCACATTTATAATGATCCAGACTATTGTTGAGTTTTAATGAAATAGATAAACTATTATATTTAGCAATTTACTTCACTCTAATTCTTTGACAGTTTACACCAACTTTAATGTGTTAGTTTCAATACTACAGTTATTTATTTATTTTTTTTTTTTTTTGAAATTTTGATTAATACTATGCAATATAACTTTCAAGGGATCACTATTAAACATGTATTACAATTAAATAGAAATATTTCTAGAAATCAAAACTGACCGGTGATAATTTGATTAAAAAATGTGGTTTTCGTAAAATATATACAATAAAGAAGGATAAGTTGCCAGTGAATTTACTCAAGGTTTATGTACGCCAGTGTACACAGCAAGATAAGCATAGAAAAATATTTTCATTGATTTCTTATGTTGATTAACATATAATTAGGTGTTCAAAACAATACAATTAGTTGTATTATAGAAAGAAAGATATACAATGTAAAATAACTTTCTTGGAGTCACACACATGTTTAGTCTCTCTATTTTAACACTCCATTAAGTCTTCGTTTTCGCCTGGCGTAGACTTTCTCGCATTCATCCACCTTGGCTAACTTTCCTTACAACACAAGCTATACCTGCTTCGTGAGTCTTCACTATTTGTAGTTGGGCTCGACGCATGAATAAAAAACTGTGCAACGGTGCATGGTATTGCATTTTGTGCATATTTCCACCAAGTAAATTTTTGAATAATTAAAGAAACGAGAGAGAAAGGAAAGAGTATTAGGTGATAAGAGAACAAAAAAGATTTATACAATTGTTTTGTTTATAACTCCTAGTTATCGGCGGCTGAAATGGAATGAAATGATTTTTCCCCAAAAAAGTAGGAGAGGCTATAGCTCCTCTCCTTCAAATCGCCGCTATTGTCTTGATATACCCCGAACAAACATTCTGACTGTCCGGAAAATTTGGATATTTTTTAGTATATTTTAGAGTTATTTAAAAATATATTTCCTTATAGAAGATTTGTATTTACTAAAAATTAGGTCGATCTAATAAGTAATTAACGTCTTTTGGATCTAACACAGTAAAAAGTGATAGATGGTCTTGAATCCTGGAATTTACCTGTATAATCATTTACAAAGGATTAGATCAATTACTAATGTTGAATAATTACAAAGGAGCACAGAGGGAGATTATTAAAATTAATAATTGTAAAAAAATTGAATTATAGAAAACACGCATATATAATTAATATATCTGGCATCCTTTTGCTAATCTCTGTAATTTGTTCTAGAGTAAAGTAGTGATGTTTTTGAAGTATTTTCTAACATTGCATTATGAAAAGAAGACCAAAGAAAATTAGCTTCTTGGAAAGAATAACCAATATATAATTAAGATTTGCTCTGATCCAGAATCAATTGAAAGTACAAAACATGCCCTATGCAAATATATCATCATGCAAAGAAATAGAAGAAACTGAAGGTGACGGACACTAGTGACCATAAAATGAATATTCCCAGAAGAGCTAAAATTCATTATCTATTTTAACATATAAAAGATTATGTGTTTGAAATAGTAATTTCTTCCTAAGCCAGTCTTTTTTACTGGTTTTGATAGCAATAGGTATACACAAAATCTCGATATATCTATAGTTAAAAAGTTTATCATAAAGTGCATCCAAAATCACACTAACATTTTATTACAGAATGAAAAGAATCCATAAATGGATATCTTTTTCCTAAGAAAATAACGACAACCTTTTAATATAATAAAGTAAGAGCGTTGAAAAGTAAGAGGATTCAGAGACAGAGAAGAGAGAAAGCAGAGAATAAGAACGCACATTTCACTTTCTTATATGTATCTAAATGTTACGATATTAATTAAAGATGAAACTTAAAAGTTACAATAAAATATTATGAAAATATTAGCTTGTTTTGATGCACGATAACATTCATATAATTTCATGTGGAAATCTTTGAAAAAGCTCTTTTCGAAGCAAAATGAAACATCAAATTTTCCACACTTTATCCTACAGTAACTTTTGATACGATTTGTATTCTGACTGGTCAAGTAAGTGTTGTGGCCAGTGGCTTACTCGATCGTAGAGCAAAGCAGAGACAGGACAGGGTGCTTTTTCAGTCTCCACTTTTTCATTGGTCTTGGCTAGGATGAATTAGTTGAAAGCCTTCTCTTTTTTGGATCTATTATATCCTTCTTCGAAAGGCATACTGCATATCACAAACAAAATCAAGCAATGGTTGGTATTTCTCATTTTTCTGGTCGCAGTGTCATTTACACAACAGCCATGCACTAACGCATGTCATGTTGATAAGATAAAATATGATTGTGTGGTAGAGAATCGACGTCTCTTGATGTTTGTTCGGCAGAGAACAAGCATGTTGTGCAGAGAGACTTCAGAAGACAAAAGAATCAGCGATTCCAACTTGGGCAGAAGGGGTTAAAGATGACTTATCTTTTAGGGATAGTGCTTATTGCGAAAAACCTGAAAAATCATTCTAGGGCTTATTATTTGATTAGCTCTTACTTTCGTGGGAACACAATATATGGGGCGGGCTATTATTCGCCATCTTTCGGAGGACCTTTTATTCTTATCAGATATATAAAGAGATTGACGATTGAGATCAATATAGAGACGAACCGGATGTTTGGAAAGAGATAAACAAATGGGAGTTTAGTCAATCTCACCTGAGTCTGTATCTGGCAGATTGTGTGAGTCCCGTTAGAATAGCGATGGCGCCCATCGTGAAGATGACAAGCCCCATGGTCACGTGGGTGGGGATCATGGTCTGGCGGAACTTTGCAGTGGCTTCATCACAGCATATAAGCACCAGGAAAAAGAAAAAACCTGTCACAAACTGAAAAAAAAATCATAGTTTATACATATATAGCTATTTTATTTATAAATTTAAACGGTAAAAAAATCATTGATAATATGTTTCTGAGAAAAGATCTTAAACACAACATTTGATATCAAAAGAAAATATAGTTGAATAAAGGAAAAGGGTACGATCCCATCTCTCTCTCTCTCTCTTTTTTTGTTCGATACAAAACATTTGAATATGAAGAGAAAAAAATGCTAATAATAAATAATTAAAAAAGCTAATGATAAAATATTATATTTTATCAAAACGAATACAGCAAAAACAATATTTGAACAATACATCCAATCAAATATTGTTTTTAAAAAGAGAAATTAAAGGTCTGGTTGCAACACCATTAATGAACAAATTTGTAATTACCTGTAAGGCAAAAAGACCACATGCTACGAGACCAATCCATGAGTGCATGCTGTAGAAATGGACGGGATTTGGTCCCTCGCTGTGGGCATCGATGGCGACATACAAGCCGATGGCGATGCAGGCTGCTGAACCCAAAAACAACAATGTGTGAAGGATCTTGTTGTAGATTTTTTTCCAGCAAGTGAAGCAGCGGTACACGAGCATGGCTGATAAAAGAAAAGAATCAATCAATGAACACATTAACTACTCACTGCACTTTTTATGAATTCTAATGTTGCAGTGCTTTATTTAAGTCAAAATTTTTCTTTTCCTTCGGAGCTTTACTCGTTTAATTTTGTAGAAAAATCTTGTAAGCGTTTTAAAGACATCAATCATCACACATTCTTTGTGTTTCTTCACTCCAAGGCAATGAAAAGCTACCTCTTTGGATGGCTCTTTCCAGGGCGGAGGGTTCGAATTTACAAAATGGAACGCTTTCGGTTAACCGATATTTCGGTTGATAGTTATTCGGATGATTAGTAATTATTTAAACTCTTAATCCAAATCGTAACAATTCGATTCATCACCGCTAAAAAAGATTTCTCTCTGGGATAATGACAAAATTGATGTCCAAACAGATTTATAAAAAAAAAAAAAACACATTTAATAATAAATTCATTCGGTTTTGTAACTTTAAATGAATTTTGCTATGCACTAGAAAGCTTTAGTATGGTTACTCGAAAAGAATTCTTATACATAAGAATTGTAAGAATATTTTATTAAAAATCCTGTTTATGTTTATCATTTTCCTTGATGCGAAATGAAATATTCAAAAATTAATTCCTGAATAAACCTATGATAGAGTAATGGGAAAAATAGTTAGAAATAACCAAAAATATATATGATTATCATTTTATAGACTTTTAAATATATATCATTTGAGAGTTAATACGGGGCCACAGTAACTTAGTTGACATGGTCGCGAACGAACGGCCAGTCATTGTTTCTGTCCAGTTCTATGTCGCTAAAGACCCGCCGTGTAGTGGGTATTTTGGAGATGGAAATGCCAGCTCAGGTGTCGTCCTCGTCACTTAGCAGAGGAACAAAATTGTGAGATCCGTCGCCAATAGCCTTCTCCGAAACTAGGTTCACCGTGTGTCTTCCACCGGGGTACATGTCTACAAATAAATAGGGTCTACATGTTTAAACTGAATTCTTATAATTCAGTTTTCAGGCCGAGCTTTCGGCAATCGGATTTGCCGTTTTGCGGGCCGTCTCTCGAAACTCTTAAGTTTCTGTTTATTTCGACAGTTTATCATTAATATTGCTACTGCAGAGTACCAGAAATAAATCGGCTTTTATTAATGCCGTTAAAGAAAAATTAGCAATTTATTCCGATTTTTACAGCTTATACTGGGTTCGGGCCCACGACGGAGATTATTATAAAGAAATCGCGGATTTCTTTGCAAAGTTCGCTGCCACTTATGGTGAGAGAATGAATGTCGGTCTCATATAGTTATGATTTTAAAAAATAAGCTACTTTCTGACTAGGAGGTCTGGTGGTCAACTTGTGATACTGGTATTCGGGTTCAGTCCTATATTTCTAGACCATGTCTGAGTTTTTATACAAATTCTGGTTTTATTACTCGCTTCTTAACTTATCATAGCCCCTTCATTTCTTATTTAAATTGTTTAAATTTGAAAAATACAAATTTATGTCCCTGTGACTCTGTTGGAGATGCTGACCACTGCGTTTTCTCTAGTTCTTTTACCAGAGATTTTCATTTAAAATGTCCTGTTGTTGAAGCGAAACCTATTTGGCTTGTCTACCAGAGGTCCGTGTGTGAAAATTTTTACTTGCATTTCAAGCCTAAATCCTATATTCTAACGGCTCGTAAAATTACCCAACAAATTTCTTAATTGTTTCAGCTTTTTTATTACATTTCTTAATATTTAAATTTTCCTTCATTGTGTAGTTATTGATTGTATACCTTGCATACTTGCTCATACCTTTGCCTAACACATTATTTGTGTTTACGAGTTTGTGGGCGCTTTTGTATTGTGCCATTTAACCTGTTATGCATCTTATTTCTGCAAGAAAATTCCTACTGTTAGTTATTCGTTTTTAATTCCTGTCATGTACATTTTTTTACCCTGTAAATATATAGTAAACTTTATTTAATTTTGATTTCAAAATTATGTAATATCTTATGTTCTTTTGTCAATAAATGCTAAGTATGGGGGTGATTGTCTTCCGAGGGACCGGTTTGTAGCTCTAACACATCGATCAATAACTCCCGAGTCTAAAATTGAAAACAACATTTTTTTTGCAAAATTTTTTTTTATTCATCAACATAACACCTTTTGTTAATCACCTTTTATGGTGATACAAACGTTCCAACGCTTTTCCAAATATCCCCCCCCCCCATTTCTTTCTTTCTTTCTTTTTTTGCTTCTTTTTCGCAAGAAATCTTTTTTGTTGCGAGTAAATAGCGATAAACAGCTTTCTGAATCATCGACTCGTTGCTGTTTTTGTTCCATCGAAAGCAATCGCGGCACCCACTTGGAAAAAACCTTTTTCCTGGTCCGATCGACTTAAAATTTTGACACGTTTCAAGCAAAGGTTAGTACTCTAGAAAGACCTGGTTACTGGTTTACTACGAGCGCCATCTCTGGGTTAGTCTCGGGAGTTATTGATCGATGTGTTAAACCCTTTGGGTGAGCTCGGTCTCCCTTGGGTATTCTGTCAATAGTCTTCATTTTGCTTCTAAGTGCGATTATTTATTTTAATAATTCCTCAAATAATAATTAGGCAATTGGAAAATATACAGGAATGTAATAATTAATTTGAGAAATTTCAAGGTAACACGATCGTTACAGATCGCTAAATTCTTCAGAGAATGAGTTACATCATATAATTACAATGATTCTGTAATAAAGCTTAATTAAAAAAAAGGAAAACATGATGATGAAAAGCACAAATGAAACAATACTTATAAAATAACGACGACAATTATTCTTTGTTTTTAAAGATCTCATTGTTATTCGTGTTATTTTTTTTTTTTTTTTTGAAAGTACATCATTTCATCCTGCATTAATAAGGGATTTATTTTTAAAAGAATAGGAAAGAGACCTTGAAACACGATAAAAAACAAAACAAAAACCTCTTTATGATCAATGTCCAATTATGAATCCCTTGGATAATCAATCTTTTTTCAATAACCAATAAATTTGAAAAAAATAGCATAAAGCAAAAGGTAAAAAGTGCGTTTAAGAACGTTGTTCTAATTCACTGCGCTTGTCTCTTTATGTACCGAAGATGTAAAAATAATCAGGGTTTGAAATTTAACTTCTTTTTTTTAATTAATAAACATTTTATATAAGAATTTGAAAGTTTATTTGTCCTTTATAAAAATCCATATCCTCGATGGTATACCGTTTTTAGGGTGTTTCGCTTATGTATGGAAAGAGCTGTAAGTGTATACCCGCGAAAAAAATTTATTTCGATTACATTTTTTGAGATCCTTCCCTTCTAACTATTTCTCATATTTTCCAGCAGTCATAACAATTTTTTAGTAAACTTTTCCAGTCCGAAAGATGTTCATTTTAATGAATTTTTTCACGCAATCTAATTGTTTGGAACCGATTAAAAATTAAAGGTGCCTCATTTGTTTTTGTTCAGACCAATATTAAAGTAAGAAGAGCTTTTGTCTGTAGACGGCATAGCTTAAAAATGAAAAGTCCCAGAAGCACGAAATTTGGAATGCTGAAACTAAGGATCATGATGGTGTGCAAGAGAATTTTTCGAAATTCGGTTTAGATATATATATTTTTTTTAAATTCAGTGTTGAAATGACAAATAACCAATATACAGTTCCCACTGAGCATAAGTCTGGCGCATAGTATAACTTTGGCTTTTATGCATAGTTCTGACGTATAGTAAGTCGCATGATGTCCTTGTCTATTCTACTTTCTACAATTTATAAATAATGGAGTTTTTATGGGCATCGTTATTTTTATTCATTGCTTTTTGGAGCAAAATTGCATTTTCCCCCCAATGAACCATTACAAAAATATATTCTTAAAAAAATAAGTTTTAATTTTGGCAGCATGTTTTGTATGTTCTGTGAACCTTTCATCAAACGCTACCATTCTTTCAACGTGATATTAAAGCTGATAAAATTACTTCAAGAGCAAACATGTGGATACGTGGAAAGCGTTAGTAGTAAGGAAGATTTTTTACAAGTTGTGTTCAGAACGGCAGTACTGCTTGCTATTAAGGGAGAGACATTTAGCATTGTTTATCAAAAGCTTGTCAGATCGCTTACTAACACTTCTTCATAGTTTAATGACACAATTGTTTATTATTTGCGGAGTTATGTTTTTTCAGGAGATATTTTTGAATCATTTAATTATCATATTAAGACAATTTATTGAACATGCATGACTTTTTGAGAGCTATTTTATTATGATGCAAATTAAAATTTAATACATTTTAAAATATGTTGACTTGCACAGTGTTAGATGTGAGCTCCGATTAAAAATATTTTATACTTGCTAGCTGGATTGTTGAGCTTTCAAATTAATCCATGCGGAGAACTGGTACTTCAGCTAGTAATGCAATATTTTGTAGTTTCGTTTGTCATGAATCGCATTGAAAGGTGAAACGAAACTACGAAACCATTGTTAACTGGAAAGCTTATTAAAAATTCACTTACGTCGGTAGTTATTTGTCATACACATATATTTAGTTGATAATTATACAGTTATGTTCATTTTTGAAACATTCAGTAGTTGCTATATAATAAAAAATTAGAAATACAATTAACCGCTCCTTGATCTTTCTGATAGCATTCTTAAATTGATATACCTAGATTTATTTTGTGTTGTTCGATATTAATATACATTCATATAGGATTTTGAAAAAATGGGTAAATAATTATCTTTAAAATAATCTCCTGTAAATTAATTTTATCCATTTTAATTCTAAAATCTATTTTTAGTACTTGTGCATGACGGATGTTCCATTCTATTTTTATATAACAACAGACGTGAAAAACGCACAAGAAGCATCAGAAATATGATTATTAAAGTTATAAGAAATAGTTAAATCTTTTTTATGGCCAATAAAATATACAAATAAATTAAAAATTTATAAATAGATAGACAAAAAAAAATTCAATTTGCAAGAATATTACATTAACACTTAAAAATTGAACGATAAAGTTCTTTCGGGATAAAATCCTGAAATTGAGAAAGAACCAAGAGAGCCCCAGATGTCCAGGGTTCATGGAATCAAAAGCGAAAAAAAGTAGTTAAGATATCTGAAAGATTCAATAATAGGGGAGCATTGAGCATAACATACAGCAATCAAAATAGGAGCCACAATAGCTTTCAAAAATACTAAGATGTAAAAAGTTATTTTAAAAGGTCCCTAAGAAAGAGGCTAATAATTGCAAAAAGTCAGCACAAGTTTAGTGCTTAAAACTCTTGAAGTTTAAGAATAGATAGTGTAAAGGTCCCCGGGAGAAAAAACAGGGGGGGGGGGGGCCCTAAAAAAAAAAAAAAAAAAAAGGAAAAATTAAAATTGACACTTCATGAATTGAATCCCAAAAAAGTGAATGAAAAACGTCAGTGACATGAGGTAAAAATAGATAGTATGACGTGACCAAACGTTTAAACTAATTGTGATCCATGAAATTGAAGAAAGACGATTGGAGTGCCGTGAAGAGTTATTTAAAGGGAAAACAATCCAATTTTGTTTTCACTTTTCGGCTAAATTTATGTTCCATGCGAAAGAAAAAGTTAATCTGCTAAATAGCGATTATTAAGCTCCAGAAAACCATCACATTGCGAGAAAGCTGTAAAAAAAGCGACTGATGGATTCCCCGAACTTGCAATAATTACCAAGCAATTATTGGCAATGAAGATATTTGAAAGACAGAGTTAACGATCGGAAATTACATAGCGTAAAAAGTGGAGAAATTAATGTAGCTCTACTGCAGATACTTTCTTCAAAACTATGAATACCTCTGTAAAAAAAAAAAAAAAAATAAGGAGAAAAATTGACGTAACGTGAACTGTCACTTTTACTTTGAATATTTTGCTTCGAAACGTATCTGTACCACTTTACATTAAATGTTATCCTTTACACTAGATGAATCACGCGCACTTATTTAGACAATTTATTTATCAAATTTTGTAAAAAACTAAAACTAAAATTTTATTTTATTTCATTGTACTTAGTTTTAAAAATATTCAGCAAGATCAAAGTACTACTCTATTATCTAAATGTTTTGTTCGCTCAATGTAGAAACAAGAGGACAAGGAGAAAAGTAATAAATAATGAACAGGAAACACCGTTATGCCTTCACAACGTGTTATTTACATAGCGCTTGCAGATCTTCAGCTCGATCTTCATTTAAGAGGTTTATGCATTTAAGGAGTCTCAGGAGACTTCAAAATTTTCGATTTTTTGAAATAAAAATATATGTATAGAGCCCCTTATTTTTTGGAGATTTTGTTGTCAAAAGTTTAATGATACTAATAATACGTCCAGAGTTATAGAGAAAAAAAAAACGAAACTTTATTTAACTTTTTAGTGTGTGATTTTTCCAACTTTAACTTTTCTCAAAACAAAAAAATTGTAGTTAGTGCGTAGGATATTTCAGAAACTATTAACCATATTAGTTTGAAATTTCATATGCATGTTCAAAATAAATTTATTTATGACTTATGCATCTCTCTTTTTTGGATAAATTATGAACGGAAATTTTTTAAAAATAATTATATTAATTTTTTTTTCAATTTTTAATAGAGTTCAGAGATAAAAGTTTTTCTACTAAATAACATTACTTTTGTAAATTTTGATCAGGGTTGTACTTAGAATACTGCGAGCAGTAAAATATTGAATTTCGTAATTTTGAAAAAAATATCCACAATATATATTTCTTTATAACTTTTTAAGATTTCTGTAAATACATGAAAATATGAGAATTAATGTAAATTTATAAGAATATTATAAAGGAAATGTCATACGTTTCTGCTTTTTTTTCTCTGATTAGTTATATTGGTTTGAAAAATGATTTTTTTTTTTACATTCACGGATAATAATTAAGTGTTCGGCAAACCTTTAAGCGATATACATATATATTTTTTAATGGACATTAAACAAAACTCAAAGTACTGCGTGACTTATGCATCTCACAAGAGAGACTATAAGTCATAACCGATATCCACAGAAATCCCTTTTGTTTAATATTGCTAACTCGATGATTTAGAAAACATGCGAACACGATTTTGATTCACTTAATACGTTGTACCCAGAGGTTAATGTGACAGATATCTAAACTTATACCTATTTAAACGAAATCCACTTGAAAATTAATATCAA
Source organism: Nephila pilipes (assembly GCA_019974015.1). NCBI lineage: Eukaryota > Metazoa > Arthropoda > Arachnida > Araneae > Nephilidae > Nephila > Nephila pilipes. Next base: position 559,006 of record BMAW01047403.1, read on the forward strand.
CACGACAAAAAATTAGATAATGGATCGTGGGTTTATACAAAAACAACTAACTTTAAAAACAATTATTTTTATTCTATTGGTGAAACGCACTTCTAACGAAACGAAGGGGAAAAAATTGTACTTACATGTACAATAGGAAACAAAGTTAAACTGGTTTGAATATTTGTTCAGAAAGCGTTTCAAGATCTAGGAGTGGCTTCTTGAATATTTTGAGTAATATGGCGATTTCCAAACCATTTGTTGTTAGGGGATTATTTTCACAAACTTTGTTCTTTACATATGCACACAGAAAAATGTTAGGAAGGGTTATTGTTAGGTCAGGACTGCCAAGTACTAATTCAATGACGAGAAATGAAACCATGGATATGCTTCAGAACTTCTTAGGCAATCGACTAATCTCAAAAATCTTTTTAGTCATCTCGGTTCCTCTGATCTGAGCATTCCCTGACTTTTACGTGCGGGAATATCTAAAGAACGAAATTTAATGAAAATAAACCTCTAACAATATTAAATCGGAAACTTTCCATATTACTCAAAGGATATGTCCACTCCTAGAATTTTGAAAAGCGTCTCAAAATATGTCCAAAAGAGTCAAGTTTCGCCTCCTACAAAAGGAATATTGCAAATGTAAGACCAGTTTTTTTTTTACATTATGTTAAAAAGTGCTTTTCACCATTAGCATAAAATAATTGTTTTAAAATTCCTTGTTTTTGTACAGTAAATTTACGAAAAATCAGAACGGGAACTTTGAGGACACCCAGTAAAAGATCGGTAGGAATGGAATGAATCCAACTGGTAGGAATCGATTAAATGAGTATTCATTAAGTTCATACAGAGATATTAAGCTAATAATTATTTGTATTGTTTCAAGCCCAAGTTGACGCTTCCCTGCAACGTTTTTCTTATAAAGAAAAGAGACATTAAAAGAAATTTCGTCAGGAAGCCAAGGAAAGCTTAAGCAATGACCCTTTAACCTGGGCGACTTTGGCAACAAAACGAAGGTTCCAGAAAAAGATGGAATCTTGGCGATATTTCGACTGGGAAGAAAGTTACGGATTCGCTACAAATACGAAGAGAAGTAAAGACGGAGGGAATGAACTGCGGAAGCAATAGGAGTTAATCGGCATTGTCTGAGCGGATTTGCGAAGACTCTGACCGGAAGCGGCCAATATTTGCCAAGACTGGCGGAACTGCAGAGTATTACTACCGAGATTTGTCCGTTGTGAGAACTGAACCTCATTAAAATTCTTTGACTGTTATTACAAGTTTGTCATCATTCTTGTTTCGTCGCTAATCTGTACAAGGCTTATATTTCTTGTTTATGCTGGTAATTTATCTAAGCTTAGCTACCTGTCTTCGTTTTGTTCTGAATTTTTGTGAATAAAGCGTCCTTTGCTGTTATATTCCTTGTTGGACTGATTTCACTCGTTACACCCATACGAGACTGAAGAGGAATTTTGTAACAATATTATATTTAATTGATAAAAATAAGGAAAAAAAAATATTTAAAAAGCTCACACACACTTTTATATTTATAAAATTAATCTGGAATCCTTGAACTAATATATATACAAACGTAAAGTAAATATTTCATCTTTCGAAGGCTCTATCTTTGAAGTTAGAATGTTTCTTTAATTTTCCATTTACTGTATGAAAACCCAGAGAATTAAAGCATTATATTTTACAATATAAAAGCATTCTGTTTTCTTTTAAAGCTTTCTTTTCACATGATTTCATTCTTACTTTCCCCTTCAACGATTTAGATTGGAAAAGGAACTTAAAACCACAAAGAATCAAATGAATCGATTTTGATAAATTTAAAAATAAATCGCGAATGTGCGCTTTTGAATATCTCAGACCGATGTTTATAACAATATAAGAGATCTTCTAGTGAATGTATTGTATTGAAACTGTGACATAAAAGTTTAATCGGATTACTAAAATTCTCAACATATTCAATTAGAAATAGCTCGAAGATGTTCCCAGATTAAGGTGCTTATCAATTTACAAATGATAATTTGCTGAATTATATTCAATTTAGAAGCATCGACATATCCACCTTTTGAAACTAAACCGGTTCTTATTTATGATTTTAGTAAATACCGCGAATGTGTGTCTACTAACATGTATTTTCAGAAAAGTAGGTATTTTCTTTCCTCTACGTTTAGCATTTTTGAAAAGTTGATGGCATGAGAGCTTTTTAGGAATCGTTCTAGATGTCACGTGCGGTTTTAATGTCTGTGGGAAGGCAAGATTGAAATCAATATCTAAAAAATCGCATGAAAGATATTCCTTACGGCGGGATTAGGCAAATTAATTTTGAGATTTTTTAACTATCCTAAGTTAGGCACATTTATAGAGAGAGAAAGTAAGTAAATGGAATTTGAAGTTAATGGCGCGTCAGTGAAATCTGGCTATGCTGTGTACTCCAAACAATGTGTCTATGATCTAGATGTTAAGGGGGGGAAAGGGAAAAATTGATCGATAAGAAGGTGGGTCAAAAACAAAAATATAGGAGATCTATAGGGCACCTCAAGAACGCATCACCCGTGTTTACCATAGATGGTAAACCCCAGAGAAAGAAAAAGATTACTTCAGGACCTCGGGGGGGGGACATGATTCCTGAACTTACCTAAAGAAAGTAAGCCCCTCAGGGTGACAGCACAGATAAGTAATATGTACACAGAAAGTTAAATGATTTGCGTTCATGAGGATCCGATTAAATATCTAAAACTAGTTTACTTAGTACCATAGAGGCGTCCGCCTAGTAAAGCTACAATCGAGTTCCATAACCGTGATTGACAGATGAACGTGTTGAAGAAATGGAACGGGTCTGAATCATCGGATCAAGTTTACGTTCAAACAGACAATATACAATCATGAAGATGCCCGGATCATAAAACAAGGATAATAAGGGCTCCAAATACACTTCAGTGTATACAATGAAGTGAACTGAACTGAAATGGAACTCTTCGGAGATGAGTTCACCAGGCGATGGAGATTCTGGCAATTTGAAGACGGAGTTGCTTTTTGGTACAATCGGAATTTTCGTAGCTGTTGTCTGTAGATTGGAACTGTATTCGGGTTCCACAACACCTTTAAATTAATTTTGCCTTTTCCCTTGTGAATATTTTTTTAAAATAAATTAAGTTATTCTGGTTTGTATGGTCATCTCTGTTTCCAAATCTAACCATCAGTCGGATGAACTCATTTTTAGTGCATTAAAAAGATTTTGAAAGAATCCCCCCCCCAATAAACATTCTTAATTTCACACGTCTAAATTCCAGAAAACAGAATCTATTCATAGTGGTAGTTCTAAAACCTTTTTTTCTCCTTGGTTATCGTACCCCTTGGCTGGAAAATTAAACAGAGAAGATTGATTTAAAGTATCCCCATCTCCAATATAACATTTATCATAAATTGCACGTCTTTGGGTTACACCGCATGAACATCTTGAAAGACCCCAAGGGTGCCTCGTTCCAAAATTGGAAAACCGCTGATTTACCGAATGACTCTTAATTCAACGGAAAAAAATATTGACCAGCGGGAAACACAAAAATAAATCCTGTAATCGTTTTGCGAACTGACAAACAAAGTTAAATTTAGATTTAATAGCTACTGATGACAAAAAAGTTATTTTAAAATATCTCAAAAGGGACTTAAATGTAAGATAGATAAAGGCAACTTTTGTTGTGTCACATAAGCAGAACGATTAAGTAGTCAATTATAGCTGAAAGGGTAAAGAACTTTAACAGAACCTCCACCCTCCACCAACTCAATACTCGTAGAAAGCACAATAAAACTGTAAAGGTTATTTGCAACAAAGATGAAAAAGATTCTTTTCAGTCAAGAGTTAAGGCCACGAATACAGAAAATGAAAAAGACAGCAAAAAGGAAAATGAAAGCAATTTTACAAGTTCCATTCCTTTTTCATTACATGGGCAAAGAAGAATATCGTTTGAACAATTAGAATGTTTTTTTTTTGAAAAAATTTAATTAGACATTAATTCGTATTTAGTACAAAAACATATAGACATTTTTGAATTAAATTTTAATCAGGAAAGAATTGGATGCAATAATTTTATGAGGCACTTCAAATAATTTTAAATACAGTACTCGGTTGGCAGTTATTTTTATTGTTTCAATTAGAATAATTTTTTCCTCATAATTTTTGATTCTACTTCCTCGAGAAGTTTACACTCACATCTCATAGTTATTTTATGAAAACAGTTTTAATAACTGAAGCGAACAGATCATCTATAATTTTGTATATCATGCGCTTCTAAAAAGCACTCGAAAGGAGAAATTAATATCCGATCGATTGTTTGTTAAACGTCACTCTTACAAGCAACACGAGAACTATTAGCAATGAGCCTCGATCACGTGAGGAAGATGACACCTCTCTCTTCAAACTTCCTCACCATATCAATGTGAGGACATTGAGCTTCGACAAATCCAATGTGCATCAGCCCTACTACACGACAAATCTTTAACACTATGACATATAATGATAAGTTGAGATCGTCATTCATTTCATGTGCCACTGTAGATTTTGACGAGTCTAACCCAAGAGCTGTTTCCGGCGGACATCGTGTAGTAAATTATCAGATTATTCAGTAGCTTCATTCCGTGCGTCGATTTTGATTCGTTTGCAATACTCAAGTTAACCCCCGCCCTTCTCTACAGTACAAATAACAAAGTTGCATCCGCGAGTCAGCAAATCAGAAAGAGGCACATTGAAAACAGTATTCCGTAAAGCAATGATCTCGCACATACAAGATAATAGTTGAGTTTAGTAAAAATGATCTCTGTAACATCTAACGAAGTGTTTCCTAACAACTACATATTCCAAAGTATTTTGAAATGTTCCATACTTTAAAGAACTGCTAAATTATTATTATTTTTTTTTGTTACTTAATTGTTCTCCATCAACATTATATATCAAGCCAATTCAATGTTATATATCGGTCCAAATTTCAAAATAAAACGCCCTCTTTCTCAGTTTGCACATAACTGTCCAATTGAGCAAAATTAAATAGGATTTTTTGGATGCATCAAGTTCCGCTTTATTCATATGTCCAGTGGTTTATATAACAGGACTCGAACCCATGACTCGACGAAAAGATCGCCGGCTGCGACCTTGCGACTATGACCTCTCGGCTTCCGCGGCCACAAGAAGCGAAGAATTATGCATTGAGCAAGAGATATCGTTACACAGACTATGCATCTATAAAGTAGCATTTATTATTCAATTTTGCGTTATCAATGGATTATTTGCTCCATAAAGTACAGAAGCTTACTTTTGTTATACTCTCAAATTGAAAATGCGAAAGAAAATTTGTTCAAATAGAAAGAACTATGTTTAGTTCTTAGTCTGTCTCGTGCGTATTCGATCCTGGTATTACAACAGTCAGATGAACTAAAAAAGTCTAAGAGTGAGGGACTCCACGAAGTCAATAATTAGTTTGAGCTCCTCAATATCATATTAACGCCATTTTGAATCACGGTCAGATGATGAGGACGATATGCAAATAAGCTAGCATCTCACTTTTCGAAAAACTTTCGCAAGAAGCTATGTTAGCTTGTAACAATCAGCCTAACACAACAATTTCCGACTTGGTAATTGCGGGATATTGTCAGGATAAGCACCAAAATTTGCAAAGAAAACATAATATCGAATCAGATTATTAGTAGGGAAAGAGATACGAGCTGCGCTTTTCAAACCGGCAAACTTTGGCCAATAAACAACAACAACCCTCGCATTCAATTTTGCTGAGATAGATGTAGTTGGTTTAAATGATTAAAAAATATAGTACAAAAATAAACATGAGTGTACTTATATACCTATAACCAAACCTTGTTATTATTCTGTTAATTGTAGCTTTCATTTTTTGTAATAAAGTTTACATTATTTAAAACAGCCCTGTTATATATATTTAAAAATAAAAGATGGAATGGCGAGGAAAAAAAATTTTCTTTTCGGGGCGGATTTATAGCACATAGACATTGAAAACCCGTTGGCGTTAACAAGCAATTCTCAGTAACAAGCTTCCGTCATTCCGCATGTTGGTCGTCATAGGGTCGAATTTTCGATTCTTCGCCAATTAACCTGTGTTTCTGTCAAGAAGGCTACGTAAACGAATACAACATAGAAGACATTAAACATAACATCATACAACATTTCTTGCATTTAGAAAAACCATTCTACCGTGTCCGTTCATGAAGGTGAATCCAGCCACCATGAGGATGTAGTGGAGGTTCATCTGTTTGGATCCATCCCCTTGAAAGGCTACTCCTCCGTGATAATTGAAGACCCAGTAAAGGATGAGGCCCAGAGAGCCGGCCAGCAGGATCTCAGCTACGAAAGTCAACCACCCAAAGCAGCATCGCACTACAAATGGCAATTCGGAGCTGCTGCTGGTTTCGTGCTTCCTGCAAAAACAAAAGACAATCATTAGTTTTAACAAGAGATGGCAATCATCATTCTTAAACAGTCAATACGATTTCATTCCCCCCCCCCTACACAAATTAACAAATAGCGAAGATTGGCAATGAAAAATAAACAATTAAAAGATGGCAAAACACGATTTTTAAACTTATTTTTTCTTTAAAGAATGGGAAGCAAATTAGCAAATTTTTTCAGATAGAAAAATGTTCCAATATAAGTACAATATTCTATCCTATAAAGAACAGGATAATTCACAGCACCATTATTTTTCAGTCTGAATGGATCTAATTTTTCTGGCCTAAAATGTGTTTCTCATTTTGTCTCCTATACTGAAATGATTCATAAATTTTTCGTTTTGCATGTTCAAAAATGTGACTTCTTAATGAACTATTTTTTAGTCTTAAAGAGACACGCGTATGTTATAACGTTACGAATTTATATTATGAGAATGGGATTTTTTTTATCAGTCTGAAAATTTGTCTTAAAATTGATTCATGCTCATTGATATGAAATTAAAATATGTTTGCCAAAATCTACCCAATTCAAGCTACAATTTCGGTAATGATTTTTTAAAGAAATAAATTACATTTTCTATCCAGTTCCGAAATTTCGTACAATTAATAGCTGCCATTCTGTATTATTTGGCTATATGCATTTTTAAACTGGGTTGCATTAATCTTTATAGGGGCTCTGATGTTTTGCTACCTTTAAAGAATTCCTATCCAACATTTGATAATTAAATTATAAGAAGAAAAATTTAACTACAATGAAAAAAAAATTAAACTTCAGCCCAATTAGCCTTATGAATAATACAATCTTTTAAAAATAATGCTTTATCGTAGAAATTCTTTTCTCCACTTTTTTTGTACATATTACTTTTCGAGAGGTTTACTCATTTATTTATTCATCATTTTTTTTTATATTTGTTTATTAAGCAATCATCAATTTCAATAAAATCAGCATAGAACAAACACAATATTGATGGAAAATTACAAGTAGGAACTTTTCTTGGGCCTCTTTTCTCAGAAAACAATTAAATTTGATCTCGTTTCAACGTGAAAGATAAAATCAAACATTTAAACAGGAAATGAAATGCGTTTAAAACGAAATGAATTGAAGATAGTTAAACGAAAACAATAAGCTTTAAATTAAGGCTGGATGCAACTTGGTATGCAAACAATATTCATGCACCTGTGCACAACGAGCAGGCTAAAACTGCGAGTTGCTTTCTTTGTCCAGACATTCTGCAGCTGCCCGGGCGCATGACGAGTCCCAGCTGCACTAACAAACAAGACAAAAAAGTAGCCGGAGCAATACACACGACGATGAATCTTCCGTATCTGAGTGTTTATGACTCTTTACTGTAAACTTCCACCCGATTGTCGACGGCCATTTTAAGGTTTAACAACCTCCGTGAAATGTGAAATTTTTTCTTATGAGTTTCTTTCTGTATCTGAGATTCGTAAAACAAAAAGGTATGCTTTTAATACATGGACATTCACATTTATATAAAAATGTTTTTTACGATTGCACAATTTTTTTTTATCGTTAAGAAGTTCTAAAATACTTAATTCGAAAATTTCTAGCACTTGCTGTAAAAATCAAAGGGACGTGAAAGACAAATATTCCAGATAAGCTTTCAGTGTAACAGGAGTTAAGTATAAATATTTTGAAGTTGTTTACCGTTTTAAGAGTAATAAGAAATTTTAACATATCTAATATATTCGTTATAATGGTTTCCTGGCTGAATTTTCTTGAATTCTCCCAAATTTCGCTCGAAATAATTACAAACGCTAAATAAAGCGCTCGAAATAATTGCAATTAAACCCAAATAATTTTCCAAAGATATTTAAAGAATTTGTCTTATTTTTACAGAATAACACGAAGTTTTCAATCAATCATTTTTTTTTAATTGCGACTAGAATCAAAGGGACGTGAATCGTAGAACTAGAATCGTAGTTTGAAGGAAAAAAAGTAAAAATAAATATCTGATATCACGCTTAAAGTATTTTATTTATAATTTTTCATTCGTTTTAAATTATACAGCGCTTCAATCGCAAAAAAAGATAATTCAGAACACAAATTTACTGCAGGTGAAATTTTTCTCCAACACTTTTATATCATCCATTGAATCGAATCAATTGAAATGAGAAAGAAAAAATCCAAAATTATTAAGTTATCATTTGAACTCTTATATTTGAAGATTTTTACTTACGTAGATGACTTAAACATAAGTTAATTTTTTTTTTTTAAAAAAAAAATGTTTATTTCGCCAACTTCTAACGCTAAACAAATGCGTGACTAACATAAGAACTAGGTGTAATACAATCCGTTACATTCAAAACGAAATCTATTCGAGGATATAAAGACAAACGTGAGAGGACTTAACACTAATATCGTGGACCGAGATAGATAACAATTCAAAACATTGGCAACGAGTCAGAAGAATAGGTAACCTCAAGATGAGCTTGCTTTTGCCCAGTTTTGAGCGGCATTAAATCTAGCTTTTGGCTCGGAAAAAAAAAAAAAAAAAAAAAAAAATTAATTTAAAAATTTTTTCTTTAAAAAAAAAAAAAAAAAAAAAAAACGAGTTTGGCACTAATGCCCTTCCGAAATGAAATACCTCACAGAAACGTTATTTGTAACTATAGGTGAGATCCTTTGCAACAAAACACATTTCCTGCTCTCTCATCAGAAAATCCTCTAGCATTTTTGCGGCTGCCATGGAATACTATTAGAATATTTCCCCCTTTGGCGCTTATTTCTGGTATGAAGGAACTGGTTCTTCTTTATGGTAAATGAGGAACACTTTTATTACCCAGATTGACAGGAAAAATATCACACGAGTAATGGATCTTTCGGTAAGAATATTATTTTTAAAAATAACTGAAGGCAAGTTTTTTTTTTCCTGTTAGAGATTCACACAATTGACACAAGCTATTTTTACCGGTTGTCATGGTAAGCCGACAGATATATTAGAAATAATCCTGTTTTGCGTATACGATTAGAAGTTTTTTAGCATAAAAAGCTATTTTCAAAATCGATTTTCGTAAACCGATTTTTATTATATATATATATATTACAGAAATAATGATTTTCTTGCACCAGCCGTAAATATTTTTCTACAATAGAAATGGAGACGAGAAACACCGA
>BMAW01047403.1:573606-807214 GCA_019974015.1 Nephila pilipes
ATGATCCGATGAAAAAGAATGTTACTTGAGACAATATATTTAACTCTTAATTTTCCAATTTTTGGCGAAATTCGAATTTTTTTATTTATTTAACTAATTAACGTCACACAACAGATTTTATAATTTTGAACCTATGACGAAGATAACACATTAAAAAGTACCTTACACTCGACGAACTTCCATAATTACGCCGTGTGAGATATACGAAATCTAATAAAATTAAACGTTTAGAAGTCATTTATGGCTCTTCCATACAACAGTTCCTGCCATTGTAAAGTTTCAATTGTTACTAAACTGCTGTTCGAACTAATTACAACACACACTTGCTTAAGTCCTAATAACTCACTGGTTTAAAGCATTATGTCCCATCAGCGCATCATATTTAATTTGATAAAAGAAATTGGAAAAATTTTGACCATTCCAAACTTACAACCGAGCTAATTAACAATTAGAAGACATAAAAGAAAGTTTCATTTCCAGATACATGTTTTCAATATCCTCTAACAAATACAATTTATACAATTGAATTATTTGAATTGCAGACGGTATTTTTATAGATATATTACTATACTTTTTCGAAATATATTTACTTATCAGCTTTTCGAAAGGCACACAGACAATTCTTACAAAAAATCTCAAATACAGTAATTAATACTTATAACACTTAGTACGACTGGTGATGCGAAAGTGATTTTTAATATTTACCACGCAATTCAATATAGTATGAAGATAAAAGAGAGTACTGGTATCTTTATTTTAGGCTTAATGTGATCCATTTTTATGAGTAGTAATTCCTAGTACTTAACTATTAACATCGTAATTATTGTGTAATTATGACTCATAAAGCTCTAATTACAAATTGTTGAAAGGGAAATGCCCTCAACTTTCATTACCCATTCTCAATTAAAAGAAACACATGCATTAATTTAGAGACGGCGCGGTTTCCTCCGAGAGATATCGCATGACGATCTAGTAATAAACACATCCGTTACAAACACCAGTAGTATCTTTGATTTTGAAAAAAAGGAACACAATGTTGACAGAATGCTGAAGCTGTACTTGGAAGAGTCAAAGAAAAGAGATGAAAAAGCGAGATACGAAAAGTGATATCTTTCAGTGAAAAATGATTATCAAGGACATAATCTGCTGCGGGAAAAGAAATGTGTGAATACGGTATATTATTTCACTAAGTGACCAAGTTACGAACGAACTACGAGGACATTGTCCTCAATGCTTGTACTCTATTACATCAAGTTTTCTTTTAAATTGATGAAAACCAGAGAAAAAGAATAATTTTTCTTGCGGACCACACATTATGCAGATGAAATTATTGCAGAGTAAACGATAGAAAAAATAGATAAGAAGTACGAGGTACGTTAGATAAGCTAGTTAACAACAAGGAAATCGAGATGGGTGATTGCCTATCAGATTAAAAATAAGTTATTTACACAATCGGATTTCTCAAATGAAATCTCCGAATACAAATTTTTAAAATTGGTATCGAATTTGGTTTTTTTTTCCGTCCAAAGAAAAATATACATATTTTAATAGGCAATAAATAATATATTAATTGTGAATGTTTTAAGTATTAATACAATATTTTTTTCGCAAAATCTGAAAAAACATTTTCGGAAGAATACTTCTTTTAATTTTATGATTTCAAAACTGAGCAATCAAAGTACTGACCATATTTATTATTTGAAATCATATTATACACAAATTTCATTGATAGTTTATTAATAAATTTATTTATGTTTATCACTGGCATAAATAATTTTTTTTTCTCTAAATTTACAAGAATTTTAAGAAATCGTTCAAATTATAGCAATTTTTTCAAAGAAAAGAATTTTTTTATACGTAATAATGTGTTTTCAAGATTACATAAGTACTTTTTAATACACATTAGTCACAAAATATAATTTTTTTTCTCATTAAGAAGATTGCCCAACGTCCGCAAAAAACGCATTAAAAGAAGAACGATGTAATAATCAGTTTCATTCTAATGAAAAACAATTTAGTTTTTATGTATTTTAAAAATAGAAATAACTTTGTGCTAGGACTCAAGAGATAAAAAGTCTAATATCTCGGTATCATAGGAATATAAAAAATCTCGGAGATAACTAATTAGTTTTATTAACGGTTATATTAGAAGCAGCATAGACGACAGACCTCGAAAATTCCAGCGACGATTAAGTGACAAGGTCGACACCCACCATATTTTGAGCCACGGCATACTGAACATTCAACAACTGGGCAATAAGGGTCTGTTTGAAATTATAAGGCCCCAACTTATTATCTGTCGGCAACGAGCTCGCTATTCTACCAATGAGGCTTTTGAGGCCTCTCAGGAAAACAAATCCTAATAGTTAACATTTACGAAAAGGCAATTTACAATAGATTTTTTCTTAAGTTAGATAAACTATCAAACATAAGCCGAACATAAAAGGCTAACAAATTTCGCAGACAAGAAGCTGGTATTATTCAACATATAAATACAGCAAAAGAATGAAATCAATCAATAAATATTGTTTTTACAAGTTCAGCTATTTATTTCTGCCGATTTAAAGGTCTGTTTAACACAATCAATATAGACGCCTCATGATTTTGAGCCACGGGCAGATGAAGAGATCGAGACCCCACCTTCCTTATGTTTGCCGTGTCAGTGTGAGGACTTGGAAGCATATATGAAACTTCCCTAGCCGCACGACGGTTGGTGGGTTGATTGGTTCGTTTGAATTATTATCGCTTTAGACGTTACATGAAATTTATATTGGACCTCATATTTTTGAGTTATGGTCAAACGAGTAGGTCAACACCGAGTTGATATCTCATAGTAAAGGTGTTTGATTGGATAGTCTACCCATCGGTTATGAGTCCGTAACTCTACTAACCGTACCTCTAACAAATATATCCAGGGACTAACTAGGTGAAATCTATTATCTTCATCTTGAGTGCAAGAAACTGAACGCCCTTATTTTATACATATGACCGAAATAATTAAATAAGTACATTTCATCATTTTCAATTAAATTTACACATATGTTTGCTTCACAAGTGTGATATACAATGTTTCTCGGCCACAGTCTGCGAGGGGGAAACTCGCTACCTTCTCCAAATTACATTTTCATCCAATACCCTTTTCCCACAAAGGAATACAAACAGTCGATTTCTTTAGAAACCATTGTATGATACATAAACTACATCCAACGTTTATTAGCGTTTAGACTCGAGAAAGTTATTGACTCTTCCTACAGTGCATATCTGGGGAAATGAATGCAATCGTAAATATACAATTAATACTGCTTACTTTATCGCACATTGTTAAGTATAACACAGCCCAGAATTAAAGAGGAGTTTACAAAATTTATGGCGATTTTTTGTAAATTGGTGCGCTAAATGAAAAACGATACTCATTTTTTTCTATCGCATGCAACATTTTTTTTATTATTGACATTAAGTGTGTGTGTGTGTGTGTCTAAGCAGCAATGGATCTAGAATGAAATCCACAGCAGGTTGGGCACAAAGTCGCGGTTTTTTTTTTATATGTAATTTGCCCTCGTGCCATATTTCCCTTTTCTTCAAAATACCTTAAAAACGCGGATTTTAATAAAGACTTAGCATCGAAAAAATGTTAACATAAAAACTAAAATTCAGATAAAAACTAAAGTCAACATATCAGATACGTTGACTTTATACAGACAACTTGGTTGGGATTTCTTGTTCAGGTACGTTATTTTGTCTGTGCTCGAAATTTTGACTGGGGGGAGGGGCAAGTGGTGACCCCATTCCCTCCTCTTCCGTAATAATTTCACTCAGTGAAAGTGTTCGTATTTGGTAGTTTTAGTTTAGTTTTTATTAACGTCGCACTAGAAACAATACGAGGGCTATTGGCGACGGACCTCGTAATTGTGAACATCAGTAAGTGACGACGACGAACACCTGAGCTGGCACATCCCTCTCCTAACATCCTCACCACGCCAACGGGAGGACTTTGGGCCACGACAGATTTAACGTACATTAGCCCCGGCTACTCGGTGGGTCTTTAGCGGCCAAGGATCGAACCCGCGACTGAACGAAAAGCGCCGGTCACGAATCCGAAGCCATGACCCCTAGGCTACCCCGGCCACGTTCGTATTTGGTAAATTAACTTTGAAATATATGTCATAATAAAAATAACTATAAAACAATTAACATTTAATATTAATTTCTATATAAAATGCAGACATTAAATTAAGCAGGACTTATTCTTTTAATTGGAGCGCAAATCACAAGTCTTGAGAAGGAACAATATTATTTCAGTAATTCCAGAACTCAATCACTGAGCACAGTAGCTAAGTAATGCATAAACTCACCGGGGAAAAACTTTTTTTCCCCCAAGAAAAGTATATTTAAATTTACCAATAAACAGGGTTACAATAATAAAAACAAAGTACACACAAACAGCCCTGCAAAATATTTGAATAAATTGCTGTTTTATTTAATAGAGAATTTTTTTTCGATAAAATTTAAATTGCTATAAAAAAGTATGTAGATAACGATTGAAAAAATTTGCATTTTATACGTCCGATTATTGGTCGTATGAGTCACAATTGAGTTCATCACGAAGACAGAATCTCTCTGACTATGAGGCGTTTGATAACAAAGTTAAGAGATGAAGGCAAGTTTCTTCCTCACATCGGTCAAATTGTTGACAAACCTAATCTCAGTAAACGTGTAATACAGAAACGGGAAATGTGCGTGGATACGGAAAAGCTTAGTGTAAGAAATTACGCATTTGGGAAGAAAAAAAATAATCAAAAAAATTTTGAACTTTCCAGCTACAACTGTCAGGGCAAAACAGAATGCAATATGCAGTAAAAAATGTTTACCCAGAAATATTGTGCAAAATACTCTTAAGAAATACTAGTTATCATAGAATAGCTAGAGGAAAACCATATATTTCTAAACTTAATAGGAAAAAGATGAATGGATTTACGAAAATTCATTTAAAATAAGTCTTCTGGAGATTCTGAAGACTTATTTAATAATGAATTTGCTTTCATCTGACCAGATTCTTTGTAAAAGTAATCTGATCAAAAGAAAGCAAATTCGTCATTTTTCTGGGAAAAATGATTTTTCAATAGAATACATTTTACTTAGATACTTAAGATACTTACTAAGAGGTACTCATTAATTCTTACTAACTAATACTTACATTAGATAAGATACATTTCTTAAATAAAATTGAGTTTTCAGCAATACATTTATAGTGATAAAATCGAATATCATTTTGATTATTTAAATTTTTGTATATTATTCTATAATTAAAGCACTTTTATCCATACTCGTCTGTTCAATAGCTATAATTAGGTGTATTTTTTTTAACGGAAGGAGTTTTTAAATATCATTATTTCAAGAAAAGAGTTCTCTTACAATTAAAAAAAAATCATTATATAGTTTCATATAAATCTCAAACAAAAAATTTTGTAAGATAATTTGGTTTAAGGTTGACAATATCTATTCATAAATGTTTATTAGTTAAATATTTTTCTTTTAAAATAGTGTAGTTATAAAAAGTATTTAATGCAAGTATATGTTTAAAAAAATACCTTATATGTTGCGATATGTCGACGTTCTACCATCAAAAACCTAAGATTAGAGAAACTATTAAAGATTATTAAAATATGACAAAGAACAATAGTATCTAGTTTGCTTACACAACAACACGCCTTCAGGGCTTTGTTGCAATCTTTAACACGGTGAAGGAGGACGAAGTCACTTGATAAATAACATGGTAAAATGTAACGTACAAAATAAAAGTCGTCACTTTTTTTTTTCACCTCTTCATGTCAACATAGGGCAGTTTTGGTCCAGCAAGCAAGAAGAAGGGCGTCCAGAGGAAAGTGAGATCTTTCAAGAGTTGGACATGGAGGAAGTGGTCTCCTTTAGAAAACGAAACGAGCGTGAAAAAGAATAAGTAGAGTGTAAACAGTTCCCACTGACCCTAAATCTCACGCTCCTCGAATCATTGACGCAAGTCGCTGGACATGGTTTGTGCATCAAGTTAAATCGATTTGGAAATTCAATTAAGACTGATTGATTTTTGCTAAAATAAACTTTCTCCAAAACACTTCCAAATTTTTACGAATTGCTAAGCGTTTAGTTAACGTAATATAGAATTAATTATTTATTTTTTTTTTGATATTGTAACGGGTATAACACTAATTTATTTAGATTCACTGATTTTGTTGATTCTGGCAAAGTTTGAATAAAACTGCTCCAAATATTGCAAAAATATCCGGCGCATCAATTTAAAGCTTTTATACATTGTGCTTATTTTTAATACACCAGTTAAAAAAATAACATTACCTGGATAACGGCCATAGTTTAACATTTAGAAAGTTATAATTATTTATTTTTGTATTTTCCATATGTAAGGACTGGTTAGATAGTAAGCTCCTTAATGATATATTGTATATAAACTTTCCCTACTTATACGACCCTAATCCCACGTATACAATCAAGTTTCGTCAGTGGTTCCCCACGGATTCTGACAAAAAGACCAATTAAAACTATTCTGGATTCTTTGAGAAAGGTCAAATGGCCTTTTTGAGGAAAGTAAACTTTGAGGTTAAAGCCTTAACTTGACATAACTAAAGTTGGAACTCCATACTAAAAAAACACCCACGTCATATTTCAAAGTTTCTGCAAATGTTATTTCGTCACTACAAATGTTATTTCCTTCCCTAGGGGAGCACCCAGAGATAAAAAATCCTTCAAAAAAATCCTTCCCAAAACTTAACGTTTAGCAATACAAATCAGCAAAGGTTTTAATAGATTAATAGGCTATCTCCTGCTTTCTACAACTTACACCTATGATTTCCCGCCTGCCAAACGTGTCCACAGACATCGTAAAGAAAAGTAATTAACTATATTCTAGAGGAAATTGTCACCTCATCAATAATTCTGCTCTCTATTGAAAATGTTAAGAGCAACAAATATTCTATTTTAGTTTTAAGGCAAAAAATAATTTAGAAATAAATAGCTGTAAAGAACAATACGGGATACATTTGTTTAACGCTATCTGCTCAACTAGAGCGGCTGTTTCTGCCCTTCGAAGCAACATTTCTCAAACTTTGGATCATGCAAACCGAAATAGGACTGCGATACGCAGAAAATTACAAATAAATTACAAATAATTCATTTAAGGTTGGGCTTTAAACTTTGAAAATCTGTCCCGATATTTAAAAAAAAAAGAATTCACATTTGAAAACATATCCGTCTTGAGTATGGTGTTCAATTAGATTTTAAATAGATTATAGTGACCACTTATTGTGACCATTCCAGTTTGAAAGAATTCCTTACACGCGTAAATTTTATTTTATATATTTAAAAAGATAACTTGCTTCGAAAATAAAATAAAAACGAAAATATTTCTATTTCTCCATTTCTTTAACAAAATTCCAATTACGAACCACACATTCAATTTAGGATGTTCTGTTTGCTTTTATTAATATAAAAAAATGGTTTTTTAATTCATTTTTAAAATTTTAATCCTGACATTTTACCTAGTATACTTTATATTTAATGATATTTCATTTGTTATATTATCTTAATGTGCCTTAAAAAGCTTTTATTATACTTTAAACATATGTTTGGCAGACTTGGATCTTGCGCTATAAACCCCTACTGTCACTCACTCAATGTGTGATGTGTAATAAAATTGAATATCAAGTTAGTAATGGTAGATATCACGAGTAAATCAAGGAAAGGTTCGAGAATGATGATTAATATAAAATTTAAAATCATTAATTGTAGGCATGTAATATTTTCATAAAAAAAAAAAAACCCGCACAAAAAGAAAACTGCAGATAACTTAGAATATGAGGAGGCGAGAATAAACAAAAATTTCTTTTTTTACCATGATCTCAGATGTAAATATTGTATAAGATCCAATGAACATATATTTAATTAAAGTCGCATTATAGTTATATGCGACTACTGTCAACGAATTGCGTATTTCTGAAGTACTATCGACAACATTGTGAACCGCACAATGTAGTCGAAATCAAGCTTCTTTGATCAAAATTTCAGATTTCACTGTGTGAGGAAACCATAAGAGGAAAAATGGAAAAAACAGCACAATTTCCGATGGCTCAGCTATGAAGATGAAATTAAACGTTCCATATAGAATACGGTGGAAAAGTATTAGCCAATAAGCTTTCATCAGCGACATTCCTTGAAAACTACGTTTTTGTGGAGTCGTACCAACTACATTTCTTCATTTCCATCGTGAATCGATTGATCACGATTAGTATTGAAGCAGAAAAGGAAACAAAAGGATAGCAAGCCTCATGCGGTTACTTTACGAGCAGTATGATCACGTTTGTTTATTTCGTAGGTGAAGAAACAAAGATGTTTCATCACAACATTTGTTAAATTTCCCAGTTGGATGAATTTTTAAACTTCTTCGCTCCATGGCGCTTTTTATGAAACACGATTTTTCAGACATGAAGAAGCTATTTTACTTACTTCATTTCAGTTGCCACGTTTAGAAAAAATGAAATTAAAATATGTTTAAGTTCTGAAATCTCTTAGACATACTAATAAACCAAATTTATTCTAATTACTGTATTTAAACATGTATATGATTGTTTATTAACATCGCAATAAGTAGCAATTCGAGGAATATTAGCGAAATGTTCAAGGGCACAAAGGGGTCCCAAAAGGGTTTATAAAAAATCAAAATTCCTTTTTTACAAGAAAATGTAGGTTATAACAGAACTTTTTAGTACAGATAAAACAAGAAATTACATATTTTCAATATATAAAGTTAAGCTACAAAATGTTTAACTAGAAGGAAATGTACCAAACAAGAAAAAAGTTTGCAGACGAAATAGCATGCAAAAATAAATAGTAAAATCGATATCTCCCAATAGAAATTATACCACTCTTCTTAGAGACAAGAATAAATTTTATCACAATTATACAAGCAATCACGATGAAATCTTCACACAACCAGACCTTTTATAATAAATTGCAAGTGCTTAACAAAGATCCATAAGACTAAAGATCCATAAGCAGAGAAAGAGGTCCAATCTCGTCTAAGGTCAAAGTTTGCAGATGCAATCCATGTATACGATTTTAATTTATAATGAATTGTGGGATTTTTAAGCAAATTGAACGGAACCATAACTTTTGAATGGAGAATTCAAATGATATTCATTATTTAGTTAAAGGACATCAGAACACGTAATGGGTCAGCATCTTCGACAGAGCCACAGAGATAATTGAAAGTGATTCTTCGTAAATTTGAACACAGGTTAAGTGATGAGGACGAACATCTGAGATACGCAACATTTCCAAACTTCCTCGGTTAGCCATTGTGAGTACTCAAAACTCTGAAAAATTTAACATGCATCAGCCTCGCTACACGACGAGTCTTAAGTGGCATCAGGGCTTGAACCCACGACTTGACGAAAACAACACCGGCCGCGAGTCCACGACCCCGATTACTTGGCTAACGTGGTTTTAAATACCCATACGAAACCCTTTTTAGCCAAAAATTGGGTCCCCAAAAGAGAGAGATTTCTAATACAGGGATGGTATTATAGATATTGACATATTATTCAATTCTTCAAAACTCAAAAACTTGTGATACGCAGTCATCGAATCCACGATAATCGAACAGTGGGTTTTAATTTGGGATGGTTCATCTTGGACACATTGGGGGGGGGGGGAAACAGATGAAAGATTAATAGAGGGTCATTGCACGCTTAATGCTTAGGAATGTGATCGGTTCTTTATACAGGAATTGGCGCTTTCTTTCTCTTTTTAATGAGAAAGAAAGCTCCCTTTCCTGTAGAAAAAACCGATCCTGTATCCTCCCCGGCGACGCATCTAAATAAGAAGTTCGCCAAGATTTGGAATACACCATCACTGAAACGAATTCCCTAAACACGATTAACGCGATTTCACCTGACGCTAAACATGCACACTTCATAGAAGATATACATTCATAAACACAATATGTAGCGTTATTCAGTTATCTACAATGAAGCGCCACTTATCAATCTCCCAGGTATGTACAAATGCGTAATTGTGAACTTTAAATGTATTTGTTTCATTAAATTTAATGAACACACCAAAAGATTGCTTTTTCTTTGAGTGGTTAGTTATTCCCATTCTATTCAATTCTCATCCATGATCAAAACTCCTTTCTCCCACTATGCGATTTCCATTGACTTAATTGATTTTTAAATTCATAATTTAAGAAAAATATTAGAGAGGAAACTTCCACCACATCACTAGTGAAACTAAATGTCTCTGGCCAACACCCAAAGGAGAGAGATGTGGAATTTAATAATTTCTATGAAGAAAAAAAAAAAACAATGTATATATTTTTACACATCTTAAAATAAAAAAAAAATATCTTGGATGAAAATTGTTTTGTAAATTTTAAGTCTAAAAAAGGAGAGCTTCATTTGTTCAAGAGTTCCTTATACTCCTACACTCACTCATGGTATTTGTTATATATTGCACAATTATGACTTATATATTAATACATTGACTTTTTAAAAACAAAATTGCCAGAATTTACCTATTTAGTGTTTTTTTTCTCTCTCATATATATCAGAAAATGTATTTATGATCATAGTTAATATTCCACGGTGAATTTTTTTTTTTCGATCTTCGAAGAATATTTTAAAAAATTTCTACATTCAGGAATAAAAAAGAAGCAGGTTTTATTCTTTAGAGTGCAATGTATCGCATTCAAATTAATACAATATTTTAAATTTAAAAAAAGAAGAAATGTTAACGGTATTAATATAAGCTAGAGGAATTTTAGATGACGATTACAATGAAAAATGAACGGAAATATAAATGCAAAATTTGAATAATCATACAATTAAACAAAGAAATAAACCATTACAAGTCGAACGGATTTATTGTTAGCTATTGGAATTAAAATGAAGAAAGCCACATCTTGTTTGACGCCGATTTGATTTAGTTAGTAATTTGCACTGAACAGGAAAAACGCCTATTGAAACAGTTTACTTTAAGAATGGAATTTTCCCATTAAATAGTCATTAGGGAGGAGAGTTAAAAAAATCGCTCATTCACTACTAATTCCTGACCCAGTTTCTTACACATAAAAAAAAAAATCATTCAAATTTAAATCTTTCAACGGTCCATAGATTACAGAAATTCGACCAATAATAATAATAAAAAAAAAAAAAATTTCCGGAAAGATTCGTTTGATGGTCAGCTGACAAAGGCAAATGACCTTACGTCGATAGAAATTTTATTTCTTTCCAAATGTTCATAAGACGAGTGAACTATTTATAGACGTAGCGTGAGAAATTGGGGCATTACCGGCTCTCCAATCAAATCAAGCATAGACTACACACGTGTGTGAGTTTTTGAGATTTAAACAATCGAGTTATTTTCCTCTTTAAAAAGGAGGAAAGATACCGCCTCGAAAAATAGCTCCCATGGAAAATATTCAAATGTACCTCAATTCTGTTTTACTGTTAAAGTTTTTAATACGTTACAAATAAATAAATGAAAAATAATGAATGTTTAAAGTTTGTTGATGTCTCTAATTATGAAAAACTGAAATCTGACAAATAATCATCCCACACTTTTCCCCAAAACACAACTTACAATTATTGAATGATTTATTCTTTTTAACAAAACTACAATATAAGGGGGTGTCAGTAAGTAATAAATATTACCGAGAAATAATTGAGATATCAAGATAAAATATCCTGATTCGAGATATCAGGATAATTTATTCAGCATACTAATTGATACTTTACACATAAATGTTGTAAATTACAGCTATTCGTGATTATTTGTTTGCTTCCAGGAAGCCGTAGATTGAAATAATCTACAGTTTGGAGAAGACAGATCGACCTGTTGAGTTCCTCAATGACACCTATGGAAAGGTCAAGAAATTCTAAGAGAAATGTATAATTCCAGAAGGTGAGTATATAGATAAGTCTTAAGAATAATAAACAAAAATTGCGTTTCTATTTTGATATTTTCTTAGTAATAATTCAAAATTTATGATGCCCCGGGAAAGTAATCAAAACTTTATGACACAACGGGTTACTTCAATCTATGGCTATGTGAAACCAAACAAATCAGCATTGATTACTATTAATTGCAACAATATGTATATGAGCATTATGTGCAGAATATATTTCAGACAGACATATCAGTTACTTCTTAGTTATAATTTTGCGATATACCCTCGTAAATAATCTGATTAATTAATTGTATAAATTTTCCCTCTTTTTATGATGTACATGTGTTAAAATCTAGAATGAGGATATAACCACCACATTAACGCCTCCCGATATTTCTACAAATTTTCTACAAATTCCTTTTTGAGTAACTGAAATTACCAGAAAGAAAAGGAAACATAAAAAAAAAAAAATCAGAAAAAAAAAAGACATCGGAAAAAATACATCAGTAAAGGAGACAAGAAAATGATCATATACTTGTAACGCAATTGATAAATGCAATCGGTACCTGCTGCACTGAGTACAGAGGAATCAGTCTACATGTCCTTCAAATGCATCTTTTTAAGACTATTACAAATCGGAAAAAAATTTGCACAAAACCATTCATCATTTTTTTTTTTTTTTTGCATTGAAAAAAATAATTAATTTGTTTTGTACTTTTTTTGGTCTTCCTCTAGATCGTTATTTTTCACTGGATGAAATTCATGACACAAATTATCATTGGTTTAAACAATACTCCATAATTTGCCACCGCATTCCAAGGTCACTGAGTAAGATGAAATTTAAAAATCCTCTTTGACGTCGAAATCAAAATCTATTCTTCTTCTCACAACTACCGTTTGGTACATTATGACTCGTACTCTCAAAAAAGCACATGAGTAGTTAGTTACAAAGGAAACAATTCGGAAAACAACATATCTTTCATCACATTATCGTCAAAATGTATCATTTACATACGGATTTCTATGTTCTATCACAATAAAACAATCCCATAAACTATTAGTAGCGAAGGATGGGGGAAAAGAGTTCACAATATGAAAAACTATGGTCTTAATTTCAACCAACTTATATTATTCCACACTTTAAGCGATCATTGGTCACATTGTGACGTTGAGTATTTGCGTTTTTTTTACCTACCCTAATGTTTGGGACTTTGTGTAATTTCTTACCAAACAAATAAAACGCGATCTAGACTAGTTATATATAATAATAAGCGAAATAGAGGTGAAAGGATTAGGGGATAAATGATAACGAAAAGCTGTAGTAGATGTTAGTATTGTAGTGAATTGCAATGACTGATACTCTGCGATTAAAAACGTTAATTTAATTTAAATAGTATATTTTTAGATTCTAACATTTTCATCAATAAAAATAAGTTTAGGGAAAAGATGTTCTTCCAATAACTTGCAAAAAAATTATTATCCACCAAGTAATGGAATTTTTCTCACATACACAAAGTACATTTCACAGATAAGAGTCAGCAGAAATAAATGGATGTTCCTTTTGTTAACAACGAGATTCAGAACCTTAAAAATGGGTTGGAAGACACGCGCCAATGAATCAGTCTCAGTCTCAGCAGAAGATTCATCGGCTTACTGAGAGCTTTTACTTCAAGATTTCTCTCAAAAGAAGCTTTTAAATAATCGATTGCCTCTCATTTGGGACTTTTAATCGGATCAGAAATAGGATTTGGTCGCCTCCTATAGAAGAACTCGTCGCTCTCTTTTTATCTGATCTCGGGAAACGTATTCACAAAAGAAAGAAAAAAAATAAGAAACCGGATCAACGGGCATTAGGAAAATTATAAGTGGACTTTTCGGACAAGAAATCTCTCTCCAAAAAGTGTCGAATAGAATAATTCATTTGGGAAACATCTGTCACGTACGTCTTCTAGTGAGATCTAATTTTACACACAACAGAGATAAGGAAATTCGCATATTTTCACTTATCTGGGTAAAGAGAAAAGAAATTGTTATAAAACTTAAATTCACAATGTTGCTAAGATAAGGGCTTATCTCGATAATTTGATCTTAATCCATAAGCATTTTTGGTACAAATACTTGTTATTGAAATCTATCATATAGATTTTGAATTATCGACTTTTGAGAAATTGCTGCTTTTTTTTCTCATTCTTCTCTTTTATAATTTTATTCTTATATCTTACGCAGAGATGTGATTTCAATTTTTGAAACATTAAATTCCGAATTATTTTCCATACATTGAAATTCTTTTTTCATATGTTACACAATTAAGATTAAAATAGTGTACCTCTGTTTTGGTCTATTAATAAGTAAATTAAACAACATGTTTATAATTTGGACGCATGTAATACATTCCTTATTGAAGAAAAATAACAATGGACTATTTCTATTGAATTATGTGGAAATTTAAGATAACATTATTCAATTTCTATCAATCTTAATACTTCATGAACAATAATATTAACGATTTTATAACTAAAATTAATTGGAATTAGCATTTGTGGAAATAAATCGGTTAGTGCACCGATGTTTATATATAAACATAAGAAAAAGAAATATTAAAATTAATTTTCCGCGATCAAAATGCTAAGATTCTGATCAACGAGTTTGATAATTATGTAAATTTTATGCAAGGTCAGAGGGAGAGATTTTCAAAGCGGAACAAATTATATATATTTCAAAATTTAAGTATTTAAAATTCAAATTTTTATATTGAATTGAGAGGGTTAATGTCTAGATTTTGAATCTTACTGATGACGAACTTCAAAAATGTAATGTAATTAAAATTTCTTCGACAAAGAAAATTGAGCTCATTTTTATGCCAACTTTAATTAATCCTTATTTCGAAAAATTAAAAGCAAAGGAAGATCTGTTTTAACACTGAAACAACTGTATACTTATGTATCAGTTTAGGTAAAAAAAAGAAGAAGAAAAAAAAAAAACACATTTATCAGCCTAACTAAAATTTGTTAATAAAATTTAAAATTGTATGATTCACATTTCGCATAGTTTTCATACAAATATTCTGTATTGTAATATTTCATAAAATATTATAAGCGTTTATAAGGGGGGGGGAGAAGGTCCGCTGTGTATAGGAAATGTACAAAATATCAGCACTAGGATAAAGTAGATTTTAAGGAAAGCATAGTATCAGATGCGTAAAAATTCACATTTTGAGAAAAATACAATTCCTCTATGGCGTTGCATTCTGTTACCTTAATATGCTAAAATAAGCAATTAATCAGCGGTGTTAAAATTATGGAAAAATATTTTCAAAAAGTAGCGACAAAAACTATTTGCACTTAAATAAAATTTTTATGAACTGCATTTATAAATACAGGTCGTCCTCGGATTTCGGTCACTGAAATATGTACAAAATTCATCATTAAGTGTTATTAAAATATATACTTTCAAATGAGATACATTAATTTATAAATAAATACCATTTTATGTGTTTTCCTTAAATGTTGATAGTAGAATTGTACAATTTTTCTACCCACCATCAAGGTTCCGTAATATGCTGTATTTTACTTTCACGAATGAAATATGAGCTCTCCATGGTGAGCACGTTCTTCCACGATGATCAAAAAATTTGTCAAGAAGTACGAATGCCTGTTTGTATTCTTATTTGATTAAATCTTCCCAATGGCAGAGCTATACATGTTGATAAAAATCCAATTTTGAAGTACAAGATGAAATATGTGCACGCAATAGAATTTTGCTCGAAAGCCGAGCATCGCCTGCATATTTTAATTTTACTCACACAAATAATTTCACCTCCACATGTCAGATTTCACAATGATCAGGTAATTTTTGAAACCGTAAGCTTCGATTTTGAAGTGTCAGATGAAAATGAAAAGCAAACGGCCATGGTTGTCAAGTTAGAGAAAAACAAACGAAAATGTGCAATTCCTGTATTTTTTTTTAAAGTTTATTTACTTTTTTGTCAACTATCCTTGGACAACTATACAATTCTGGAATATTTGTCCATATGCAGAGGCAACAGTTTGAATTTTGAGTTGAGGAAAAACTAAAAATCTTTTTTTCTATCAAAACTTTAGTTTATACAAAGAAATATGTGACCAGGGAACTAAATTCGACTTTATTTTCTAATAAACAGAGGATAACGATCCTTGTGTTATTTACCATCTTTTTATATTATTCTTCGAAGGCAATCCAGGCGGATGTTTTAAGTCGGAGCTTTCAATTATACCCTCTTTAACCTTTCTGCTCACGCATACAAGGTCACAAAAGCATGGAAAGGGGAATGAAGGGGGAGAAAAATAGTTAAAAAATGGCTATCATTCTCATTACATCAACGGGAACATTTGCAAATTTTTTCTACAACTCACGTGATTTTTGCATTTCCTCACTGTTCTGCATAATCAGGTGAATGTTTGGGAGGATGTGTGTCTCTTATTATTATTCATTCCATTACATTCGAATATAATTTTTTTTTCTTCGCACGTGCACAAGGTCGAAAATGAAAAACAAAGAAAAGAATCTTCTTCTTGAGGAATGAAGGTCGACCGGGTGTTTATAAATCAGCCTGCGGCCAAAGGAATTTGGGTTAAACATCTGTCTGCGCTTCGAACCCAATTGTGCTTGTCCTTTTCTCTCTCACACACAAACTTTTACACGAATTCCAATGATCCATTTTTGAAACTATGTTTTCTCATACATCACCAAAAACTTTACCAACAGTGCTGTCAATTTCAATTTTTCAGAGGTCAAATTGAACAATTTCACCTTTCAGAGGTGTTCAAATATTTTGTACCAGTATTATAAGTCGAAAAAATCTTGATAACACGTTCCAACCTAATGACGGATCCATGAGGTGGGCACGTGCCCAACCTGGTATAATTTTACGCTCAGACAAAATTATATCCTTGAGCTGGAAATTCCATTCAAACTGCCCCTACAAAATTTAAAAGTATTTATTTTGTTGTGTCATATTTCATATTGTGTCATTTATTTTGTTGGAGCGAGCAGCCTATCATACTGTAAGATTTTAGTTCTCAATTTGAATTTGATATTCCCAAGTTAAAATACAGAATATTTTTAAATTAAAGAGGAAGTAATCAAGAATAATAAACGATTAACTGATTTTATTAACGTCACACTAGAAGCAACACGAGGGCAAAACATATCTTGTAATTTTGAAACTCGGAAGTGACGAGGACGACATTTGAACTGGTACTTCCCTCTCCAAAATTCCACACCAGGCCAACGGGAGGACTTTCAACCTCGACAGATTTTATGTGCATCAATCCCAGTTACACGGAAATAATAACGAAATAAACAAACACCATTAAATGTGATGAACTTTTTTAAAGAGGGAAAAACTTCTGTGCCTCCCTCCTGTAATTTTTTTTTCATGATCCACCACTGTCGCCCCCCCCCCTCTATCTACAATTGAATTTAAAAAAATTTTTCACTTGTGAGGGAAGTGCATGGGGTCTTTTTGTCAAGATAAAAGGCAATTTTCCTTTCGAAAACTACTACTGTATAATTTCGAAAATATTCCTTTCCTTGTAAAATCAATTAAAAAATTACAAGCAAGTTACACACAAATGAACACCAAAAAATTCTATAAACAAAAGAAGAAAAAGAATGAAAAAAAGATTTAACTTATATATGAGTATCATTACATTTTAGAACAAGCCTCTAAAACTTCAATACAAAAATGCTCCTTTTAATTTTCACAATTTTTAATAATACATAACTATTAAGAACTAATCACAATCTATGCTCACAATCGATTTAGAATTTTTATTAAAAACACACACACTAAAACTGAGGGAAGAATGCAAGTATAAATTTTAAATATTATTTTCTCTGATCAGAAAATAGTCCAAAATTTCATATAAATTTATTTCCGCGTTTAAAAATACTTATCCACGCTAGAGGTTGTTAAACTTTTTGAAAGGAAAACAAGCATCTTGCTGGATTCAGAACTATAAACAGTTACCTCGGGTTGATTTGAAAATAATTACAATAAAACTAAATTTATCATGATTGATTGGTTAGTTTATGAGGAGTGTGGGAAATTTCTCATGATATAGGAAATATAGCTGGGGGTAGGGGGGGGAGAATAAATGCCAGGTAGAAAATATTAGTTTTATTGTCGTTCTCTTTTAATACAGATCCTTTGAAAATAAATTAACATTTCATAAAAAAATTGCAGGTTTTTTTTATCCGTGTTACTTTAAACTTTAATTTATTTGTCCGTGGCAGCCTAAGAGTTTAGACAAGCAGGATCCAGAGGAAAAAATTATCCAATAACATAATAATTGTTTAATGACAGTTTCTTCAATCGCTTATTTCTGCACGACACAAAATTCGCTAAGCACACCTCGTAATTTATCACCACTGACCAATAACGTGATCAGCACCTGAGGTGACCCCCTCCCCTCTGATCCTTCATGCCACTTCACCGTGAGGAATTCTGAGTACCAACAGCTTCTCTACAAGACTGTTCTTTAGTGGAACTCGAACGCGTGATTCGACAAAAGCATCGTAGT
The DNA here is from genome assembly GCA_019974015.1 of Nephila pilipes. NCBI lineage: Eukaryota > Metazoa > Arthropoda > Arachnida > Araneae > Nephilidae > Nephila > Nephila pilipes. The sequence goes on from BMAW01047403.1 coordinate 592,123, forward strand.
CAGGAATTCAATGCCTCCGTAATAAATATTGTATGATTAAATAATAAAATAAGTAAGCAGACATCTAAGAAAATGTAATCGAATAAAATAAAAGCTTTTAGTCGTTCAAATTATTTTTCCCGAAAGAATGTTTTTTAAGAGGATCACACTTCACGCAAACTTAAGTAACAATTTTGAAAAATTTATGAGTCGGTACAGTCCCCAATGTTTTGGCGTTCATTGGTCTTAGGGCTATTCGCGTATTTCTCTTCACCAACCAAGGTTAATTTATTGAATCAAATTACAGATTTTTTTCTCAACCAAAATGAAACGTGATTATGTAAATTAGATGAAGATAAGAAGTACAATGAATTGAATTAGAGATAGTGATGTATAAATGAAAAGAATTGAAAGGAAAAAGAATGGGGGAGATAATGGATAATGCGGCAAGCTGATAGATGTTTGTAAACAAGATTGAATCATCGCAATTAATCTTTTGAATTGAATCGAATCTTTGCCAAAGTACATAGTTAAGAATCGGCTGTTAGCTAAACGTGTTGAATCAGATCGAGTGATTTAGTAAGCTAAGATTTTAGTATTAGACCATAATCTAGGATCGGCAAGTTAGGTGGGTATCGAGAGAAAGCGATTTTATCTATTTTTTGATGGCTAATTAAGTATTTTGTCTTGCTCTTATGAATCTTTAATTAAGAGTCAAATAATTAATGACTATTTAATTAGACTAAAAATAGAGATGTCGGTAGAATTAAATAATGAAGATTGTCACACATTAACTGAATTATTTTTTTTAAAATAATGATTAGAATTTCTTAAAAATATACTAATAAGGAGAGCAACATGTGAAAAGTTTCAAAACGATGAAGTTTATTATATATTAGAGCTCGAGTAAAATTTTTTGAATAACTGTTTTCGCAAAATCTCTCATGAAAGTGATAATCCAATAAATGCGAACCGGAAAAAAAAAAAAAAAAATGGTGACTGTACGACGAGTCAGCTTTTAAAAAAAATGTTCCTTGAATCTGGTCATTTTCAACGTGACGGAGATGGGGAAAATGGCGTGAAGTTACTCCTTTTATCAAGAATGAATGGGAAATTCAAATTAAACTGAAAATAGGAAGAGAGAGAGAGTTATTCTCAAAAGGGGAAGAGCGTATTGTTAAAATATTACAGTAATAAAAACGAGCGGAGGTTTAAAAATTATTTTTTAGAATTCATTTTTGAACTTACGGAAGACAATTAACTTTAAAAAACGCGAAGAGTTCACGGAGAACGTCATCAACACAAGTGCATGGAATGGATCTGAACATCTTACAGAGAGACATTTCATGCTCAGAAGACCTACATTCGCAAGGCTTTTTCTTCTGTTCATAAACAGCGTTTTTTTTATGTTCCGGCTTTTGAAGAGATATCGTTTACGGTCGAAAGCGATATATCTGGAGAATGTGTGAGAAGTAAAAAATAGCAGGCGCGCGCACAATGATTACGGCCGCATTCGACATGCGCAGAAAAGCAATGGAACCTGTCAGTAGCGCATAATGAGAGGCCTAAAAATAAGGTGGCTCTGCACTTCGTCACGGTAACATGATTTCTCGGAACTTCGGGTCCTTCTCACTCAGCCTCCAGCACAACCTATTTAAATCAGTGTTTATGCGTCTTGGGAATAATAACGTGTTCCCCTTTTTCCGGAAGCCTTTCAAACAACTGAGAAAACAGCGAAAAATTGGTGAACGTAAAGACTTCCGTAAAAAGGATCTGTCTCGTTAACGGCACGCATAGAATTGGTCTGGTGAAACCATAACTCATTATCATTTCCCAGGAATTCCTGGAATATTTTTTTCTTTTAGAAATTTTCTAAACTAGAAACTTCTCATTTAAGACAACAGTACACCTTCACAGAGGAACTTCCGAAACTACAGCATTACCTCTTATTAAGTGACACTTCTATTTAAAGGTCAAAATGTGCGGTCCTGTGAAAGTCCCTTATTGGAGAATATCACTGCATACGAATTTTGTCATGAAAGGCCTTTAATACTACAAAAAAAAAAAAAAAAAAAAAAAAAAAAAAAAAAAAAAACTTTTATTCATTTTTTTTTCTCTCAGGGGCGCAATTTATATGAAAATTCAACAAGAATTTGACCTCTCTTTCTTTCCCAAAAACATGGTGAGTGAAAATAATATAATTAAACAGGCTTTTTAAACTAAAAATGGAAATAATGACTTTTTATTGAAATATATATATATATATATATAATTATTCTTATTAACGTCACAGTGAGAAGCAACACGAGGACTATTGACGACGGACCACGTAATTTGAACATTGGTCATGTGACGAAAACGACACCTGAGCTGGTACATCTCTCTATAAACTTCCACACTACACCAACTTTTAGATTTATGTGTATCAATCAGCCCCACTATACGGAGGGTCTTTAGTGGAAACAGGATTCGAAACCATTTGTGATAACAGCGCCGGCTGCGAATTCGCGACTATGACCACTAGGCTATCGCAGCCACTTCTTGAAGGAATCGACTATTATCTAGAAAATATTGCCCTGATCTCGGAAATTGTGGTAGTTGGAAATAATTGCCTTTGTTGCTTTATATCCCATAAAACCAATCAATCAAATATATTAGTTTGAATTTTAAAAGTCATAGTAATTTTCAATTTATAGTAATATAAAAAATTTGTAATTATTCTAAAATCTAAAGTATAGTCTATTCCGAGAATAAATATTTGAGTAAATTATATGCAAGACTTCAGATTACATTGAAGCATAAGATTTGAGATATAATGTTTTGTTCCAATGGAAAATGGGGGGGGGGGAATACAATTGAAAATAGCATTTAACGAAACTTTTTACATGAAAAACACGTTTTTACTAAAACGCTCCGTATTTTTGAAGTTCGCGTTCTTTACCATCTTACAAAACTAATTTTGTTTCTTTCTGAGAGCTCGTACAATTTTTCTACGCCACCTTTGACTTTGATTTTGCGTGTAGTATTGATTCATGAATTCGACAGTTGTCTAAATGTTCCTAAATAAAAAAAAAGTAATACTTCCAAAAGTTAAAATAGAATAAAACTTCAAGATTATCAATATTTTCCTTTAAAACAACCTAGAAATCCATCATTAAACTGAATAACAGTATCATATGATCCAGATTTCATAGTTTGAGAGCAAACTGAAACTATTTTTAGCATTCTTTGTGAAAACAAAACCAAACGAATAATATGTTGGCTAGATACACTTATCCTTATTTTTAAAGGTTTTATTTTTTAAATCTATGCATGTTTTATGTGCATATAAAATGTAATTTTAGCATTAAATATTGAAGGAATATACGTTTTAGTTCACTTCTGAATTTGTAGGAGTACACTTCCGGTTGCAAAACTCAATGATTAAGAGATGTTACAACAATTGTAAATCGTCTTTTAAACAAGACCGGGGCAAAATTCAAACAGATTCTTCATGACAAAAAAAAGTCAAAGCTTCAATAACAAACATTATCGATTCTTGACTGAAAATGATATTTTGAAGGGGGAAAAAAAAAGGGGGGGGGAGTAAATTATTACCTTATAGTACGAATTCAATTTTATTAAGTTAGCAATATAGTGATAAAGAATATCAAGTAAAAATACTTTAATGGGTCTAGAATTACCTTTGATCGATTGTTTGTAAATGTCCCCTTTAGAAGCAATACGAAGGTTAAAGGCGATGGGACACTCATATTTGAACCTCCCTTCGATTCCAGACGAAAAGACCTTTCAGGGGTGGGGGGTGGGTGGGGAGATGTCCTGATCGCGGACAACCCCGCGAAGACCACAGAAATCTTGATTATGAATGTTTTCAATGCAGAATAGCTATCTAGAAAGCAAATATGGTTACCAAAAATTCATTTTTGAAATCTAGTTAACTGCTTTTTATAAATTCCTCTAGACAGAATTTTAATTATATTTAAATCAATCTATCAAAGCATTTTTGAAAAACAGGGATGTTGCAGTTTATTAGTTAAAAAACATATGTTTCACTACATAGATATAGTAACCTATATTCTCCATGCATATTTAATAACATTTACAACTTTTTAGAATGGTATTTCACTCTATGCTTCTGTAATTTTTTCAACATCAATAGACAATCAAAATATCGTTGAAAACAATTCGAGAATTCTCCAATTCATTGAATCAAAATATCGCTAAAAAAAACTATCATCTCAATTTACATTGCACTTTATCAGTTGTTTATTCAGCAAGAAAAGAGATGAAAATAAGGTTTGATTGCGAAAGATGCGTGTTTTGCTGACGATTTATCAGTTTTATTTACTTTTGATTCATAAATAATATTCGTTACTCTACATCACCTAAATAGTTCTAATATTACATTTCACTGTATCCTCCCACTTATTCAAAGAATATATGATTCATATAATGTACTAATTATTATACTACATTTAATTCAAGTTTTTCACGTTTCTTATTTAAAAAGAAATCCTTCTTAGCTATCATTTGCAGTTAACGCAAAAAAAAAGTGTGAGATATACATTCAAAAGTCAAATAAACAACCTTTAAAACCATTCAATAGATTCAGTTTCGCTATTATTACTTTCATGTATTTTATTTCACTTTTCATGTCTTTTGTCATATTTTGATTTTTTTTTTCATTGAAAGAAACCATTAAATGACATATAATATAACTGGTTTGATATGTTCTAATTGAAAGTCCTGTTTGCAAATAAGCCACTACAATTTTTACCGTTTTCAATCACGATCAAGTGACGAGGTCGACACCGCAGCTGGTATCCCTTCTTCAAACTTCTACACCACGTCATAGATACAATGAAATGATAGCGGTATACTATGATTTGAAGACGACTTAGTATTTTAAAAATAACATTGAGTATTAGGTTGGGCCATGAACAATTAGAAATGCTTCATAATCCAAAGCAATTAGCGGTGATTCAGAGTCAACCGTGAAAGGAAAAAAAAACATGACTTATTTACGAAAACGAATACCATCCTGAAAGGCTTTCTAAGGGAAAACATTCGTTTAAAAGCGTGAATCAAGGAAAAGAAATCAGGAAAACACTATCCAAAGGCAACAAAGCAATTGCTGGAGCGCTCGACCAAAATACTGTTTTGAACATTGCCTTTATTTGGGAGAAAAAAAAAAAAAACACGAGGATAACACTCCTAGCACTTTTTCCAACAACACAGTTCCCGCTTCCTGCGAACGCCTCCGTAGTTGGTCTCTCTCTTCAATAAACTAATGTTCCGTTACAAAAGACGTTTTTAAGCCATACGGACCGACTCATTGTAGATGTACAGGAAACCGACGTGGACACACCCGGCTCATAAGCGAAAAGCCCACATAATCGTAAAGGTTGTCCAATCATTGTTGACCCCACGCGAGAGATTCCGTTACATCATCGGCAAATGCGATGGAACCAATTTCATGCAATAAAATAGGAACTTCATTCTTTACTGACTGGCTCGACCCACGCTTTGATAGAATCAACGAAGTTTCGCGCTAAAGAAAATTGATATTTATTAAACCCATGCGGCGTAGTTTGCGTCAGCGATTTATAGAGGTTAAACCTTTCTTTTTTTAATTCAAGAAATATTCTCCACATAGAAAAGGAGACACTCCGTGTAGGCTTCGTACGACGCCACAATTATTAAATCTACGGTTACCATACGTTCCGATTAAAGAAAGATATTTTAATTATGTTCAATATTTCAATACTTCTATTTTTTCTATACTGCCAATAAATATTTGCATGCATTCATACTTCAGTATAGATAGATAATTCGCTTATTTCAATGTGATATCTTAATGATTAAGATTTAAGTCGCAAGAGCCAAATATGGATAAGCTTCGCCAAACATTTATTTTAACTGCAGTCTAAGCAGTAAAAGGTAAAATTTGGTCGATAAAAAAGAATGGTGAGGTATTCCGAGACCCGTGTTTACCAAAGACAGTAAACCTCATAGGAAAGAAAAAAGATCACAAACTCCGGTTATGATGTTCATACCTGCCAACAAAAAATTTGCCAGAGGGATTGATAGTTTGAAACTAATTTTAAAAGATCTGGCAACTAGGATTCCTGGGTTCTATAGACTATCCAATACTTTTTTACATAAGAAAAAAGTAGTCTTTTACAGAAAATTCTCATAGAAATTCAAGACAATTTTTTAAAATAGTTTTTGACGATGTTCTTTAGAAAATAAGGAATCAAAGCTATTACATGCGAAAACAATTTTGACTCTTTCAAAATATCTGTTGTTCTTGACGAAACTTAGCTCAAGAATATCAACAAAGATAGCAGAGATGCACCTCACAGGTTTTTTTTATTTTTGTATGTCAGAAAACAAAAATTATCAACCAAAGAGAACGAATATTAAAATTTAAATAAAATCAGTTAAAAAAATAGATTAACAGTTGCAAAAATTTTGTATCGTACGATTTATTATGTAATTAAATCGGAAAAAGTGTCTTGGTATTGTAAATAATCCCTGATCTTGGAAGATACATACGGAAAAAGAGAGAGAGAGAGAGAGAGAGAGAGATTTAAAAAAAAGACTGAAAAGAAAGAGGTGAAAGTTATTTGAAGCTGAATAATCCACAGATTTATTTATTTTTTAATTTAAGAATTTAATTTTGCCAGTTTTGTTGCTTACAAAACACAAATGTTTGAGGTGTTTCAGTTTTAAGATCTGATGCGTTGTGACTCAGTTTACAATTGCATAGGGGAACAAGAATTCTCGTATTGCAAGCAGTATGCGCTTTCCTGATAAACTCTTAGATAACGACATTATACAATTACAGTGGTACATTCTTAAATTTGTTTAGTGCAATTATTTCTGTTATACATAAATGTTTTTCAGTAACACCCAAGTAAGGCAAGCGCTTTCTTTCTTACCATAATGGATAAATGTGTTGAATTTGAAAACGGAAATTTATGACGAATCATTAGATTTACCGCGCAAGCGATTGCGATGTTGAAAGTGATATTGTACTAACAAAAGAAAAAAAAATGCCAAACTATTTTACATGAAACCGAATATGATTGTGCATCTGAATCAGAAGAGGATGAAAATACTGTCATTGCGAAGTTAAAATTGACATCAGTGATGTGTGGGATGATTTTGATACACGGTTAGAATTATTTGAAGGAAATTCAGGTACGGGGTTAATCAAGAATTTACCCAAAATATCGTCGATATAGCTTAACTATTTTTTAATGATGACTCCTTGTATCAGTGCCGAGGAACAAATATATATAATGAACGAGTAACTATATATAAAGTTTCTAAAAATGCATGAAAGAGAACTGATGTTACTACAATAGAAATGAAGTGATTTCTTAAGACTCATAATTTTATGTAAGCAAATTCTGTGACGTACATTACACAAAGGAAGTTGTTTTAACCTATTATCATTCTCAAAAGCAATACTAATGCTACTTATGAACAAGTCGTAAACATTTCAATAAAATATATATATTAAAAAAATAATTATTGCAGTTTTATTACACACACGCATATTATACATAATATTCCGATTTATATGAAAATTTTAGGAAAAATTGCCCGATTCGAAACTCAGCACATATTAATCATTTTCCAGGATCACGATGAACCAATTTGTTCACATAATTATTCAGTTAATTTTTTATCGCTGTTTCTTAATTGTTGAACACATTGAGTCACTCTATAACATTTTCTACATTAAAACGATTCTTCTGATCCGAAATCATTACGTCCTCGCAATCATTACGAAAGGAGATATTTGAAATTTGGAGCAAATTAAAAAAATTTCCCCTCCATTCTCAGAGTAGAATCAAGCTTTTAAAATTCTTTTCTGAATGATGGGTGTTGGCTAACCTTGAGCTGCATGAAAATAATAAATACAATGACGTCAACGTAAAAAGTAAGAATACGTTGAATCGTGATATTTATGAATTCAAACGGAAAGAAACCAGAACATGTGAACATTAAGCCAAGTAAAAAAATAATCATATGATAATATTGAAAAATTCAAAAACTGCACGAAAAAAAACCTGTTTAACTTAAAATTGTAAAATTAGCATATGTATTTGTATAGGTCACTATTTATGTATGCTTTCATCAATAAGAACTTAACTTTCAAAAAAACATAATGATGAAATACATCAAGTTCTTATAGAATTAAAGTGAAATTTATAAAGAGAAAATTCAGTATGTTTTTAACTTATCGTTTTATGTATTACGTAATTTAGAAACCCAAGAAATTATAATAACTGGGATAAAATATTCAGAATTTCACGACAATTGTACGGCTGCCATTTTTGTCTTGAGAATTTATATAACATCTTAATTCCACTTCCTTCTTGGTATCTTTTGGGCCAAATGATATTGACATTACAGTGAAATTTTACAATTTTGTATCTTTTATTTCAATAATTATTTTCATAGCATTAAATCTGTGAAAGAGCTGAACAATTAACTTAACACGATATATATAGTTTTGCAAACTTATCTCTTTTTTAAGATATTAATTCAAATACTTCAAATTTATCCTAACTCAGGGTTCATGTTTTATTTAGTAGCTTATTTTACATTAGTTAAAATTACAAATATTGACATATATGGAACATAAGCTTACTCTTTTTTTTTTTTTTTTTTTTTAAATTAGAGATAAAAGTTTAAATATTTTCCACACGAAGCTTTGTAAGAGAATTTGAACTCAGTCTTATAAAATCGCCCTTAAAAGGTTTAAAATCCACCAAAAGCAAATTGATGACCTATTACATTTGGCAGAAATTTGAATAATCTTTTTAAAGCATCAAGGATTTAACAGTTTCGTTCTCTCGTACCCTTTGATCTCTCATCCCAGTTTCTTTGCTATTATTTTAGATCCGTAACATTCAATTGAACCACGAGCAGTGACTCGAATCAACATCCTATTTAGAATGCACCGAAGAACAAAATAAAACATGAAAAATCATCTTAATAGCTGATCGTTACATTTTTCCGAATTCACTGATTTCTTAATCTGGCATGGAAAAGTAGGATATGGAGAAACGTATCGTTAAAATCTTTGTGTAGCATATAATCACATAACTATTATTTAAAAATTTCCAAAACTATTAATCAAAATTGACGTTTTAATCGGATGAATGGATTTAGAATCTAAAACTTAACACGGTTTTAATGGAACGAAGCAGGAAAAAAAATTCATTAAAGAAATACAAATTCATTTATAATAATTGCAATAAACGCAGTATTTCTTAACATAACTTAAGGAGCAGCAATTAATTTTTATACATTTTTTCTAACGTATATACCTTTTAGTTTGTTTTATACACTGTTGAATGATTTTTCAACACACTTTATTCCTTATGTTATTGTGATACAAAACTTCATAGTTGAATCATAAAGTTGAAAACAACCAATAACATACATACATTTTTATATGCAGTAATTTCATTTAAAATAACGATCAGTTCCACGTTCTTAAATATATATTTGACTCTTATTGAAGAAGAAAAGTTTTAACAAGAAGCTTTTTAAGACGTTCTTTGGCAACAAAACCATAATTTTTGGAGTAGCTACCATTTATTTCGAATCAAAATTTTAACGACTTTATTCCATGCGTCCCATTACACACATCGCGGTGAAATCTGGGGTTTTTGGTTGTTCAAGAGCATTTTAATAAATCCATGTAAATTGATACCGCGTAAATGGAGTGTTTGACTGTATGTGCATCGTTATCTCTTTAAATATTTTTCACAGTTCGAGTGAGTTTGAAACACGTTATACATTTCGTTCTTTATAGCAAGTTATTATTTACAAACTACACTCTATACTACATGCGTTTTACATATTTAATCTCAGCACGTGTTCGAATTACACGAAAGATAATTCCCGCGAATAGTACGCGCGAAAAATTAAACCAATCTGCATGTTTGTGATGCAAAACAAATATTGAGTCATAATCAATCACGATAGAGAGATCGTCTCTGAAACAAAAGAATAAGAGGAGCGACAGCTGAATTCTTTTCCTAGATACTCATTTGTCGAAATGACCCGTTTCACATTTCAATTCCATATTGGTACAATGAATGAATCAAACTTCATCGGTTCCTAAGCCACCTGCCTGAGTCAACAGTTGCACGTGGGAGGGATCACCAACTCGTGACGGTCGTCATGGCAACACTGCAGGGAAAACATTCGTTTCCCATAATTTCCCCCATGCGAAATTCTCACGTTCTTTGCAATTGTTTTTGCAAATGTTCAAATATACAGCCCAAAACGGCAACGCATTTTGATAAAATATTGTTTGGATCACGTTTCTCCCTCTCCTCTCCTCACATTTCTTTCTTTCTTTCTTTTTTTTTTTTTTGCTTATGGTTTTTTTGTGCTGAAGCTCACATCTATTATTAAAACAGTTCGGAATCCATCAGACGTAAGTCGACGATGATTATCGTACCTTTTATAACTGGGATGTCAATAAAAAAGGAATTCTTAAAATAGACGATTTTAACTAAAACTTTGTTGTGTTTTTTAAAGAAATATCCTAGAATATTACCAAGGAAGATGCACGAGAATACCTATCAAGAAAAGAAAAAAAAAAAAAAAAAGAGATCATATTCAAAGTTATCAAAGAACTATGTTTCTGTGGCATGCTAAAAAATAATACATGCTAGAATGAATTCAGCATAATGTTATGCTAGTTTCTCACAAGTACAGTTCCTACATTTTAATGTCAGTCTTTCCAATGTTATCTGCCACGCAGCATTTAATAAGATGGTAGATAATTTTTATTCAGAGAAATATCTCTCTCAATTTCTACATAAATGAATTTTTGGATAAACCACAAATATTTACAGAATTTTCACACAAGTATTTGGGATTAGGTTCTTTTATAAAATATGCATTGAGACATTCTTCTTTTGTGATTATCTAAAGAATCACAAAATACTTCTAAAAACTGGGGAAAAAATATTTTGATAACACAACCTTCCGTTTTTAACTCTTTCCCCGAAGCCTTCACTATGGTCAGAAACAGAATAATCTTGATATATGGATTGTTAAGAAAAACTACAAAATCAATAAATTAACATTTAACAGAGATACGGAGGGGAAAAGAGCAATATTACAAATATTCTTTTTGTGTATTTGATCATATCAATAAAATAGATTTAGTGAAAGGGTAAGTTTCAATCAATAAAAGACAAACACGCAAGCAGCAGAAGCTAGAACTAAGGAGTGCCAAATGGGGGGGGGGTAAGAAGAAGCATTCTCTTTTACACTTTTCACGTGCAAAAACATTAAGGTCCATTTTTTTCCTTCCTCAATTTTCTGTTTTGAATATCTTGTTTTTTCTTTCTTCGTCCAAATTAACGAATCAAAGAACTAAAACAAATAACCGGTTGTGCCCAGTTCCGAAACTCATTTTTGATAACTTTCCCTTGGGCAACTGCAGTGACCTTCGAGGATCCAAAATCGCCACCAAAAGGCGACGGGGAATACATTCGCAGCGATAACCCTTATCTCGGAGGGGCAGACAGCTCCAATTGAAACGAGGCAACGACTTTTCCACGCAACGAATGCTGAAGTTTTATTTCCAAATTGCCACAGTTTCGTCCTTCTATATAAATAAATCAAATCGAAAGTCAGTTAAATAAATATTCAAATGAAGGCAACAGAACAGGAAATTAAATGAATCGCACACTAAAAGCGGAAACACGATCTAATCTTATCTGAAAAACAGTCTTTTCTTTCTCTCTCCTATATTTATTTGAAACTGCGCAGAGTTTCACTATTAATGTAACAGACGGAGTGGCGGATTTAGAACTCCGTTTCCTAAACGAGACAGCTATCGAAAAAATTATTTTTATACGCTGGGAAATCCGATTTAAGATTGCAATGAATGGTAAAAACAAGTCTTTGAATAGAATAATGAAACGCCATCAAATTACAATAATGCATTCATAAAATAATTATAAATCAAAGGATAAGATCTAGTTCATTTTTGTAACAAATTTTATGTATAAAATTAATAATTATATGAATTAAGTGGAGAAAAACTTTTGAGAATCAACGAATGATAAACATAAAAAAAAAAAAAAAAAAGAAAGAAAGAAAGAAAGAAAGAAATTTACGAAAAATAAAGTTGAGAATTTAAAAATTTTGCACGACTTCCTGATCAATGTGCTTTCGAAAGAGAACTAGAGAAATGAAAAGATGTACAAAAACAAAAAACATTCATTATTATAAATCTAAGTCTAATCAGAAAAAATTAAATTGAAAATTAATCAAAGAAATTATACATGCTCCTCATTTTTCTTTCTACATGAGTTTAAAAAGAAGTCATTGAACTTAGGCCAAAACTTTGATCAGTTTCATAATTTTCTTTTATTAAAAAGAGAGAGAACATTCTAAATTCTCGGTTGCACACATTAGTTAAAGTCAATTTAACGAAAGTCTTTTATAAGATAATTTTATTTGTAGACAACACATAATTTACAATCAATATTGGCATGCTCATTGTAATCATAATGAAGTTTTAAGGTGCATTTAATACCTCGCTGTTTCACTTTTAAGAACTTCTCATTTTACTCGTTTTCTGAAATTTTTTTTACAAGTCATAAGATCTGATGAGGAAGAAATAAAATTAGGATTTGTTTATGCTATTGATTGATTGGTTGGTTGGTTTTATCAACGTCACACCAGAAGCAACACGAGAGCTGTTGGCGACGGATCTCGTAATTTTGAGTCTCGATCAAATGACGAGGACGACACTTGACTAGCACCTCTGTCTCCAAACTTCCACACCACGCCTCCGGGAGGACCCTGAGCTACAACAGATCCAACGTGCATTAGCCCTGTCTACACGGTGGGTCTTTTGTGGCATCAAGGCTCGAACCCATAACTCGATGAAAATCGCAGGTCGGAGTCAGCGACCATGACCACTAGTACCTTTAAAACTATAATTGATATTAAACGTTATTTTAAGCTGATGATGCATGAAAGAAATTATTCGAAGCTTAGAAGACTTTATGATAAGTATTTTGCAATGTGATTGATTATTCTAAATTCTAGGGATAAGAATCGCATATTGTTATATGAAACAAAGATGCAGATGTGATAATTAATATCAATAGATCTCAAACGGATGCAGACAAGTATATAGTGGAATAGACAAAAAAACCCAACAGTTTGGGTTTTGAAAACAGTAATATACATATTCGCCAATATTTATAGTTCTAACGAGTCTCGTACTACTCACGTAACTAAGTAGACATTTTCATTTCTTCAAAAGCGAAAGCAAGAAGCAAGAATTTTTAGACTTTGTTTTAAATTATGATCTCTTTTCCCTTCCATTTAGATATCACAAGCAAACATTTTAATTCTTTTAATCTCTTTTAAAACCAGTTCTCGCACAGGAACTAAATATATCTAGGCGATCTGAACCTTCAATGAACTTTAAGCCTTTTCCTACAATTTAACCAAACATTTTCATTATAATTCCACTTCATTTTTGTTCGTTTGTGTGTACATATACTTCGATCAGCGGTTAATAACCGTCCGCCTTGCGAAAATCCATCGCGCACCAGCCATGGAATGATTATATCTATTAGGTCAATAACTAGGCCATGGCGATCCATCTCCAAAAGTACGCCCTCAGTACCCTTGGTGGAATGGAATGAACGCATACAAAATGGACCACAAGGCAAGTATCAAGGTCCAGTGGGAATGACACACACCTGTAGAATGAAATCCTTCGCGGTCAACTTTGCTCGAGAAATCTCTTCGTTCTCTCTTAGGTTCAGGTGAATTTAATTAAAATTATGATAATGCAGACACTATTGCAAAACAGACTGTAAGTGTATGTATTGCAATTGGCTATTGAAATAACAAACTAACGGCAGAAGGACGATACTTCAGAACTATATATATATATATATGTGTGTGTGTGTGTGTGTATGTGTGTGTGTATGTATATATATATATATACGTTAATGTTATTCGAAAAGAATAAAAGTTAAATGTTACAGAAATACAAAGCCTTTCGTATATTCTTGATACATATAATATTAATTTTATTTACTGGTTAGCTTGTTTTGCACATGACCGATATTTGGCAAAGCTGTGCCAAATACTCATCATCTACGAGGATGAGGGAGGGAACGCATATCTGTTATCTAAACAAAATTCTAAAAATATAAATGAGGGTGGGTGGGGGAAGATGATTACACAAGCAGAAGGGTCGAAAACATAGAAAGATCGTTAGTTGTTTTTTATGAGGATAGGAGAAAAGTGACCAGATCGCTTTATCAAGAGTTTGTGAGGCTTTGATTAGCACAGCAGGAGACAAAAGTCATTTTAATTACTTGTATATTGTTATCGTGTTTTTATGGTATTTCCCTAAACGTTCTTTACTACTATAACAGATATTACACGTTATATAATCAAAAATTATTATTAAGTACCAAATCTACGATACAGAGTTTTTTATTTTTGTTTGTTTGGTGATTTTGGGATAAAAAAAAACGATTCCGTTACTGAAATACCAGGAATAAGAAACAGACGATTCTGTTCAAAGTTAATCTAGGAAGAGAGAGGTGAGATATACAACTATGCATACACTTTAAAATATTTTTAATAGTTCTTTAATCAGTATAATGAGAAAAATTAAAATACATTTCTGAAATAAATATGAATTAAAATTACTTCTACAAAATGCAAAATTTTTAAGCAAATCAAAAATTAATTTCATTGGGAACAATAATGAATATATCAATTGATTTGATTAGTATTATTTACGTCGTAGTCGAAGCAAAACGAGGGTTATTGGCGATGGGCCTCGTAGTTCTGAGTCTCAGTCAAGTGAGAGGACGACACTTTAGAGGGGCTGGCATCTCCCTCTCTAAACTTCCACACCACGCCTTCGGGAGGACTTCTAGCCTCGACAGATTTTCTTGCATCAGCCCCACTATACGGCAGGTCTTTAATGGCATCAAGACTCGAACACACGACTCGACGAGTCCGCGACCATTATCACTAGGCTACATCGGTCACAAGGAACAGATTTAAAAATAATTCCAATTAATAATAGTATCCAAGAGATATCAATAATTCGTGAAAAAAATCTAGGTTATTGTGATTTGTTAAAGAGTGATTTCAGTAAACCTTATTCTGTTCAAAAAAAATTCCTGGGAATATCCTTTTGTAACATGAATTAAAAAAACTACACATTGTGGCTCCATTCTTTATTTAAATCAATTAAAAGATTCTAATTAAACACATACAAATGTAGTTAAATTCTTATAAAATAATCCAAGATTTCTCCATCCCCAAAATGTAAATCCAAACTTCGATAAAAGCTCCGAATAAAGAGATCAGTTTTTACGAGCATTTAAAAAATTACAATGCATTTCTAATGAATGTGACAATTCTTAGTGTCCACAATGCCTATACAGATTGTAAGCAATAAAACCTTTTAACAAACATAACATTCTGGAAGAAAGGGGAAGAAATGCGAATTGATTCACATTGTATAGAATTTTTACAGTGAAGGTATTTTCTTTTCAAATTAGCGTTTTTGTCAATGTTTTCTATAGATTGAAAAGAGTGGCTTTTGCAACTTTCACTAAGACATTGAGTATTATAATAGCTCGAGTTCCTCAAAGATGAATCATTCGTTTTGTGCTATTAGAAAGTAATGAGCTTACGGTCAAACCTGTATCGGTTGAAATGTTCCATTGTGAGGGCGCTCTTAAAATACGCGGAAGACTCGGTTTTAGAAAAGTAAATCCTATCCATCGTCACCGGAAACGATCATAAGCACACAAACACATACACTGCCCACACTTTCCTTTTGTTCTTTATAGACGATTCTTGACCTTGAACAATTGTTTCTGAGACAACGGTTGGACAAAAGGATTTTCCGTTTGACTCTTGACCAGAACTAAGAAGATTTGAGCGTCAATTGTTATAACTGTTTCTATCCGCTCATCTCGTCACAATGAAAAAAAAAACATTGGTGCAGTAATTCCAAAATGAATAGAGTGGTTTCGTATTCATTCCATCGTTATTAACGAAAAGTATTTATTCAATTTGATACGATAAAAACAAACATATATGAAAGCGAATACCTTAAACCTTTTTAAATAGAGGCACGATACCAGGTTTTAAGAGTGTTGAAAAAGAAATTATGATGATGAATTACTTGAAAACAGTGACAAATGAGGAAGCAAAAACAGATTAGGATTAGATTTAATGAAATCGGTTGGTTTTGAACTGAATAGTTATTACGCGTACATTACTGGCGACAGATCCCATAATTTGAGTCACAGAAATATTAATGTATTATTCAAAATGTTAAATCAAATGTGTTTAGGGATTAAATGCCACTAAGAGAGTAGGGAAGAGAATGAATTTTAAATATTTACAACGTGAATAAAGATAAATTAGTTATCATAATTCTAGGACTCTATTTATTTGACTGCATAATTTTATGATTCTCCAAGCTTACTATTGGTAGGAAAAGGAAGTAAGAGTGATACGTTACAATGTTTAAAATATCTCTCAAAAAACTACTTTGTTCTTCACGAAATAAAAAAAAATAGTTTCCAAGGTGTTGAACAATCGAAAGTTCAGCTTCAGAGATTTTCTCAAGTCCGAATTCGTTATTTTTGAACTATTTAACAATAACACTCATTAATTAGTTCAAACTTTATCATATTGGATTCGAAATAAGCTTCACATCAATACAGTAGACCAAGGTCAATGTTCAATCATTCAAATATACTTTCCCAAGATATATCTGGAATAAAGACTTATATTAATAAACAAAAAGAAAGTATAAGAAAAAATTTCATTGCAATTAACTTGAAATGTCAGGACAATTCAAATAATCATCTGATCAGGTCAAAGCACAACAATGAATTTTGGGTTCATTCGAAAAGAAAAATTTTCTCAATATTTTTATTAAAAAATAGATTTTGAAACACAACACTTCTTTATTGCAAAAATCAATATTCGGAGTACGACTTTTGCACATTTTAAAACAAATCTTAGAAAAACACTCAAATCACAACTAAACGGTCGAACAGCCAACCTAACAATCAAGTAAAAAACAACTTCAGCAAGCGGTTCGAATTTGGAAAATAATAGTGAGAACAAAATTTCCTAATTACTAAAAATATCTACATCGAAGGAAATCGATTAAAAATACCGTACGATGTATCCATAACTCGTCCTATTCAATTGCTTTCGTTTTCAACTCGTTCCATTCAGGGGCCCGAGTACTAACAACAAAAACGGAAGAAAGTTCATGTCCCATTGCACGGTTGATGTTGTTGTCCTATTCCCATTCTTCTGGTGGAAAAAAAATGAAGACAATAGGAAAAGGTCGAACAATGCCATTTGTGATCGCGAACGAAAATATTTTTCTTCTAGCTATCCATGAGGTGAAAACCATCATCTTCCTCGGATTGTGAACACGTGGGAAAGTTTTTTTCTTCAACTGATCAAGATTGAAAGACATGGGAAGTGAGATGAAAATTATTACGCGACACCTTACTATGTCTTCATTTAGAGTTCATATTAAAGTGATGTGTTTGGACAAATGATGGGAATTACGAAAATAAAATAAAAAAAAAAAAACGCAGTTGTATCATAAAGTTGTAATTATAACTATGAAATAACCGAGATATTTGGATAAAATGAATTCTATATATTAATTTATACTTAAATACATAACGTTGCAAATTACAGCACTTACTATTGATTTATTTGGTTTCTGGAAGCTGCAGTATATGGAAAAGATATAATTCAATCTGCTAAATTCTACAAGGACGGCCTTAGAAAGATCAAGAAACCCTGGGAAAATGCATAATTCTGGAGGGGGACTATGTAGAGAGAAGTCTTAAGAATATAAATAAGAAATTAAATTATTATCTGGATTATTTTTAATAATTGAAACTTTATGATACATTCTCTCTCTCTCGGAATATATATTTGATTCATAAAAATATTCTATGATAGTTTTGTGTTCCTGTGTTAAGTTTAAAACGTGAATTTTTATCTTCATTAAAGTACCAGTTCTCGAAATATCAAGGGCCGCGGTAGCTTAGTGGTTAAGGCATCGGACTCGCGGCCGGCGGTTTCGTTGAGTTGTGGATTCGAGACTTGATGCCACCTAAAACCCGCCGTGTAGCCGGGGCTGATGCTCGTTAAATCTGTCGGGGCCTAAAGTCCTCCCCGTTGGCGTGGTGTGGAAGTTAGGAAAGGGAGGGTGTCATCCTTGCACTTGACCGAGGCTCAAAATTACGAGGTCCGTCGCCAATAGCCCTCGTGTTGCTTCTAGTGCGACGTTAATAAAATCAAACCAATCTCGAAATATCAAATTATCATGAATCATTGCCAAAATTGGTACATAATATGTTTCATATACCTTTTACTAAAAATCTACTTTCAACGATCTTTAATTTATTATTCAAATAGTTCGCAATTTTTTTTTTGAAACCTATTATTCAATAAGAAGTATTTCACTCTTTTCGTTTATTTATTTATTTATTATTATTATTTTAGCATGTTTAGGGTGACCCAAATGCGCAAGCGTGAAATTCTTTACTCTTAATAGAGGCTGCTAGTTTCCTGCAGACTACGACGGTGAGTGAGGAAGTGTAAAGAGTGCTGGTTTGATTCTTGTTTTTGACAAAATAATAGGAAAATATGAATAGTTCTACTGCATTGAATTCTGAGAAAATATATTGGCGATTCTCAAGAGGAAACGAACCAGGAACCAACCAACGAAACAAGTGGAAAGGGACCAGATTTCATTCGAGGGAGAGAGAGGGGTACGACGAATGGACAGAGTGTCATTTCAAAATAAGCATTTCATCGCTGTTTCCGACAGTGGCTCAACCATTGCCAGATATAGGGCCAATCCCAAGTCAAGGAATCAGAAAATTTCAGTCGTACAAATAAGGACCGGATAAAATGCGGTCTGACCCCGTTGACATGTATTAGGTTTATGGTTACTGAACGGCAAGTTAAGTGAACCGCGTGAGTGCACGTTACGATTACATAAATTCAAACATCGATACGAATTTTCTACCATTGCGTAAAATTACAGATTAACTGGTTAATTCAAGAAAATAAATTTATGGTCATATATGCCAATTTTTGCAATATGTAAGTTAATTGTCTGTTACAAGAAATATTTAATAAAAGAACTATAAAATATTTAAAGAAAATGGAGTTGATTATTTTGTCAACCAATCCTTAATAGATAATTGTTTTTTGCTGGTGTTTTGCTCCTCAATCTTTTGCACGGGGGATCGTATTTGCTTCGTCCTAATCCCAGATGCCTGTATCTGAAAATAACTTAGTAATAGGCCTGCTGCTTCGAGGGTCTTAGAATGTGTGATTGGAGTCTGTTTTGATACATCTTCCTCTTCACTAGAACATGTTTAACATTATCTTTCTCTGTTCTTGTCCTTACTACTGACTGATCAATTATCAATTGTTGACCACACTTCAGGGTGTGAAAAACCTTGGAAAATAATTGTTTATGAAAAAGAAAGAAAGAAAAGAAAATTCAAACTGGAACCTTTCATTTTCCAAGAAAAATGACGGCTCAGATGTATAAAACAGAATGAAAAAAAAAAAAAAAAGGTATTAATGTTAGCTCTTAAGGGTGTCTTCGCTTAATATCAAAGAAACCGATCAAAACTTGGAACACATTTTCAGACAAAAAACTGCTCTAAATTGAAAGGAAATTTGTGACTTTGTAACATGAACACTCGTATAATATGATGCAGTACTCTTAAAATTTAAGAACATTCCAAAAACGCGCCATTTTTCTCTTCAATACGCGAAATTCAAAACCCATTTAACTTTATAGTATAAGAGATGAAACTTGGAACACGTTCTACATCAGAAAAAAAAGGGTCTGGTTCAGACAGAAATGAATAATTTTTTTAAATACGCCGCTCTCTAAAATATAGAGAAATCAGAATATATAAAATTAATATTCGAAAGTTTTGTTATCGGGAAAAGTCTTCTAATTTCGGATCCTATACCTTAACATTACGCGAAGACAAACTTAACAGGAAATTGCGAAGTCCTCCGAACAAAAGATGAATTTCATATAAAGAAAAATAAGAATTCTAACATCACAATAACCAAGAGTGATGTAACAAGCGATTGCTTATCGAGAGAGCCATATTAAAACTGCATATTAAGTATACTCGAGTTCTATTCGACAAAGTGTTAACGGACTCCGGCTGTACCTCAGTCGCACAATATTTTTAAAAAATGAACATTTATATGCACTAGGTAACGACAATCATCACACACCTTTTACGTGAGAAAATTCGTATGTTCCTAAAGAATCCTGAGCATAATGAGTCTCTTTCCATCTACAAGGGTTCCACGGAAAATATAAGAATTCCAATTAAATACGCTGAGAACCGATATTGACACACACACTTTTAATTCTTTTCCGCACACGTTCCAAGAGTTGTCTAGAACTCAAGTGTTTCGGTCGAAAGGGCACGCACCAGAACCGGCGTTCCGCTCTGGTTCGAAGACCCCGAGAGAAAACGAACCCAATGAAGAAATGACCTGATAAATAATAATGAAGACGCATCTTCGGATATCTTCTGCCGACAGTCTTAATGAAAAAGTAAAACCCGCGAATCGTGTATCGGATTTTCTCTTGAAAAACTGTAATTATGGAAGCAGTGATTGATCAGGTTAACATGAAAGCGAGTTAAGAATCTCAACAGAATTTCATTATTTCTTCCTTGTCGTTTCATGAGCGATTTTAATTGCAAATTAGTTAAGTTGTATGGATAATCTTTGAGAAGATTACAATCACAAGCTTTTTACATTAGGCCCTCGGATTAGTCAAATTATGTTCTATATCAGGGAAGGGCAAATGTTTTGACTCAGGGGCCACTGTGTGGAAGCGGAGGCTAGCGGTGAATTCATTAAAATGGTTGTGTGTGTGTGTGCATTCATTAGGTTAACTTTGCATTTCAGAAAAGATATAAATCGTACCATAAAACTCAATAGACAAATTAAATAGTGGCAGTTTTATTTTATTATATTTATTTTGTTATTTCACATTATATATAGATGCAAGCACATGCAATTTTAGAATCAGTTTAATGAAAAAAATGTACCTATCACACTTTTTGATAATTTTTTTTAAAATCAGGAGTGAAATTGCATGTTGAAATTCTCATCACATCCTGCAAATTAATGTCTGTCAAAGAACATTTATATTTACCATTACGATCCTCATGCAAGAAAAGTTTGATCACAAATATACAATATGTAGACTCAAATATATTTTCCCAGCAAATGTTTTTATACATGGAAGTTTTTTCAGCAGACAAAATTAGTAAAAGTCGACAAATGTCAGATAATTGAACATTTCTTTCACAGTGTGATCTGACTGCATGTCAATAAGCTCAAGCTGCAGTTTCTTCGGTGCTGTGTCAATATCAGCAGTGATGGCATAAAAAAGCGAATCGAATTTAGACAATATTTTCGTAGTCTTGAAATTTTCTCGTGAACCTCATCCTCCAAACTCTACAGATATGATTCCTAATCTTAGCAGAAACACTTTCACGCACTATTTTATTTAATAAAGGGAAATGTTAAAAATTGCCTTCTCCTGTTTACCTTGCAAATAGAATGAGTTTTGCTTTGAATAATTTTATGTTCGGGAAGGAAATCTCAGTTCAGGGTGAATTTTTCCTACCTTCTTGGCGGGCCACACACACACACACACACACAACACCTTAGCGGGCCGCAAGTGGCCCGTAAGCCGCTATTTGCCCACCCCTGTTTTATATTAACCCGTTGAGGTGAAATAATGAGTCATCTTGTCTTCGGGTTTTCATGCCATACCGTACAATGAAGAGTTCTCAGTTATTGTTGATTATGATAAAAAATAATTTAGTTCAATATTTCCATTGTATTGAATTTGACAATATTTTACTTCCTTTTATTACTTACGTAAATGTCACAGATTATTATCACATATTGTTTACTCCTGGGTACAAGTCACAGCCAAATTCTTTAGTCATTCTGATTTCATTCTTGTTAACATTAGTGTGGATATCACTCAATATATATATTTTAGTAAAGAAAAAGAAAGATGTGAAATAAACACCGTAATGGATAAGATTAATTTAATGATCATGTATTTCAATGGTAGTTGTGAAAGACTAGCAAATTCAACACCAAATTTCAAAAAGTTTTGATCAAAGGTCTTCGTTAAATACTGAAATTTTTACTAATGCATTTCTTTATTTTACTTTGATTAAAATTTTGAAAAATAGTTGCATATTCTTTTTTTAATTTTATTTTCTTATTTATATATACTTGTGGCCGCGGTGGTGTAATGTTTACCATGTCTAATTCTGAGTAATGCTGACCCAGGTTCAATTGCCGGAGGCTTCGATTTGGGTAGATGGCGTCAAGTCAGTCCCTCTGGCGTCTATAAATGAGTACCAAGTTCGCTTGGGGAATCAACTGAGAGTCCAGGTTCGGGCTAGCCATTTTTTGGGACACAGGCTAGTACCTAGTGCACAGACCCAAAGACTACAGACGGCGCTCTCATATGAACTTCTTCGGCCCGGAAAAACTTTATATTATAACCACATTAATTTAATTAAATTTGAATTTGTGTATTCAATGCGATGTAATTATGGTGTGCGATAATATAGGAAAACCCAGAATGCGACTCTTATTGATTTCATAAGAGACACATTCTGGTTACCTTCTAATTCGCCCGTAAATTAGAAGATTTGTGATCATTTTTTCACAACAGTTTTCGTGTTCTCTTCCTGTTTTAATTTTGAAATTAAATGCAAACTTCAACGCATATAAACACAAAAACTCATGATGACACTCAAGATCTGTCATACAGAGGGGTTGATGTATATTAAATCTGTCGGTCTCAGAATTTTCATATTGGCACAAATGTGGAAAGCGAGGGGCCAGCTCAGATGCCTATCTCGTCATTTGCCCGTGGTTCACAATTAAGAATGGCTGTATTTAGTGAACATTGTGTCGGGAACAAATGGGCAGTCAGAAAAAAAGTCAAACAAATGTTACATCAATTTTATTGAAATAACAAGGGTATAATAGCCTTTGTTGCTCTACGTTCCATAAAACAGATGATCAATCAGATGAATCAATCAGATGAAATAACTTATGTTTTATGTCTTTCTTAAATTGAATGCAACAGATTACTCTTTACTATGTCTCAGTTTTATCGGTATGTGTTGAAAATAAATACTGTTCCAACAAAAGTAAACTCGATTTAAAGGAAGAAATTGTCAAATGATATTAATTTGAGATAATAAAATAATTCTAATAAAATATGAAGCATATAAACAAATGTACTCTAATTTTGCCTAGATGCAGTATAGGCTCGAATACCAAGTTCAATTCTTTTTCTTCAGCTCAATATTGGCAAAATTTAGCGATAACATAACAATCAGCATATGCGAAATTTGCCATTAAAGCCTCTTCGCCAAAAAAAACAAAAATCCACAACATATAGCCATTCCAGCTTGTAATGCATCAGTTCCTCTCACTGGCTTAAAGAACGATCCTACACGCACACACTCAAAATAAGACACTGAAAAAAATTTATATTCTAGCGGCTTCTCAAAAATATTCATTCATCTAACCGATTTTCACCGGGTCACAATTCTTATCAATATTCACGGCTCTTACCATCTTTTGAATTTAAATGGGTTCATATTTCAAAGGAGAGATACCATTTTAGAACTAAAAGCAGAATTTAAAATAAGATACAAAGTTTAATTACTCTGAAATATCGTTTCACGAACCTAAATCTTTATGTAAACATATACACTAACCTAGCATGTAGGCCAATTTCTTCTCCAGGTCAAGACAGTGTTCAGTCACATCCATGCAATAATTTAGGTTGACAACTAATTTTTTAAACATTCCGAATTTTGTTCTTCGAGAATACGAATATATGAGTAGCAAATTATTTACATTTCTGAAATATAAAAATTAAATGTTACAAAATCCTGAAAATGCTATGTATATGGTATGGAAAGGAATTGTGTGCTGATATGGGTTGGATACAATTTTAGCCCACGCTATAAGAATGGAAAATAAAATTGATTTCAATTTTATGTGCTATAAATGTGTCGAAAAGGCAACCCTTACTATGTTGCAACATTATTAACAAACTTGCTTACTAGCAACCCGCTGCCTACTTTTGACCATTTTGTTTTCCATCGCCAAATTATGGGCTAAAATAGGATTGTACCATGCTATAGTATTACACATAAAAAAGTGAGTAATAATTATTTTATTTTTAAACCAAATTGGTCAAGATGCAATGTGTGCTCGGACACCAATTCCCTTTTGGTGTCAACTTTATATTTAAGAGATTTAAATTTAATATTGTAATGGACGTACACAAAATATGGCATAAAGAGCTTCAAATTTAAATAAATAAATGGCACCAATTCGAATGTATACTACATCAGGTATCCAATAATTTTTTTTAAAAAAATATTAACTAGCAGCATAACGTATCAAAAGGAATAACAATGCGGAGCCAAGGTTGTGCATGTCCAGATTGATGTCATTTTTTTTCGGGGGCAATTAGATTTTTCAAGTCAAATTTCGTGCATGCAAATTGTCATGTTGGCCAAACCGCACATACTAATTTGGCGAAAACAAACAAAAACAAAAAAAACTTGGAATACTGCGTTTACTACATCTTGGCTTATAATATAAAGTAGTAAAAAGGAATAAACATACGAGTCTTCCCGGTTTGGCATATTATAACTGAAGCGAAGCCGAGATTCTCTTAAAAATTATTATCAGCAGTTCCTTGCACGTCGATCTTCAGACGTTTGATCTTTGATCCTTGTAATATTGATAGCAATTTAATTTTAATTACGGAAAATCCTTTGATTTAATGTATTTCATTCACTTAATTTTGATAAAAGAGCAAATTATTGTTTAAAAAGTAGGAATTTCGTAATTTAAATCGTTGCCAACATATATATCTTTTTAAAAAAAATGTAAGTAAGCATTATTAAAATATGATTGATTCATTTCATTTTAAATCATAAACTTTTATGAAAAATTTGACTAGCGAAATACTTGAAAGACATCATCAGTTGAAATGTATCCATTATGAACTACTTATTCGCCAAGGCGCGTTAAGTTGCATCTTTATTCGCCGATAAACAAAGGGGTCACGGCGTTTCTCAGCAAAAAATGAAATATATTCATGTGGAAAAGCGACGAATTTTATTTCACAGACGACAGCAGATGTGGCCACGCAACGAGCACAATCTTCATAAAAAAACAGACGATTTCTCAAGACAGAAGTAATCACTGCCCCACTCTTCCATTCCATAAAAAAACTCGAAGCGACAAAATAGACACTTTTTAGAACACATGAATTTTGCAAAAGACTAAATCATAAACTAAAACGCCCGAGAATTCACAGAGGAAAAAAAATGTTATTCTATGGAAAATAAACTTGTTTTACTACCAGTAAAAATGTGTGACCAGTAAAAATGGTCATAAGAACAGTGTGGAATAGATCGTGAAGATTATGAAGAGCGATGTGATACTCATATATTAAAGCTATTTCAGCAAGATGGGTTTCAGTGTCACTGGAATAAGTTGTAAGACTTATTATTGGAAAAAGTTACTGGAATAAGTTGTTATAACCGCTTTTTCTGACTGTATGACAAGAAAATAGTCTTTCACAGCCAACGCAATTCCTCATGAGGCGTGATGGAATTATTTGACTACAAGGACAGAATACATTACATCAGAAAAAAAGGATTTCTTGTTTTCAGCCTAATTGGTCGAACATTTCAACAACACCTGCTTATAAAGCACTATAAACCCCGAATAGCAGCATACTATATAAAAATAATTCATTTCACGAGAAAAAATTTACTAAACCTTTAAGTATATAACCAAATTAACGAAATCGTGTTGGAAATTTTAATAAAACTTAAAAGCTATTTTAAATGACAAAGCAAAGAAAAATATAAATTTAGTTCTAGGTTCAACGTGAAGAAAAACTATTGTATAACTATTTAAGAAAACTATTATGGATAAGACAATTAAACTATCATTAAACAATGACACGATTACTCGTAGTATACTAGATTTATAACTTCATTAAATACAGGCGAAATCAGTAAGAGAGTTGGATGCCATTTCATATGTCATCACCGTCACTAGACCGTGGTTCAGAATTACGAGGTCTATTTCTTGTACCTCTCATGTTGCATCTTTATATAGTGCGATGTTAATAACAAATCAATAATTGAAAGTAATACAAAATTATGGTGCAGATGATAATGGGATAACAATCATTATTACTATATTTTCCATAAAACAAAACAAGTTTGTCAAGAAAATGATATTTGCAACGAAAGCGTAAGATTTAGGCTTAGAATATAGAATGGGACATATTAGTTGCATACGCCGTTTATAAAGAAGGATTTCAGTTTACCATGTATTTTCCACAGTTATATTACGACATGAAAAAATGCCTATATTTCAAAATGTACTCACTAACTACGTTTTAATTAAAGTAATAGGATTTTATTTCAGTATGAACTAACATATAATTAATTGATGGGAATCTAAATTTAATCATCAAAGAAAGAAAATCAGGGATATAATAATCCTTTAAACGTTTCGAAAATCCAAGGATGTGATATTTGAGCGGGTTTTTACACTGACAAATTAAGTTTAAGACCGATAAATAATCGAGAGAGTTTTTGTCACAGAATTTATTTTAATAATTATATAAAATTTTAGAAATGAATGTGGACAAAGAAACAAAGAAATATATTTTTCGTTTCGAGTTATTTTAAATTTAAAATTTCAACATGAGTGTGTGGAATTGAAATCTGCTCAACGACGTAACCAATCTAGGGCCTCAATTTCTTTATTTTGTGAAGAATCCTTCGGATTATCGGTAATGTGAAGGAATGAATATCGAAATAAGCGATCAATTAAATTTTCAGACCACTTTCAAAATCATCGCTCAGTCGTCATGACACATGGCACTGCAAGCGCTGCTCTTAATATATATGTAACAAGAATGAGTTATAAGTGAAAATGGGGGGGGGGGGAGGCTAAATATCAAACAAAGTCTATGTTAAGGGTTAGGCCGAAATACTTCAAAATTTAAACTGTTCTAATTATTCCGAAGTACGTAATTGAGAAATTATTCCGTTATAAGAATTTATATTACGTAAAAGAACATGGAATAACCATTGTCTCATATAACACCATTCGTATAACACAATACAAACACATTTATGCTATACCAAAAACATCTGGAGCACTTCTTATATGTTAACATCAATGCGAAAAATTATTTTTTCTTCAAGGTGAATTTTAAATCGTTGTACAAATAACCTGCTAAGGTTTTAGGAAAACGTCCCAAATCTAGTAAAAAGATATAATGTAAAATAAAATTTAATAAGTATCTTTAATATTTAATGATTTCTAAATTTAATACTGATATGAAGTTTTACCAATAATTAGAAAAACACATTAAGAATTCTACACATAATATTTCCATGTATTATTATTAGAAATGAGACTTTTTGAATAAAATGCCATCCTGATTATTATTATCATTAATTTTTTTCCAAGACATTATCATTGTTTGAACCCCACTGTTTGAAATACATAAAAAATGAGAGCATACAACAATTAATAGCCAAATAAAATAAACAAAAATTCTACAATTTCAATTTCGAGTAACATTTCTTCGGATGGCCTCTCACCTTACATTTCTTCTCTCTAACAGTTCGAGTTTAAAGAAATTATTCAAGTTATGAGTTAATGAATTATTTGGAAGATCTTGAACTTAAAAAAAAATTCTACAGAATTCAACCAGGAAACCCATATTTCCCTTCGTGCAAATCAGAACCATAGCCAAATCAATTTTCAAACCCATTTATATTTCAATTACTGGGCGAAACCATTTAAAATGCTATTTACAGACTATTTCTCCAACAAGGTGATTTCACATTCGAGTCTACCGGGTTTCTAATGAAATGTGTTGTGATTCGCAAGATCATTACCTCTGACGGAGGATTACGTAAGTGTATGTGATCGAATCTTTCAAACTGAGTGTTCACATTCTTGGCAGTGGACACGCAATCGCGGTGAAAACCACACGAGAAAGAACTACTTTTTATGCATACGTCCTCGAGTAAATTCACGGTATAGGCGAGATGATTTTTAAAAAAAACCGATTTGTTTTATCCCCTTTTTACAATCGCATCTGACACCGACCTTGTGGAACAGAATCACGCACCAAAACGAGTGATTGCGAATGCGTCTGTGGAATGATGCGACGTACCTTTTCTTTCCAATTTTCCGATGGTCCATACATTTTTTAATGTTTTCTTTCCAAACCCATGTAATGTCATAGATTAAAAACTGAGATAATATTTCGAAAACACAAAAAAAAAAAAAAACGACTAATTTGTTGGGGAAAATATCCTTGCGTAGGTGGGAATCTTATACATGGATAATATGTTCTGTGAGTGGGGAATAAGATTTCAACATGATCCCGTAGGACTTAAGCATTGATTTAATTTCCCAGCGGTGTTTTGTCTTTTTCTACCAAGAAATTCCAGAAATAAATTTTCAAAATTTGTCTATTTTGATAAGAATTTTTCCTAACACATATGCAAGAACGCAAATTTTATTAATTATTTATTATTAACATCACACTTATAAGTATGAAGATAATAGTGATGTATCTCGTAATTTGAACTACTATCAAGTGAGGACGACGAAATATCACCATATCACACAGCCCCGGGCACCCGTCTCTTCAAACTTTCACACCACGCCTCAGGAGGACTTGGAGCCTCGACCAATTTTGCGTGCATCATGCCCGCTACACGACAGATGGAGATAAGAGCTCACGACTACGACCACTTGGCCACCATGGACGCATGCATTTTTTAAAAGTTGCAAAATAATAATTAATAGTTTTTAACACAATCGTGAACTGGTAAGAATTTTAAAGAACTGCAAAATTAGACAAATGATTTATTATTAAGGCTAATCGTGGTACCCACATTTTGTCCAAGTGCATTTTATTAGTTATAAAAATGAATGGTATTACATCCACATGTCGCTCTTCTATTTTATGCAATGTATCAGTAAACGGAAATTTTTAAATACGCAAAAGAAAACAAAACGAAATGTAAAGACTCGAAAACCCAAGACATCAAAATGCAAAAAACAAGTTACATAAAAGTTGAAAGCGTGATAATGTGGCTTATACACCTGCGAATGTTTATACCATTTCATGTGATGGTAAAATTTATGTTCGAGCGATTTGTTATCGAAAAACTCCTTTTAATTTCAGGTTCTATTTTTTAACATTACGCGAAGACAGCCTTAATAAAATTAGGTTGGTATCATGAACACAGAATAGAGATACCTAATATACAATTCGTTCTTATTTTCAGTTATTTCTTCCTGTATGTTTGACTATTTTTGTCACACTGAGAAGCAACACGAGGGCTATAAGATACGAACCTCGTAATTTTGAGCCTCGGTCAAGTGACGAGGACGACACCTGAACTGGCACCTCCGTCTCCAAACTTCCATTTCATGTTAAGGAGAGGAATTGGAATCTCGATAGATTTAATGTGCATCAGCCAAGGTTACACGTAGGTTTTTAGTGACATCAAGTCTCGAACCCACGACTTGATGAAAACAATGGTGGCCACGAGTCCACAACCGTGACTACTAAACTACCACGGCCATTCAATATTGTTGGAGAGGAGACGTTCAAGAAAATGTATAAGGACCTGTACACACGTCTCATTCCAAGTGTTGTATTGAAATATGAGGAGACTATACAAAAGCTTAATATCAAATGTAAGTATATCCTCGGGGTCATATGGTTTATGTGCAATCAGTCCTGGAACTCTTTGAGTACATTGTGTACATATATTGTCAAACAGTTAAAAAATAAAACTGGTAATTTTCAATTGAATTGCATATCAGATTGCGAAAATGACTAATATAAGTTATATATATTTTCATTTAATAACTTTTTGAATACAAGAAGACTCATGAACATATCTGAAGACAAAACGATAAATGTTATTTTCTAGCTCTTATGTTGTCTTCGAAACAGTTGTTGTTTTTAGCAAGGCAACAAAATCGTTACTGAGGAATTTAAATCAAAATACGATTTTTTAGCTTTTTGTTTCGAATAAAAGAAAATAAGTGGTAAAATTGAAAGCTTTTTCGCTCGAAGCATCGAGAGTAGAGAAAGTTGCATAGAGAAGTAATTTTTTAAAAAAACTCCACCCTAGTAATTTGCAGGAGAAAATTCCAAAGGCATGTTAACAAGGTCGAGGCGTTTCTTGATTTTCTTGCAATGCATACAATTCCCGATGCATTCAAATGCCTTTTTTCAATTGTTTTGCTTTCAATGAATCGTAACTGATTTGACAACCTTAAAACTTTAAAAATATTTCTTAAATGGTGCGGTTTACTTTAGCTGTAATATCTTTTTCAATAAGAAACTTCTAACGCCTAGACATTCGATTCAATCAAATCTTTAACTACGCAGGGTGTTATCGATCCAAGAAGATTAGTGTGCCAGATCATATTTCGCTCGAAAGAAAATTTATTTCAAATACTTAAATTGTAAATGTATGTTCAAACTTAATGTAGTTCCAATCCTGTTGAAATGTTCAACTATAAAATCTAATTATTCACATGTTAATGTTCCGCTTTACATCTATAAGCTGCGTAAGTGTTATTAAAAACCAAGATTTGATGAAACCTTCAACACAGAAGATATTTTAATTAATCACTTGAAAGTTTATTTAGCTCTTAATGAATCAATTAAATTCAGGGTTGCGCGACAGGTTTTTGGAGACAGACATCATTAATTTGGAATAACGGTCATTTAGCGAGGATTTCACTTGTGTGTGTGAAGCCACTTCCCCCGTTGCACCAGAGCATATCTTATTAAATTTTTTTTATTATATAAAACTCACTAGTTATATAATGGACATCAAATGGAGAAAGAAAAACAATCAAACATTTATTCAAGTGTCGGAAAACATCTAATGCATGTGAATCAGGCGCAATAAGGATTTATTGCTGATTAATGTCGCACAAAAAAGCAATACGAGGACTGTTGGAGACGGACCTCGTAATTCTGAATCACGGTCAAGTGACGAGAACAATACCTTCTTCTCCAAACTTCCACACCACTCGAAAGGGATGCCTGGGGAGGGGAGGTATGGCATTTCAGTTACCACCCAATTAACTTGAAATTTTGCATGTAAATATAGCTCACGAAATTGCTTTTTAGTCTTAAATTTTCAAAAGAAAAATAAGTATAATGGAATATTTTTTTCAATCAAGCTTTTATTATACAATGGGCTAAAATATATATAGATAAAATTTAAAATGTAAAATAATTTATAATTTATGAAAGCCTGAGGCGTCAATATTCCTTTTGATCACTTATATAAATAAGTATCACTGAATCGTAATTTATAGATAATTAAATAGGCATCTTAAATAAGTGCCTCAAGTTTTTATTAATTATATATTATATTAAATTTGAATAAAAAAATTATACTCTTTAGTCCAACTTTAAATAAAAGCTTGATTAAAATTTTCATTTCTTTTTCTAATATTTTTATGTGTTAATCCTAATCACATTCCATTTAAAACAGCCCTTCCAAATGTGTATTTAATATCTCCCTTTTTCTAATTCTGCATATACTAGAATTCGTATTATTTGATAAGAAGTTTTTGGATATTTGCAATGCAAATGATTCCCAACATTGCACGACAGAAAATGCTGTTCTTTGAGCCCCCCTAAGAGTTAGATATTTTGTTTTGAGACTTGAACAGACTTTAATACTTCACTCCACAGAATTGATGTCAATAAATGCCATACAAATCACTTCCTACATTCTTCTAGGACGACATGCTATTGAAGTAGCATTTTGAGAAGCTCATTCCACTCACATCGTGGTATTTTTGGCATTATGCCCGACAGAAGGTTAAATTTCCTTCCACTTTCGAGTGGAAGAGAAGGCTATTTCATTCACTCGATTCACTCCCCTTCCCCCCATGGGCGATGGGAAACAGGTTTCGCTGTTTCGGGGATTTTCCGCAAGGTCATACCGGCACCCCGCGGGAAGCCACTTCCTCGTGATCGTCGCAGACAACATCTTCGGGAAGAATATCATTTATACATGAATAAGCGCTGTTTTTTTCCGGCAGCTATCAATATTTCATTCTCATCCTATTAGGAGCTGAACCCTGTCAAATTAGGACTGTTATACACATTAGGCTAACTAGAAGGAAACGCAGCAGGGAATAAAGAGGCCCGTCATAAGATTTTTGGAATCTCATTTCCTTTGCAAAATAACAAGACTGTCTTCACTTCAAACGTTATATATTACGACTCAATATTTGAACACTTTTCCGATAGAAAAATTCTTTGATGTTGGTATCGTATTTTGACTTTACTAGCATATAAAAAGCAATTGATATACAGGCTGTTGGAGACCTACCGCTGCCGAGGAGGGGTGTCAATCTCCCCGAGGGCCCCTTTATTGGAAGGATCACCACTCAAAATGTCAACACAAATATATATTATTAACATTTAACTAAAACTATTTGGAAAGCAAAACGTCTCAAGACTAAAGAATAAACTTGTATCTAACAAACAAACAAACTTATTTACAAAAATGTATTAATCTGTCATTTTCAAATGTTTAAAAAATGTTTTTGACTCTCAATCAATACAAAAGGTCAAAAAAATTGTTTTTTTTTTTACAAACTTTACCGCCTTATTCATCTTTAACTGGACTAGGCAGTCAAAGGAAATGCATCCGGGGTTTTCCCTAAAGTGCATTTCACCAGCGCAAGCTCAGCGCACTTTACCATTAACTTCCTTCGGGAAGACTTGAGACCTCTACCAGATTTAACGTGTATCAGCTCCGCTACTTTTATATCTTAAAATATAGTATAGTGATCGCTTGACTGTGTAGTCTTTGGAAATTGTCAAATGTCGGATAAAAGAATCAGACTCGCCGAAAAACTAATTTTTTTTTTATTTCACCTAAACGTATTATCTATCATTATTCCTCTATACATACAGATTTCAGTATATGTAGAAGAATGATAAAAGTAAGCATATACTTTAGGGAAGCATTAAGTATATATTACAAAGGTAAGTAACATGGAAGTTGAAGCTTAACTTTAATCAATGTCCAAATCTATACCCTAACTTGGCATATTATAAACAGCTTCAATGACTGAATAATTAACACTTAGATGTCTTCTATACACTGTTTAAACTCAATTGATTTTACCTTTTAATTACACTTTAGTTATTCCTTTCGATGGTTTTAAAAGGAGAATCTGAAATACGGAAATTAGAAGACGTTGATGACTGCACAGTTGTCAACTATTTGCACAAATATCTGGAAATGAACATAGGCTCGTTGCTTTGGTTTTTTTTACGTCGCGCCAGAAGCAACACGAGGGATATTGGCGATGGACCTTATAATTTTGAACCTCGGTCAAATGACGAGGACGACACTTGAACTGGCACTCCCCTCTCTTAACTTCCACAGCAGGCTAGCTGGAAAAAGTCGAATCGATAGAATAGACAAAATGACGCCATCAGGGCTCAAACCCGCGACAACAACGTCTGCTGCGAGTCAGCGACCATGACCACTGTGCTACCAGGGCCACCTCGAAATGGAAGACCCCATTCAGCTCCGGCCAATCCTTCATTGCGTTGCGGAAAGACCAAGAACATCGTCTCGACGCCGTTCTCGAAAACTTCGAATCAACCCTTAAGTTTCTCTGATATCATTGCATCATTTTTTTTTCTGGAAGTACCTTAAAGGTCACTTTATTAACAATAATCCAAAAATCTAATCCTATTTTTAGGACTAAAAATGATATTAAGAGAATCTTTAATGTCTTTTCTGATACGTTTTATAGTGAAATGCATCACGAAAATTCGATCAGATTTCTGAAGGATTATTCAAAAATTAGAATCAAACTACTCTCAAGGTTTACAAATTTGCAGATTTTCATATAATTTAGCTGTTAGTACAGTTCTTATTTATTAGAACAAAACATGGAAAAACTAATGTTCATATTGATAAAAAAAAAAAAAAAAAAGATTTCCCTACATTTCTTCAAATTGATAAGTAGTTTTACCTATCAAACAGAAAATCTTCGGCGATAGGTTGGGTAAATGTTAGAGCGCTCAATAGAAAAATGGGACGAAAGAAAAAGACAGTTTTCCTACCAGTCAATCCAAAATATTTAATTCAAATTTATTGAGCTCTACCATAACTTCCTTAGCAAATGCATACTTTTACTAGAAATTCAGTTTAATACTATATTTTATTTCGACAAAAATTTTCAAAAGATGTTATTCCGGTATCGTTTTAATAAACTAAAAGAAAATAATCCAAGAATCATTCACAAGTTTTGATCTCAGCTCTTTAATAGAAGATTTTTTATACTCTTGTTTTGACCTTCATTAGAATTTGCGTATTGTTCCTCCGCTGTCGAGCTGCAGAAGTTCATTGCTCTTTCTGTTTTTATTGTTACTTCTCTACAAAAAAAAAAAAAAAAAAAAAATGCATCGCGATATTTTCATTGCGCAAATATAATTTGCTTATTGTATTCGGGATTTTAGCACGGGCTTGCGTTCAGTTTAACGTCTAATAAAACTGTTTAAATCAATTTTAAGCTAAAAATGCGCCAGAAAACATACAAGAGAATATCTTAAGGTTTAATTATTGCTGAAAAACAACAGATATCTGAATAAAATTTATTCCGCATATTAGTTGATCCTTATGTAAAAAATGTTACAAATTATAATAATGTTGATTCGTTTGGTATCAGGAAGTCGAAAATTGAAATCGTTCGCAGTATCGTAAAGTTTTATTTCTACAAACAATCGAGATAGAAAGTAATTTTTCATTTATTATACTTAACACACTTCTACTCAGTCACTCTCCAGAGTTATACATTTCTCCCAGCGTTTCACCTTCCTAATGAATGAATGAGTGTGGGGGAGTTTAATGGCACAAGATTAGATGTGCCCATGCTGCACCGAATAAGGTGTAATTGTGATCTAGACGTTTGAAAAAGAGAGAAAGTTAAAAATGGCTGACAAGATGGAGGGGTCGAAATTAGAGAGAGATCGATGAAGTATCCAGGGGGCGCATCACACATGTTTACCAAAGACAGTAAACCTTATGGGTAAGAAAAAGATTCCAAGGTGCTTCCGGATCATGATACCGTACTTGCCAAAAGAAGATAAGATTCTAAGGTATTAACCTTTCGGAGGCAGTCGTTGTAGAACTCAGCAGATTTAACTCTTCTCCTTACTGTGGGTCACTTCATTCGACGATTTCTTGAAATCAAAGAAATCAACATTAACAATTAATTGTAACATTATGTACATAAGGATCAATTAATAATATATTTTATTCGACTTGTCGGCTATTTCTTAGTTATAATGAAATCTTAACGCTCCCCTTACGTAATGCCTTACAATAAAATTGAGGTTTTTTTTTTCTACGCAAACAATTGTCGGTACAAGAGTAAAGTCTCGTCAACTATTTTCACCAAATAAAAAAAGTTTTTAAACGATGATTGGATTGGATATGATTGGTTAAGTTTGGCTTGAAAGGAGCCAACTTTCATAGTCGATGAGATTTTGCACAAGTACCGAATGGTTCCGTAAAGTATTTAAAAACCAATATCTTCATCTCACAAGTATATTAATAATAACTCCTCTTTTTTTTAAAAAAAAAATCGAAATATTCTGTTCGCTGAAAACAGTTTTTGCACTCCAAGGTTAAATCGAATTATTCAATCAAATACAGTCAATGGCCACAAGAATGCGTCACATAAGAAGAAGAAAAAAAAGGCAAACTTTAGGGCAATTACATGCAAATAAAACGATACACATTCAACAGCTTGTCATCGGGACGTTCACTCTAGGTACCGAAATTCCCAACCGACCTTTACATTCCAAATTACACAGTAAATACATCGTTCAAACTCTTCTCTGCAGCAGTTATTGGATGGAGGATGGGGTTGAGTGGTTCTGTCTCTGGGCGCACCCTCAAGTATCGAAAAACTTCCCGTTTCACACCACCGACAGAGGGAATCATTCCGCTAGATAGGAAAATCACGAAAGAGAGAAGGTGGAAAACGGAAAAATATGCCGCTGTTATTTTCCCCCTCAAGGAACACGAAATGACACTATAGTCTTCCGCAATTTATTCACATGTCAATGAAACGTTGGGTTTTACATATATTTCCATTTAATATGTAGAGTAGCAGGGTTATTTTTAAATATAAGTAATACCCCTCGACTTAAAAACATGATTCTCGTCCCTGGTTTATCTATGGAAGAAATCATACGTCGAAACCAATTTTTCCATTTTGTCCAATGAGAAACCGATTCGTTTTCCCAAATTCAGAAATTCTGGTTGGCTTTATTGGCATAAGGGTCATGTTTGGCCAAGCGGTGCCAAACGCCTGTTAATGCACCGGTTTTCGAGTGCATCACATAAATAATTGCTATCAATGTATATCTTATGTGGACGAAGTGGCCGCAGTAGCCTCGTGGTCACGGCCGCGAAATCGCTTCAGGTATTCTTACCGTCGAGTCCTAATGTTACTAAAGACCCGCTGTATACACGTTAAATCTGTCGATGCTCCAAGTCCTCCATTTGGCTGAAGGAGGAAATCTGGAGAGGGAGCTAGAGTAGGTGTTATCCTCACCACTTAATCGAGGCTCAAAATTACGAGATTCGTCGCCAACAGCGCTTGTGTTGCTTTCAACTGCGACGTTAATAAGCAATCAATTGAGCCATTTTTGCCCAATTTTAAGCCATGGAGACATTTAAGGGGTTTGTATTTGAATGGCTTGAAAAAATATTGCTATATATTCATTTTATGCTTTTTAAACATTAAATTTATTTCAGATTATAATGTGGTCGTTTTTAAAGTATTAGTTGAAAGAAATTTATGATTTTGTTGACATCAAAAGGACTTACACCATTTTCAAAACTAACAAAATGTGAAAACTATGCACTTAATGATATATTAAATACCGGATTTCAATTGATTCAAAAAAAAATTTTTTTTAATCAAAGTTTTATTAAGAATGTCAAAAAAACGAAATACAAAGGCTTTATTTTAATATTTCTGCAGGTAATGCCATTTAAATTACTTCAATTACAACTTTATATTAACATGTGCAATTTTTAAATTTTTATCATATTGAGAAAGTTATTGAAAATATTAATGATGTATTGGAGGAATATAAAGTAATAGATCAATCAAATCGTTCAAGCAGAGAAATTATGTAGTATATAATTTTTGAATTAAATATCTATTATGTCTTTGCGGAAATTGGACTTAAACCACTTTCAAAGTAACTATATTTGCAATTTCATTAACTACGTAAATTTATATTGACAAAATGATGACAATTTTAAAGAAGGTTTTTTTTTTTTTTTGAGGGGAACGACTCATCAAATAAAAATACTCGTAGCAGATTGCATTCATTGCCATTATTAACTAACTTTTTTGTCAAAAATGGACTAACACCACTTTAAAGAAAAAACTCAATTAATCAAACTTATCTAATCGCAAGGTAAAGGAAGAAAAATCAAGTATTGGTTGACAAGGAGGAAGGTCAGAAATAATAATAATAATAAAAATATCACTGGGGCCTCCTAGGGCAATCATTACTGTTTAACAAAGACATCAAACCTTATGGGAGAGAGGAAAGATTCGTAAATCTCGTACTTATATCGAAAGAGTGTAAGCCCTTGAAGAGTCAGAAACTTTGAGATACGACCTATACTTCTTACAACCACAAAAAAGGTCAATAAAGACACAACGTAATAGTAATATTAATTTTACATAATTTCAGGCTTTTTTTTACAGTTACGTACATGATGATGATGATAGTAAAGTTTTATTGGTGCAAGAGCCAGATGTGACCATACTGCTCCAAACAAGGTAAATCTGTGATCTAGACGTTAAAACAATGAAAAAAGATGGATCAACAAGAAGGGTCAAGTGAGAAAGTAAAGTTTATTGCCGCAAGAGCCATGTGACTATGCTGCGCCAAACAAGATTTAACTGTGGTCCAGACGACAAGAAAACAGTTACGTACAATAAAATACATAACAAGTATTTTTCGCATTATGTGCAAGAATTATATGTAAATAAATTGAATTTTTGTGTTTTATGTAAAATTTTTATAGCCCGTTAGAACGAAAATAGTATTGATAACTATGAATCCGATTTACAAATCAGTTCAAATTACTACTTATTAGTCAAAACGTAACTCGGTTGACAATTGAGGAAATAGTGTGTCTCGCTGGTTCAAATTGACGAAAATAGTCCTCCAACATTCCATTGTGTAGTTCTAGAGTAATATTAATAAACACACAAAATCTTGTTCACCCGACATAGGGACACGTCTCCTATTAAACTCTATTGGAGGTATTACGTTATAGTAACAAGTTTAGTTTAGTTTAGATTGTATTAACGTCGCACTGGAAGCAACACGAGGGCTATTGGCGACGGACCTCGTAATTTTGAGCCACGGTAAGTGACGAGGACGACGTCTGAGCTAGCACCCCCCTCTCCTAGTTATAGAAATTAATACGAATGTCTCTATTCATATACATGTTTCGTTTCTCTGTGCGTTGATATGTGAAAAAAAAAATCTCATCTTTTTTTTTCTTCCATCCAGTTCGTAAAAAAAAAAAAAAGAAAAAAATGAAAAAGGGGCCAAGGAAAAAATTCCGAGTAATTAACATTCAGGTCGATGCACACAGGATAAAATTGTATTATATTGCATACGTGTAAGAAACGAAAAGTATGTGCCTTTTTCGCATAACGAAGAATACATTATTTTAAGTTTCGACCAAAACTTTTCCTAAAAGAAATTTTTTAAAAATGTTTTTCGCGTTCATCCTGCCCAAAAGGGTTCAGAAAAATTACACCTTATCTCGTTTCAAGCTTTATTTTTTAAGCAAGAACAAATTGTAATTCCAACGTTTTTTAAAAAAGTTCTCGTTAAAAAGTTAATTATTAAAAAAGTTGAATGAAATAGAAGTTATTATTTATTAAACAAAGTTCTCGCTATTAACAAAACCTGAGATCATATATTTTGATTCTTTAGTAATCTTCAATCCTTGAACTTCTTTTTAATTTTTATGTTTGAGTTACATAGAAGGTGGTTGAACTGTTTGTAAAAAAGCAAATGCTTTCTTTTTTTTTACTGCAAATCTCAAATTTTATTTTTACAAGCAATATTTCGGATTCTACTTATTTGTAATGTTTTTTCAATTATTTTAATATCATAATTCATAATATGTACTTGTATGCCGGAGGTAAAGGACATTATGTTCATTTTTGAAATTTTACGGGGCAGCAGCTTAAAAATCATTATGTGTGCTTTAATTACGAGTTTGCTACTTGATGAACATTATTCAATTAACCCTTGCACATTTTATTCTTTGGAAAATACTAACTTTAAAATTATAATACTTTTTTTTACCTACTTACTAAACAAAACTTTATTGATTACGATCTTAAAAAAAAATCTGCGAAGAGATCTTTGACCCCGATGTACAGATATATCTATATAAGTCGATAGTATAAACTTCATATTTTGAGCTTTGCATCGCATAATTCCTGGTCATTATTCGATTCACACAGAGCCGGCTCCAGAGTATTCGTATTTTGGTACATATGCTTAACCGTAAATAGAATCAAAGCACACAAGTATTTTTTCGATGTAATGTACATTTAAAGTGCAATAAAAGATTTAAAAAATAATTAAAAAAAATGGCGGATGGTACACAGATGTTCCTTGGCGAACACTTTACATCCTAGAATCTTTACAGATCCTAGGGAATGAAATGAGCGAATTCAGTAAGAAATAAGGAATCTGTGAAACTCCTATTACTATTCTAGATTTGTAACCATTTCTAGCCCTCAGTTCGGCTGCAGTAGCTTAGTGGTCACAGTCGCGGACTCGCGGCCAACGTTGTTTTCATCGAATCATAGTTTCGAGCCCTAATGGCACTAAAGACCCTTCGAGTAGGGATGGGTTGATGGACGTTAAATCTATTCGAGGTCCCAAGTCCTCTCGCTGGCAGCAAAGTTTGGAAAGGGAAGAGCAAGCTCAT
Organism: Nephila pilipes; assembly: GCA_019974015.1. NCBI lineage: Eukaryota > Metazoa > Arthropoda > Arachnida > Araneae > Nephilidae > Nephila > Nephila pilipes. Next base: position 632,457 of record BMAW01047403.1, read on the forward strand.
GTGTCATCCTCGACATTCGACGGAGACTCAAAATTACGTTGCCATTAAACGAGTTGCTTCTCAGTGCGATGTTAATAAACAATCACAGTAACGTACTCAGATACGGTGTATGTGGTTAGCTTTCCTTACTATAATGTTCCAATTGACAGCCTTATAACGCGAGCGAATTTTCAAATTTATGATAAGGAATTCCCCTCCTCCCCCCACGAACATTCATACACAAGAAGTCCTGTTCCGCAGCCCAGGCTGCGCACTCCTGTAGTCAGCCCAGGATAAACATTGGAGCTAAATAAAGGAAACAATACAAATGGCATTGTCTTTCACATACTTTAATTCATTTGATAAGATTTTTTTTTTTTTTTTTTTTTTTTTGTCAGATTTAACTTCCTGAAACGTTTGGTTTCGTGAGGAAAATTCTATTGCAGGAGTATTGAGATGCATATAGGTTTAATTATACTTAGGAAATGTCCCACAGGAAAGCTATTCGAGTAATAACATCATTTACGATAAAAATAAAAAACATGATTTTAAAGATAAGATTTATGGATACCGATGATTTTATAATTATATTGTGATTTAATATAAAATTTTTGAATAAAATTTTAAAAACGAATAGACTTATTTATAAGGCGTTTACCTGAATAAAAAACCAATATTTTTTTTGTTTTTTATCTACTTACCAATAAATGAGAAATGTCACGAGAGAAAAATCGAACGAAACAGTGTAGCTTTTGAGACAAGAATCAAAACAAGAGTTTTGCATCAGATCAACAACCTGTGAGTCAAAAAGTGGACAAAAAACTAACAGACAGGCAGATTTTTTTTTTCTTATTTGTCTCTATTGTTTTCTTTTGCATGTGTATATGTATGAATATTTCTCGAAATATGATGTCTGGAATTTTTTCTTTCAATTCAGCGGAAAAATATCGCACGAATAGCAATTATTTCTTTTATCAGAAAGCGTCTCTCCATCTTAATTTAAGTATCAACACAAAATCGTGGAAATCTATTTCTTTTTTTCCAATATCCTACAATAACTTATAATGTTTCCAAAGCAGGAAAACATATTAAGAGTTTTTTTTTAAAAGAGAAAGTTCTCAAGAGGTAAAAAGGGGGGGGGGTTAAATTGATATTTTTCAATGAAATTTTTTAATTTGAATTTTTTTTATCGGAATTGAACTATAAGCTGAGAAATAAGTCACAAAATTTTTAGAACTTCTCCTTGAACTGTTAAAAAATGTATACAGCAATAATTTAAAAAAAAATCGTTCCAGCAGCGTGTTGGATACTTATTGTAAAAAAATGGTACAAAAAGTAGCTTTTCTCTGTTTAGAATCGGGCTATTTTTTTTCCAAAACTTTTAAGCAAATTGGGATATTGTAATAATATAAAGTTATTTCAAAATATATATTTATTTAAAAGTGCTGTAATTATCTTTATAATTAATAATTTTATTGAAACTATTCATTTGTATCAAAGCCGACAGTCGTGCTAGACATATCTGACACATCTTCTGAAGAAAGCATTTTTGATTCAGTTCATAAGAAATGTGTACGTAGCGATGAATAGTTGTTAGTTAGTTTTATTCCTAATTTAAATATGAATTTTTTTATGTTGTATGTACCTATTGATTGAATCTTCATTGTATACTAATTTTAATTTTTTTGTTACAAAAGTGAATTGTTTTTGTTTTGTAAATATGTAATATGGATTTCATTATTACTTTTTTGCACGGTTTAACTTTAAAACATATTTTAAAGGACTAAGGTACGTTTTTTCGAAAGTCCAACAGATATTGGAAAATTGCCCGTAGACTTAAAAAATAAATTAACAACGAATTTTAATGTTTAGAGATAAAAATAGTACTAAAAAAACCATATAGATGTATGAATAAATATCTAAAACCGAAACAAGCCGCTTAAAACATATTTTTAAAAAAATATCAGAGAATTTTAATTCAATAAAAATTTAGAGTTTTAAGACAATACTTCTGTGATTCACAAATTTGTGGCATAAGCTGAAGATAAGACAAGGGTATCTATAAAAAGTGAGGATGTAAAATTTCATTTAGAAAGTGGATTAAAATTCGAATACAAATTTTGAGCTGAAAAGACATACATACGCATGAACATAGCAAATTAAATAAAAGCTTGTAAAAAGAAATATGAATCGAGTTGAAATCAACTGTGGAAAAGAAAAGGGTTTAAAAAATGTCACGTTATTATCTGAATCTTCAGAAGAAATATAGCTTGAAATTCTGACATGGACACAAAGATTATATTTTAAGGACTTGAATTTGCTCGAATAGCGTAGTTAATGGCTTCCCCAAACGGAGAAGTGTTTGTCCAGTGTAGCGTACACAGTTACAACAACAACTTTTTATACTACAATAACATATATAATTTTATTACGAAATATATGGGGAATGTTACAAAATAATGTAGCTAATTTGCCGGCTGCGTTGGTTTTGTCGTTATTTTTCTATACTTGCAAAAGAGTTCTTTATTTAATCACTATCACCCACATGATTATCAATAATCACCGCTAACTACATCTCCATTCATCAACCATTCCATTACCCTTGATCAAACAGCGAGGAAAAGGAATCACCTTCACGAAAACAAATCGAAACGGCCCACTAAAGAGGAAAACTAGGGAATGATGTAAGGAACAATATTGAATGATTGATTTGAAAGAATATTTTGAAGTGAAATTACAGATATAAATAAATATGTTTTGAGGAAGTTAAAGGAGTTTTAACAACCTGTTTGAAAAAGGAATCTGGCCTACACCTTAAATGTTCCTAATTGTCAAGGATTTCACTCGCCGAAATCCTTGACCCTTTTGGGTGCTGAAGAGGTGTGCGTCTTCAGATACGGGCAATTTTCCTTCAACAAAATTAATTGTTTATCTCAAGACAACGATCTCAACAGATACACAGTTTCCGCAACACTTAACTACTTAATCGCAGCAGCCAAGGGATTCAAACCGCAGCTGTTGGCTCGTTTCTATTTAATTCAATAGAGATCTACTCTACGGATGATTGGCGACGTATTTTGTGATTTCAAAGCATTAATTAAATGAGCAGGATGACACATCTGAGATGACATTTCTTTCCAATTTCATTGTAAACAAAAATATACATAAAATCGTCCTTTAATATCATATGAATGCTTTTGAAATAATCGGAACTCGAGCTGCAGCGATCAGGTAAGTTAAAAGTCTCTCATATCCTATAACAGATTGTGTGCTGAATATTTATTCCAGAATTTAAATTAATTCCGACAAACACTATTCTGTAAACTTTCTCCCCAAAAGATAGAAAATTTAACAAAAACGAATAGTTTTTTTAATATATCTATAACACATTCTCCTGCGCATTTTCATTTAACTAAACTTTGGTGTTTCTGTACAATGTTATCTAAATTGAGAACCTTGCCTTGAGTAGGAACCATGACGTGTAAATTAGCATTACTATATAAGAAGTGAATTTTTATATAGTAATGCTAATAATATTCTCTCGAATGCCTCCAATTTATCTATCTCATAAATAGGAAATTTTAAGAGATAGATTGAAGGAATTAGAGTGATAAGAGGATATAAAGTAGCGAGCTTCGATTGATTGTTTATTAATGTCACACTTAGAAACAATACAAGAATTATTGGCAATGGACCTTTTAAATTTGAGTCACGGTCAAGTGACGAGGACGACTCCTGGCATCTTCCTCTCCAAACTTCCACACCACACCTACGGGAAGATTTGGAACCTCGATAGATTTAACGTGCATCAGCCCCGTTACACGGCTGGTCTTCAGTGGCATCAAGACTCGATGCCGCCACGAAAACAACGCAGGCCGCGAATCCGTGACCATGACCACTAGGCTACTGCGCCAATGTCATAGAAATGGAACCCGGGGTGTTAGAAATGAGGAATTGAGTAATTAGCAGATGTATTTGTCAAATGATCTTTTTTTCCTTTTAGTCCATGAGTATTGTAGCCTTCGCATCCTAAAAATTGCCGCTGTAACTTTTTCGACCAATGCCTTCTGTGGAACAGATTCATTTGAAGCAATCCAATGTTTTTGATTTCCTCGTTACCGGTATGCAATGATTGCAGGTATCATCAACGGCAACATCTCGACGCGGCAGCATTCAAAACTAACCTATAAATCAATGCCACATTTGTTCTTACACCGCTTAATAAATGGCATCCCACAATGGTAATACTAACTTGCCTTAGCAATGCCATAAGTCACAACTCCTCATATCGGCATAATTATCTGCCATAGTTATAGCACCATATTGTACGAACCATCCTCGTATTGTCTTAGTTTATAAGTAACAAAAAATGACTCAAAATATTAAATTATGCAGAATTTTAAGATAATTCAATTTTGTGAGAAACTTAATTTTATGAATTAACTTAAGGTTTCACACTCAGAATCGACTATAGCTTTGTACCCTCGCTCAACACAGCATTTTCAAATACAGCGCATAAACTGAATATGAATTTTAGGGATTCTGAAGCATTTATTTATCTGAAATTGGTGAATTTCAATTGAATTAATAAATTTTGAATGAATAAAATAGTAGATGGAACGTATTTTAGGGGGCTTAGCGACATGATGAATTTTTTGGGGATGATAAATCGCCAAGTTTTGATATTATTACATATGGTAACCATACAGATTTTCTCTAGCAACCCTTTAAATTTATAAAAGTGCATTTCGGGGCGATTTTTGAAATCGCTCCTAAAATAGGATTTTACAAAAATAATTAAAATAAACACATAGCATAATAAATTTTGTGACAAAAACACTAGTTTTCGTTTCACATTCCTTGGAATCAGTTAGCTTACGAATTGGAGGAGACTGAAATTTAAAACAAATGACAAACATGAAAACAAAAACAAAAAAAGTTATATTAAAATAAAAATTTACTTTTTTTATTCAGTTTGCAAAACTTCTTAAATGCAAAACATATTTCGAGAGTAATGTTGCAAAATAAATTCTAACAGACATTGTGGATTGGTTAATATAGTTTTGAGTTTTCTTTTTTCCTCCGCTATTTACCTTAGATTGCGTAAATATTTCATATTCGAAAGCAATTTAAAATTTAGGTTTCTCATTAGTAGCAAGAGATTAGTAGTTAATTTTGGTAATTGCACAAAATACATTTTAGATTTATTAGTAGTTTCGATTTTTTAATTTTTCGTTTTCGTTCCTTATTTCAATACACACAGCTGTCAATGGCAGAATTCTGACGCAGTTTGTTGTTACGTGCAGTGACCTCGTGTTGCTTCTCAGTGCAACGTTAATTAACAATAACATTTCTCCAAAAAGAGTACTTTTTAACTGTCCTTGTGTATTATTACCAGAAAGAGATAGGTAACATAATATAAGTGAAGTTTTACTTCAATCCAACAATTTTTTTCTAGTTAAATGTTTAAAGTCAATTTCGGTAGTAATACATTTTTGAAAATAACATTCATTACAGGTAAAATAAGGTATGAACGAGGTTACACATAAACAATACGCGACCGATTGATGGCAATTAATGTTGTCATCAACATTAATTGCACAACACACACACACACATATATATATAGTTTTCATTTAAAAGTTTCCACAATAATAAACTTTGCCTGTTATATTTGCTTCATTTTACTACATTTTTTTACTATAAATATCGCTTTTATTATTTGCTACATATTATTCTTGTAATTATTTTTGAGATATTATTTCTGTAATATTATATTTTAACTATTCGTAATCTGTTTTTCACGCAATTATTGCTTTACTGTTTGTTATGCATCATTAACGTAGTAATCAATCTTGTAATACTTTTCCAGTTTGTTGTTGCATTTAGTTATTATTACAGCAGTAAATATCAAATGATACTTTATATGAAACTTTAACTTGGATACATGAATTTACAATTACCAAAAATTTTCCAAAAACTATGAACCACTCTAACTAAAAGTATAAAAAAATTTGAGAGCAAACAAGGAACTCTTCGTTTTAATGGAGTCTTTCTCCAAACAAGGAAACCAGTTTCACAAGACAGCGGAAATATGTGCAAAAAAAGAAAGCGGAAGAAAAGTGAGCTTTGACTCAATTTTCACGACAATCTCACAGTCCGACAACTGACCAGGTCATCTGCGAGACGGAATGACCAGTGATCCGGAAAATTAACTCCCTTTCTCCATATTTTACGCAAGACCGCCAAAATAACGATCGATTTTTTTCCTTCTCATCCTAGAAGATGCGAACTTCCTGTGCGCATCGAATTGATGTATCGGTTTGAAATGAATGCCCGATTATTTTCAGATAAAAGTCCACAATGCATAAACAAAATCTCGTTCAATTAACATTACACTGGAGCAGGATGTACGGATTTTATGCCACATTAGCTTTCCACGACTCAGAGACGGTCTTCTCAATAAAGGGGTCCAGATGCAAGAAACCATTTGGGGCCCTAAATTTTTTGTAAAATAGGAAAACAATTACAAACACGAACATATATTATTGATGTATGTTAATTTAATGTGCGAGTTTATTTTTGCTAATACATTAATTACTTCAGAAAAATTACAATTTTTTGCAATTTCTTTTTCGATGCTTAATAAAAGCATGTGTAAAAGCACACTTGCTTGACTAAAAAGTTCAGTTTAGGGGATGATACTCTGGAGTTCCCCGAATCAAGTATCAAAAACTAACTATTCGCATAATCGAGACTTAGTTTAAAGATTGTCTAAATTCAGAGATGTACAATAATAATGTTTTATACGATAAAATGAACGATTTACGTCATACTGACAACGATAGAAATATTGTCAAATTTTCATGTGCAAGAGTTCATTATTTTAATTATTGATCATATTGGGGCCCCGGTGCATAACATCCGCTCCCCCACCCACCTGCATGGCCGGCCCTGCCGTGACTTACTGCTAAACCGTCAAACATGTAAGTTAGCTTATTGGTTGACTGAATACTCCAGGCTACCAATTATTTATTGCCCTGCTCAAAAGTCCCAAACCACAATCAATACGCCTCGTAATTTTAAACCATAGTCAGATGACGATGTCGACACCCAAGCTTCCCCCCCCTCACTTTCGATTTCAACGCCAGCAAAAATAGAAATAGATAAGTTATTTCTTACATAATATAGATATATACGATAGGATATCATGAAGTTTTAATTATTATGAAATAACCGAGAACCTGAATGAAATTTGAGGCCGCGGTTGCCTTGTGGTTAAGGCATCAGGCGGTTTCATTGAGTCGTGGGTTCGAGCTTTGATGCCACAAATGACCCTCCGTGTAGCTGGGGTGGATGGATGTTAAATATGCTGAGGCTCAAAGTCCTCCCGTTGACGTGGTGAGGAAGTTAGGAAAGGGGGTGCCAGCTCAAGTGTCGTCCTCGCCACTTGACCGAGGTTTGAAATTACGATGTCTATCTCCAATAGCCCTAGTGTTGCTCCTAGTGCGAGGCTCATAAAACCAAAATTGATGAAATTTATCTAGCATAGTAATTGATCCGCATGAACATAATGTTGTAAGTTAAAGCTATTTATGTTGAATTGTTTGGTTTCAGGTAGCCGTAAATTGAAGTAACCCGTATTATCATTAAGTTTTAATCCCGGGATATTGTAAAGCATGAAGAATTATTTTTTTCTTTATGCATAACTTTTATGGGAAAATTATAAAACTTTTTATCACGTCGGTGTCTTCAAAAACACACACAACGTTAAAAACAAAATTAAATACATTTCAGAATAAGCAGCATTTATCAAAGAATTTGAAAAAAAAAAAAAAAAAAAAAAAAAAAAAAAAAAAAAAAATTTAATAAAAAAAAAAAAAAAAAAAATTTTAAAAAAAAAAAAAAAAAAAAGCATGACAGTTAATGCTTAATTTAATGAGAATAGAATAAAAAAATTTTTTAGACAAAACAACATTCGAAATCATTTTCTCATTCTGCTCCAGTAGATTTTATTTTGTCACTCATGCCTTTCAAACGAGCCGTTCACGATATGGTTATAAAATCTTTGACCGAAACAAACGGAAATCAAAGTCAATCGCAAATAAAGGATAAATAACTATTAGAAAATATAAATAAAAAAAACTGATGAAATGTTTTTAAAAGTCTCACATCCTTGAAAATAGGAACGTAAAGATGTTATTTTTTTGAAATATATTGCATAACAATACGAAAAATACGAGATTTCAGATGTCAATGACATACGTGTTTCCACAGTCGCACGCGCAATAAAACGAGTCGTAGTCCATGTATCTTCGTTTCATGCTTAAAAAACATCCGCGAGTAGCTTCGTCGCATAATACTAAATATTTACATTCAAAAACGCAAGATTCATTATATTAAAAATATATCTTTAAAATAAACGAAAATAATTTTTTTCCGATAATCTCATGATTCATTGTAATCTTGAGAAAATTCTACGTTGATAAAAAAAAAATTGAAAGTTGATTGTGTGTAAAGAACACAAAATGATTTAAATGACTAATATTACGTGACTATAATATTATCCATTATTTTTTTTTTATTATTTTGACAAGTCAATAAATGGACAGCATTATTTCACAGTATCTTCTTATATTCTTTGATATACATTAGACATCATTTTTAATTATTCTAGAATTATTTTGGCTGAAATCAACGTTAATCTCAATGTATTCAAAGAGATTCCAAAATAAATAACGAAAAGTAAATATATGTATATATAAGACAAAGTTAGAACAAACACAGCAGCAGTTGATGAAAAAATAACTCTCTCAAAATACCGTTCTCCTTCCTAGAATAGCTCCCTCTCGACTGGTTTAGCTCGAAATTTTTCAATCACTTGTGAGCATTTTAAAGTTCTAAGAATTATACGAAATAAGTATTATACAAAAACAATTGCTGAATATTTCATAACAGCTTTTCTGGGAGTCACGCATCTTTTTAGAAAATCTTCTCAGAAAAATAAAATAAATTGGAGCGAAACTTATTTTTAAAAAGCGTCTGTTATCTTCGTTTTCCAAAGAACTAAGAATATGTTTTTCATAAATTTAACAGTTTAATTTTAAAATGCGAGTGAGGGATTGTAAGGGTGTGTGAAATGGAAGCATGTCTATGTAATAGATACCCATGTTAAGGCAAATACCAAAAAAATGTTTTAAAAATTTAAATATGTTTTTAAAGGATATATAAGACTAGATAAATTATATGACATAAAAAATAGTTTATTTTTTTTTAATACTGGAGAAAGAAATGAAACCGAATTTGATAGAACTGACTCATATGAGAGAAAAATAGATTACATCAACATATTCTACAGGAAACCAGATTAATAATCGGTCTTTGTTAACAGTAAAATATTAAACTTGAAAATGTATTTTAGATATTTATCTAGAAAAAAAGGAAACAGAATAGGAGAATAAGGATGAAGAATTTACGCATGAAAATTTGCAAAAAATACTTTAAATAAGTAAACATTGAATAAAATGTACTATTCATTTCTGATTTGAATATACATCTTCCGGTAATCATATAAATTTTTTAAAAAACTTGTAAAAAATACCATGAAAAACGAAACGGAGGAAGACCTCACACCACAAATTTAACTCAGTTTTGATGTCTATAAAATAAATAATATTTTTAAAAATTTATTATAAGTCTTTCGACGAATACTCCTTCCCTTTGCAAAATGTCAACTAATCACTCATGTATCGGAATTCTACCTTTCATATTGTTTCACAACAGATTCAAGTGTCCTGATAATACTTGTTCTGAACCCACGTCATGGACAGAATTCTGGAAATTAATGGATTCTGTAATTAAACTGGATGAAAAATTAGAAGTCAATGGGATTAAAAAAATGCCCACAGCCGAAATCGCAACCTATTTCTCTGAGTCAGTGTAAAGCTGTAGCCCACTAGGCAAAGGTTGAACCCAATTTTACTTCCGATAATTCTTCTCACCGTGTAAGATTTCCACGAAAAAGTACTCTGGCATGTTCATATTATTTGGGGCAATTTTCTTTTTCTTAATTACAGATGTCTTGCCAAAAGAATGCAGTTCAGATCTCAACCTAAAATCGATTCTGTTTCCTACTGTAAACTGGAATTTACCATTTTGCAATTTTTGTTCAGATGTGTAATATTTTGATACGTCTATTTCGTAACAGAAACTTATCTGTTATTTTTTTATTTTTGCTCGCGATTGCAATTTAATAGCAGAGACAATTTTGAAACTATATATATATATATATATATATATATATATATATATATATATATATAAAAGGAAGGTAGTAATTCTGTAGTATAAAGAATTGATTGAAACAATTAACTAAAATTAGTATAGAAACAAAAATAAAACAAAGGAATTTTTTTTTGTCAAAAATTACGAAGAAAACTAACAAATATTTTTTCGAAAATAGAAAAAAAAGTTTAGATACATGAAAGGAAGAATAAAAAAAAAAAATTACACAGCAAAACACAAATAAGAAATAGAATAACCTGAAGAATATGAAAATTGAAAGAATACTTAACACTTTAAAAAAAATAGCAAAAAAATAAAATTCAAAGATTTTTCATTAGTAAGGCATGAAAAGAAGGACCATAGAGAAGTTGAAACATAACATTTAAAAATTCTGAACGTAGCTTTTGACAGATTAACTGATCAAACAATGTTTTACAAGTACTGAACAACCTCAACAGAACAACTATAAATATAATCTGAATAGGCTGTGAATGAATACATCACAGATAAACTATTGATGATTAATAAGTATTATGAAGTTGAAAAATATTAGTTACTTTTCAAATAAGTCACAATGAAGGACACCATATTCTAAATTAAGGTCATATGACTAGGAGAATATTTAAGCCGATAGCCCTCGTGCCAAGTACGATTCCACTTTAGGATTTTGAGGTCCTTCATATTGAATATGTAGTATTCTTTGTTAAAAACAGATTAATGCGCTAAGATTTATTTTATTATATGTCATCAACAGTTACATTTCTGTTAAGATATATTTGATTTAATAATTTATCGTTTACTTATCTGAATAGAATATCATATAACTTTATTAATTTATTGTCCACGTTGATATATTTTATCGTTTGTTTCAATTCTATTATCTGAATAATACATAATTTGATTTTTTTATCGCAGAATATTTTGCTTTGATTCATTTTGTTGTTAAATTTGGCTTCGATTTTTGTGAACTTTAGAATGATCGAGTTTATTAAAAGTTATTAATATTCCAAACAAAAGAAAAATAATAAAATAATGTGGATTACGGTCTAGTATAATTTTTTGAACAATACTTTCACCATCATTTTTTGTAAATAACTCCTTCGTAGATGTAATTTTACTTAAATATCGAAATTATTTCACGAGTTTTTAGATTAAAAGCTACTTCGTTTGAATCCGAAGTTAGATCATTTTGCTGTTTACAATTCTTTTGCTGTTTACAATTGTTTACAATTCTTTGTAGAAAGTAAAGGAATTTGGTGATTTTCTTTGAAGAATTGTCTTCATTATTTGCGAGGATAGTTCTTCAGAAGAAACGAATTTTCAATTCATAACCTATAGGCTGTTTTATATAAACTACATCGCCACGACCTTTCGTATTACACAAAAGCAGATCAAAATGAATAATTTTTAAAATTTAATTTGTAATTTAAAAATGCACTACACTAGTTTTCTATTGAAAATTTCAATACGAATGAAAGCAAATGCTTGGCTATTGTAGCCAATTTTGTCAATTACCTCAAAGCGTTCCGAAGGGTATATGATACCTTTGTAAACTTTTAATTAAACAGTTTTTGAAAAGTTTACATTAATCACATTTGAACACAAAACATGCATTTCAGAAAAACAAAAAAAATTCCAATTTGAAAAAAAAAAACAATTACTTAAAATTTCCCTTTTTTCTAAATATTTCAATATTTCAAAATTTTTCTACTACTCTTCAACACATTTTAATATGTTTAAACAATTTTTCTCAATTTCTTAAAAGGATTCCTCACAATTCTTTGCATGGGTATTTGATAGTACTAGTGTTATTTATAAGTTTACACATTTTCTTTCTTTCAGGCACTACAGAAAACAGTAAAAACAATAGCTATATCAAATTTTGTGGATTTTTTTTAAAAAAAATAAGTATTAATGAAAACCCTTACTGCATGTACAGAATTATTAAACGATAGAATTAGAAAAAAATTTCAAAGCTGATTTAAAAAAAACCCTACCATTTCAAATGTATGAGCCTCAAAAAATGTTAAGTATTGAGAAAAAGCAATTTTCTGAACAAATATTGACAAATATTTTGAAAATCAGTAAGATGATATATATTTGGCACACCGTTACAGAAAATTTGAATAATATTCTAATTAATGCAGCTATATATATATACATACAGTTAGAAAATTGCTTTCTATATTTTGGTTAATTTTAGAGTATTTCGTCCTCTTAAACATTTAAAGTACTTATGATTTTTCGATTTTTATTCTGTATCGAATTGTTTGTATACTATAAACAATAAAAGTAAATCTATATCCTTTATTATGTAAATAAATCCTTATGCATATTTATTTGATACCAGTTGTCACGGATGTGAACATAAAAATATCGTTTGGTAAATTATTTTTCCATTCATCATAACAATTGTTATTCATTATTTTTGTTCGTAGTAAATCGCCTGCTTTATTTTGCTGCTTATGTAATTATATGTTCGTAAGAATTTGTTTGGGTTCCGAAAAATAAATTTGTTTCGGATTTCGGCTGAAAGTTCAAAGCCTGATATTTTTACATAGTCATTATTAATATAACGTGAAAGCCATTACATATGTTTAATGAATTTAACTCTTTTTATTAACGCATTTAACTGTGATTCAACTAACGACTGAATAAAAAACAACTTTTCACCAAGAGTGCAGTTATGTTGTTAGAATTAAAAGTTTTGAGTGGGCAGCAATCGTTGTGCCTTTACAAGCGCGTCTCACGTTTCATTGTTAAAATTATTTGACCGAGAATCCCCGCGTCTCATATATGTTTCTTTTTCTGTAGCTTTCAACTCATCATTTCTCGGATATTATCACTGGACAGATTTGGCAACAAGTGCATGTAACTAGACTAAACTAATAGATATAGAAAGTTACGCTTTAAAAATAATGATGTATGATTTTCTTTGATTTATATATACACAAATGTAAGAGGATTATTATGAACATAAAAAGAACAATAAACTCGTTAAACCAAAAACCTCACGTAAATCAAGCTTCCAAAGAAAGATATCGAGAGATATCCTAGTAATTTACTTCATTTTAGAACCAAAAAAAATTAGTAAATTTGTTTTGGAATTTTTCTTCTGTCTATTTTCTTGGAAAAAACTTATAATACAGAAACCGAAAGTTACAATTAAGTTCAACTAAACGCTTTTTGAAATTTCCGTTATTTCAAGACGACAATGAGTGACGAGTATTTTTTTTTATATGTTTGTTATTGCATCCCTTATTAAAAATAACATATTTGATTTAAGTAAATCAGAATCTTTTTAATAAAAACAAAATATTAATTCATGCATTTAAATGTTGAATTAACTATAACATATGCGTCTATACATCAAGGATAAATGAACCCTAATATTAATCGATATACTTCAACAACATTTATGCGGCCATGATAGTTCAATGGTCATAGTGGGAACACAGGACTAGCATTGTTTCCTTCAAGTCTTGGGTTCGAGACCTGATGCTGCCAAGGAACAGTTGAGTATCAGAGCTGAAATAAATTGAATCTCATTAAATCTATTGAGACTCAATGTTCTCATAATGGATGTGGAGAGTAGGTTGTAAGTTCAGATGTTACCTTCGTCACTCGATCGAAGTTCAAAATTACACGAGTTCCGTCGCCAATAGCCCTCGTGTTGCTTCAAAATGAGACGTCAATAAACAATCAAGTAAACTAACAACATTAAATGTAAGCGAACTTTAAATCCAAGTCACTGCTATGGCGACACACTTAATTTGCTTACTTAAGCACTTTTGTATAAACTGATGTGCGTGTTTATAGATGCAGCTTCTCCTAACGGATTAGAAAAAGAAAATGACGTGAAACTAGTGACTTTTGTGATAGCTAACCCCGGAAACCTCGCATGCAAATGGGCTATTCTTTCCAAAAATATCACGCAATGACAATTACAAACTTTTTATTTTGTTGAAGATGTTATAAACTTGAACTTCTTTTATATCATGTTAATTTAAGCCTGCCCGCGCCTAAGAAGATCTATTAGGCAGTGCCCAACTCCGTTTCTGTAGCTTTTAGGTCAGTGGCACTAATAATTAACTATAGTGTCCAGGCCAAGTGGCTAGCCCGATGCCGAAACCTCAGTTAACTTCCCAAGCGAACTTGGTACTCATTTATCGATCTCGGGGGATTTATACCATGTACCTAAGGAAAAAATATTTAGTTTTATTGGAACAACGGTTTATTTATATAATATATATGCATTTGTAATTAAAATAAAGCTAGAGTTATTGATGTGCTATATGAGCTGGAGTGAAAAGGGTTAATTAAAACCAGTGCATCTATTAATAGACAAAAGTTCTTAAACTTTTATTTAAGTTTCATTTCAGTCATGGAAAATGCTTTAAAAAGTATTTTTAAAGTAAATCATTTTTTAAAAATTTCAAGCTTATATATATATATATATTGCATGTGCTGTAATGAAATCTCAAGATATTCGCAGGGAAACCATCCACGCAATTTCTCGAACAACTCTTCAGCAGTATTGTTTTTATTTCGGTGCCTGAAAGGATGTAAGAAGACGCCCCAAACGTTGAGACTATCCAAATGATCTTTATGGAAGAATACAACTCCTTTAGAGAGGGGTAATGAACTTTTATCTTAATACGCGAATAACTGAAAGCCGAGAGTGCTCCCAAATGAAGAATGAAATAGTTGGAATTATACTACGAAAAAAAAGTTAAATGTTGCGTTTAAAAGCTTTTTTTTCTGCTTCTCGGATTATGTTTAATAGCTGTCGAGTACACCATGATAAACGCTAACAAAAAAATGGGTGTTTTAAATCAAATTTGTCTTTTCTTTAGAATAAACTTATATTCAAATTGTTAACAAAAACGATATGGGAAATCAGTAGTAAGAAAATCATATTCACGAGGCTAGGTTTCAAAGCTTTTTTTTCCGTAAATATGTTGACGCGTTCACATTAAATTAATAAGTATGTGAAAATCAGACTTGGAACTATTTTTTGGAACTAAAAGAAACTGTTTCAAAGATAGTTATATAAGTAACAAAATATTGCAGACGATTTTTTCGAACAAAAAATAATTAATAACAATTTTTATCAAATATGGAAAATTAATTTATCAAACGATGTTTTATGTTCGTTTCCTTGACAAATGATAACGAATAAAGACATGGAAGTTTACAAACAGTGCACAGAATACATATTTAGTTCTATAGTCAATAGCAAAGGGATTAAAATTATACTATGCAGAAGATGCATACGTGTAAAGGCACTATTTTATGCCCGTTTAAACTGTAATAAACTTATATTTTGCACGCAGAAACATTTTTATCCAAGGCGTAGTATAGACACACAATAAAAAAAAGAAAGAAAAAGATGGCGCTAATCCGGATGTATACATCATGAATTCCACATTTTAAATTAAACTAGGTCCTTAGAATTATTATACCAAGACGCAATGCATTTTTTTTTCGAGCTTTTCAGTGAAAAGTGCTACAAAATGATTCATTGAAAGCATATCACTCATTCTTGAACGGAAAATAACATCCCTCGAAATGCAGGTTACGCACGTTCAGATTACATCCAACATGAGCCATATCCGCTGGAAAAGGAAGGAATTAAAACTATACGTTTATCAATATTTTTAAACGAATTCCGAACCTCAGTCTGTTATGTATATCTGTTCGGTTCTGTAAGATAAAATATGTCCAATTTTTGTCGCAACAAATTTTTCCTTTCACATTTCCTCAAATGTCACCAACCTCAAAAAACTCTATACAAATAAATAAAGTAAAAAACCATTTCAGACAGGCGAACCATTTCAGACATTTTTTTTCACTGTCACGGACTTTTGAAATATTTACAATAGGAAGAAAAAAAAATTGTTTTTGTTTCGTTTTAAGTAATTTATAAGAAACATGATAAATTACTTAATACTTTTTTTCCCATTCTATTTTCGTTTGCGTATCCAAATTTTGGTCCGGATAGCAAAAAGAGAACAACAATTTTCCACAAAGGCTAATTTTTCTGGAAGGAGTGTTTGTAACTTGGAGTATTAAAAGTTTGCTTTTAAAATAAAACTAAAATAGTTAACACTGGCAATTTTTATATTTTTTTTCTTTTTAAAGGCCCTTTAAAGGTGATTCAATCATTTTTTGACAAATTGATTTATATTTTAAAAACAGCAACATAAAATATCAATTATTAAGAGTTACATAAAAAACAATTTTCGCATAGAAGTAAATGAAACTTTTGAATAAAGATTCGATTGTACTGAGATTTAAAGAGATAACAGACAATTTAAGCTTGGGTATTATATTAATTTTGTCTACCGGAAAGTTCAGTCAGTTGGTGAAGTAAAAGTAAATAATACATTTTTCATACATTTAATAATATTTATTGTACAATATAATTTCCGCCGTAACTACAATTGATCTATAAACATTCCAGACGGGAGCTTCAAGAACTAAGAGAGAAAACTTGCCTAATCGAGTCATCATGTGCACATATCTGCTTCCTCGGAACAAAAACGAACCCTTATTGGACCGAAAGATAAATGGAGACGAAAATTGGATTGCCTAAGAAAACATATCGTAATAGAGATTGAGATAGGTATAATTTTGTATAGGGTGAAGCGTCCAAGGACAGATGCATCACTAACTTTTAAAATATAATGAAAAACTCCATATTGTCGAATATCCAGATACTGTCAGCCAATATGGATTCTTTAAGCAAAGCACTCTAAGAAATGAAGTCGAAGGTGTTCTATAGGAAGCACATACTGAATTATCATAAAGCCAGACCATATGCGGCTTTGGCGACTCGTCAGAAAACCACAGAGCTAAGCTGGGAAATACGCGGTCTCGTGCAACATACTTCCAAGGCCCAGGACTCACCTATTGTTCCTAGTTTCTCAACCTGCAAATGTTTTGAGAAAAAATATTCAAAACTGAAGCAGACGTCAACCAAACACTACTTGAGTTATTCGCCTCTAAATTCAAGGCAGTTTTCAAAACTGGTATTAACAAATTACCATCATGCTGGTAAGAGGTTGTAAGTAACGAAGGAAATTATTTTGTACAATAAATATTATTAAATGCATGAAGAATGTTTCATTTCCTTTCACTTCACAAACTGACAGAACATTCCTGTAGACCTACTATACGTTTATGAATACAGATGACTACTTTAAAAAAATTATTGTTAACCAATTTAAGGTTCCCGTTTACCAGCCATTTGGATTTCGTGAACGTAATGTGATTTTATTCCTATAGAATTTCTAATACCGTTTCCAACTCTTTACAATTTATTTATTGGAATGCGAAAAAATGCATATCAAAGGACGAAATATAATGAAGGTTTCTGCGAAATTACATTTTTCCTCCGATTTTTTAAATTTTTTTAACCTGTTTTAAATGATTCGTTTGTGAGTTTTCCGGTATTTAAAAATATTTTTAAAAATCGGGGAGGAAATGAAATTCTGCAAAATCCTTATTATCGAGTACTTTGCTGATTCCATAGATGTATTATTTATCAGAATTTTACAAATAAAACGCTAGATAATTGAATTTTAAAATTGTAGATAAACGAAGGTTTTTCTCAAAATATTTTTTTCCGGATTCTAGTGAACTTTCGTCAAACAAACTTTATCCATAAAGCTGATATTTTCTACAGTACAAAATAAGATTATTTCCTATACAATAAATAGAATGGTTTCTAATTATCAAATGAATAATTAGAAAAAATTCTAATAAGTCCTCACAAATTTTTGGTATAGCATGGTATATGTACAAAAAATTAGAGAAAACTTGAATCAAATTTTTTTAAAATTTAATTTCATTAATTTTAAAATTTTAAATTATAACTGAATGGGTGATTAGATAAATGATAAGATTTAAAAAAAATATGGTTTGTAGGCAGTGAATTGAATTAAGATAAAATATTCCCTGAATATTATTCATTTTCGACACAAGGATAGGACTACTGCACCGTTATATGAAGTAAGATTATTATAATTATTTGCTATCTATTGACAGTTTGCGCAAATATTGGTCAAATGGTTATCTTACTTTAAACTCGCCATATTTTTAGAATCTTATTTTTTTCAAATCACTGTCTCAATTATATTTTGTAAGTGGACTTATATATTTAAAAGAACTCTGAAAATTTCAAAGTCATTAATAGTGAGGATTTTATACAAGATGTAACTAAAAATAAATAAACGACTAACGAATGATTGTTGATTGTTCGTTCATAATTATTATTTATATAAATATGATTTTGTTTGCATCGACAGATACATAAGTATACATAATCTCAATATTAAAAACATAACTTTTATTGTTTTTAATACAAAAAAGTGAGAACTATTTAAATGGTATAAAACAAGTTCATTTTTTCTTTCCGAAGACATCTCAGTTACTTTAGCCGATAAGTCAAAATGTTTATGCGTATATTATACAAATTCATTACTTATGCATAAAGGGATAGTTTCTCTATGACGAAATTCTGACATTTCGAATACTATACGGATAATAAATTGTTTTTAAGAGAAATAATAACGAAATTTGAGAGAGAATGTAATGAATTTCATTCAATACTTATTAAAATTACAATTAATCATCAATTTCGATAGGAAAAGGTTTAAATATATTATGAGATGACGCTCGACGAATTCATTGTAATTCACCACTAGCATTTTTTAACAATGTCATTGTGGATAGCTAGTCCGGTTTATGGCTGCGTTCGCGTAATGTTAAAGAATAGGACCCAAAATCGGGTCGCTTTTCGGATAGAAAAGTGCTGCAACATTAATATTATATTCCGACTTTCATATGAACCTATAGAGAGGAGGGCAGCATATTTTATTATACTATTCATTGCTTGAATTTATTCATTATTTTCTGTCATAAAAAGTGGTCCAAATTTCATTCCCTATACTATAATTCTACTTGAGTTTTCATTTTATATGTTGAAAGAATACATTTCTTATTTATAGGTTGAATGTTTGACGATTCGCTTAGGCCTTTTATCTACATTCAAATGTCTTTGGATAAAATGCTTCGGCCAGTTGCTTGCTCAGAAATTAAATTTAAAACGTAAAACTAATTGAATGCCTTTTCCTCTCATAATTTAACATTAAAATGAACAGGAATTTAAGCTAGAAAACATTTGAAGTTGCGAAAAGCAGGATAAAATATTAAAAAACATTTATGTTATGCTACATTAGTTGAAAGTAATTTTGTGTCGGGAGAGAATTTTCAGCGACCAGCCAGTCAAGGGAGCTGCTTTTCGCACAAACATTTCTTATTCATGGATTGGTTGATTGTTTCAATTTGTCGTACTGAGTCCTCCAGAAATTAAATATATTTGTGGGTGTGGGAGGGAGTTTCTAACTAAGTCAATCAAAGATAATGCGTATAATTTAATGTGTTTAACGTAAGCAGTAATAAAGCAGAACATCTGGCTAAAACGTGTCTCACAGTCAGAGGACAAATACAAAGGTTACACATAAGGGATTTTTTCCCAAATAGATGCTTTCCGAGTGAATCTTGTGTGCTCCATTCATAGAGATGTTAAAACAACGCCCTGCCTTCAACATGGAAATGATTCCCAAAGAGAAATGATGGGTTTCACACGATTTACAATTTATTTTTTATTTCCAGATTCCAATGATCCTATCAGTGGTCATTGATAGCTGATTTGTCTTATTTATGGAATTCTTTCAAATTTGGAGGGAAAAAAACAGCATTATAAACATATGTGAAATATGTCTCTTTTCGTTGCGATTTTCACGAAAAGAGACATATTTCAGTATAAAATTGTGTTACGAGTTTAATTCGGACTACTTTATATTTGCCGAAGACAACTTATTACAGGGTGCTTTAGTTATTCCCCTTCAACTAATCCTTAGGAACTTTCACATGATGCTATTTGATTTGAGATTCTCTTCCAATAAATGAACCGGAACTTATGTAAATTAAAACAGGATAGAGATGCGTAGTGAATAAAGCGAATAATATTGATGTGATAGCATTCAGAAGCAGCAGGGAGTTTAATAAGAAGGTTGGTGGTAAGAATGAGATAGACGTGCTCTAATGCTGATAAGAAAGATTAGATGATTCGAAGTCGGATGAGGAGTAATCACTAGTGAATGGATCCAGAGTAGTAGTATCCAGATTATTATTCATATAGTAGGAACCAGATTAGAATTCTGGTACTAAATCGAACCTAAATAAGTAGGATCAGTTAAGTAATGATTTATAATGTTAAATCTTTAGGTTCGAACGCCGGCTGAGGCCTATTCCAGACATATAATAATTTAGATATCAAATTTTGAATATTCGAAGATCTGAATAAAAGCTATTCCATTTCCTTTATTGCCTGAATTTTCAATCGGAGACCGAAGAGTTATCTAGTGATGGATCATTAAGTCGACAAGAATACGACGGGGCCTTAAAAACCGTAAACTAACGCCTCTTCTGAGCAGTAGGCGACGAATCTCATAATTAAAGCACACGATTAATTGACAAAGAGGATACAACCGAACCGATTCCTTATCTTTTATTAGTTTCCACATCACACTACATGAGGCATTCAAGTTGTAATGCAAACACAACCTAGAAAATCTTTTTATACTACATCAGCTCTTTTCTTTTTTCGGACAGGATTTTGGTAGAATCAGGATTTCAACCTGCGACTTAAAATGTCACTTTCAGGATTTAAATGTCGTTCTCCACACATAGCTAGAGATCTTTCGACAGGACTACGCCCGTTGAAGATATCCCTGTTAACATTATCTTTCTGATTATTAAAATATATAACGCGAGATCACACTACATTAATGTACATTGTTTTATCATCGTTTATGAATTCTCCTACCAATACCATGCAATGCTAAAGTCACAATACTTTTTAAATCTTCGTCTCATTGTCGTATTAAAATATCCAATTCACTAAAGACATTTTATCTAAAATATGTTTATTGGCACCGTCAATTTTCTGTTCTTTACTTTTTTTCATATTACTTGGTCAATTTAATTGATTGGGTTTATACGGGGCATAGAACAGCAAATAATATCATTCCCATCGTATTACTTCTGTAATTATCTATATCTGTATGCTAATGCCAACTTTCACAAACTGAACCCTCATATTTATATAAAACCTATGTAATCGAACAATCAACTATGTAATAAATAAGCTTCAATGAGTATTTTTTTTGTGTGAATATTTGCTCATAGAAATTGGCAACTGTAAAAAAGTAAGTTAAGAATGATATATAGAGGAAAACCAAAATAACAACGCCTAGCATCTAGTCAAAAGCAAAAGGTGAGAAAAAGGGCAAGAAATCATGCATACGCATTCTAAATTATACGTTCGAAAGACTGAATAAAAATTCACATTGTTGATTATTTAAAATATTGAACAATTAGCATGCATTTGTTCCTTTTTGTTATTATTTTCTTAATTTAAATATCTCTTCGCGATTAATTGTAGAATATAGATTCGAGGTCATTATGAATGGTTACTTCCTTCAGTTATAACCATTATCAAGTGAACTTTGAAAGAATAAGGAATAAAATTCTACGCACCCACATTTTTGACCTTTTCTCTTCTGAAAAAGCAATTACATAAATCGTATATACAATGTTAAAAAAAAAGACCGGAAGATTTTTAAAAATTTTTAATTTTATTTTTATCAATTCCAAATTATTGGACGAGAAAGTACGAAATAAATTAAAAGTAATTTTCCAATTTGTGGTTTAATTTTAGAAAATAACAGATAATTCTAAATATTAAAAAAGTGATTTTTCAAAAAATATTTAAATATTCTATTTTTTAACATCTAAAAACTAAGAAGAAAGAAATTGAAAAGTTTTTCAGAGGAATCGAGGATAAACTAAAGTTTAATGAAAAAACCTTGAGCTTAATATCGAATATAATCCGACATTTAAAATAATGTGTTTAAGTGTTTTTATTTATAAATTTCATTCCTTAATCTATATTAGAATTTCAATGATTCTCAAGATATTCTAAATTGTATCAATACCAAAACAATTTTAAAAATGTATGAATTAAACGTTTTAATAGGCCAAGGCTGATTGCATTTCTATGAAAAAATATCCTGAAAGAATTAAATCAATCAGGTATGACTAAAAAGAAAATATCAAACTTATAACTCAAACTCAGAAAAATTCCTTAGATTTATTTCACTAAATAATAAGAAAAATACTTAAAAAAAAAAAAAATTGAAAAATATCACTTCTTAACACCTTTAAAATCTTGAGAAACATTTAGTTCGAATTAATTCCATACCAAGAAATTGCAATAATTTATGATGTCAATTATTTCAAATTTCTATAAATATACACTTAAAACAAAAAATTTAAAACGCACACACATTTTTTTCCGTTCCAGTCTAGCGCATTTGTAATCAGTGTCAATATCTCTTATTTATTTTTCGCACAGAATACATTATATTTGTCGGTTTAAGTACTTCTCTGTTTCAATTCATTGATTTCCCACTTTTTCTTTCTTTTTCAAACACTTGTTTAAATTCTATTCATTCCAAAATCTCTTCAACAAATTCAAAAAAATTGATAAATTATATTTCAGAAAACCCACTATGATTTATGAAAGGGGTTCTAATGAGAGAAAAGCAAGTATAATTCAAATTTTATTGAAAACTCATGGAATATTTATTTATGTTTCATAACTTCATAAAAATATTTAATGTAAAAAAGATTTTTAAAACAGTTTTAAAAATATTTATCCTCAACATTAGAACTTCCTTTTGAAAAGGTTGATCACAACCAAATATATAGCTTGCTTTTTAGAAATTGCAGGTGATAAATTAATCCCGACTCCCTTCAAATTTTCAAAAAGATTAATAAAAAAAATTAATGAAAAAACATTCCAGTATTTCGAAAGAACTTAACGATTAGATCTTTTAGAATTTAAGATTTACATTCACTGCATAACAATACGCTTTTCGGTAATTTTTTTAATCTAAACGAATTCCTTATATTGCACGTTTGAAAACTTTAAAGAAATATTTCCGCAGACAATGTTCCAAATTCCTGCAAAAAAATTCACCAATCGAATCCCAAAAGTAAAATTTTATTTCTTATGCTCCAACTCAACCTGTTTAAAAAAAAATCCTATGTATTAAAAGAACCAAAAAAAAAAAAAAAAAAATCACAATAAGGTTTAAAAGTAATAGATATTTAAGTATTATTTTACATATATCTTGATACAACTAATCATTTATTAAACTTTCAGTTTAAACGCAATTCCTCAACTTAACGAAGATTTTAACTGACGCTTTAGTCTTCTGCCATTAATAATTTAAACGAGCATCGAAACATCAACATTTATATTCGCCGAAAAAATTAAAAACCACGGGTCGACTCGCGACCTTGAAAAAACCAAAACACATCATTCACAGGAAAGGGCCCCAAATAAGGGGATTAATTCCAACAGAAATCCAACATAAAAATAATGTGTGAGCATTTACTTACTTAGTTCCCATGGCTTCTGGTATCAAAATATCCGATCGGGTCTCGAAAGAAAAATTCCCTTTTTTCCGCTTTTAACACAACAGGTTGTTTTGGATGCACGTCTTCAGCACGCAGCAACAACGAAAACTAATGATAAACTGAACTGAGCAGCGAGATGGAGTGGCGGGAGTATGGATGGAGGATCGCCAATACACGCCAAAGCTGAATCGCCAAATGGAACCTGATAGCATTTTCGTGTAGTACGAAAAGTAAAACCGCGATGTTCCAGGAACGCAAAGTATACACATAATTTTTTATTTATTTCTCAGCTCGGCAAAGTTATAAAATAATCACCTGATCCCGGACAATTTTTTTAAATTTTTTTTTTGTTATTTCACTTTTTAAAATTACAGGTTGATTTAACTGAATACCAACACATTAGCCGCTCGTTACTTTTACTCTTGTTGCTTTAAAAACAAAATTTAGGAATAAAATATTTAGGAATAAATAAAAAAATATTATATAAAAAAAAATTAAAAAATATTTAGGATTTATTTCCAAGGTAAGAAAATATTTAGGAGCAAATTATTGTTGTTTGTATTAAAAGACAATAATAATATTTTTCAAGAGTTCATTCTTGAGAGAAAATGTTTCAGCTGATTTCAGACGATTTATTCGTATTCTGTAACAATAGATGATTATATTTTTTCGAATTTGGACACGAATCTGACATTTCTGAACTGTGCGAGAAATGTCCTATTTAATTTTTTTTTTATTTACTTGATCTGATATTGACATTATTTTTACATCAAATTATTCATGTAGCTTAAAAATGCGAATTCGTCAAAAATATAAGTTGTATTACTTATATATAATTTCTTAACAACTGCCTATTCATAACAAGGAAAAAATAGTAGAAGGTATAGTTAATAGAAGAGGAATTGCGCTAACTGTTGTAGGATTGATTGGTCGGCTTTATGAGATGGAGAGCAACTGAGGCTATTATCCTCTGGCTAAATGTTATATTATGTCAAGGAAATATATTGCAGCAGTAATTCGCACTTCTGTCATCGTTGTGGCCATGGTAACCTAGTGGTCATGATTGCAAACTTGCAACAGGAATGTTTTGTCGAGTCCTGGGATCGAGCCCTGATGCCACTAAAGACCCGCCGTGTAGCGGGGCTAATGCATACTCAATCTGCCTAGGCTCTAAGTTTTCCCGTTGGTGTGGTGTGGAAGTATGGAAAGGGAGACTCCAGTTTATGTGTCTTTCTTGTCACTTGACCAAAGCTAAAAACTACAATTTTTTTTCAAGAGTATTTTTATGAGTTTAAAATAAATAATAGGTAAGGTGTTTACTTATAATTTTACCTATTATTATATATGCTTACATTATTATTGTATTACTTGCTATTATTATTTATACAATTTATTATTATGCATTGAAATTTAAATGTTAACTATTTATATTTTATTTTTTTATTGAATTTCTATTATAATATGAACCTTTGATAATAAATATGTTATTCTTTTTCGTAAATTATAACTTTTATGAATATAAAGTTTTATTCGGGATCCTTGCAATACTAAAACAAAATTATATTTTGGTTATCAGTTTATATACCACTAGTTATAATAAATTCATAAGCAAAATTAATCAAACCCCGATAAAACCGTTACTTATTGCACATATTTATGAGAAAAGAGTCTCATTAATTATACTAAAAATTAAAATGAGTACATTTTTCTTCCAAAATATTTACAATCTCACATAGCCAGACTTTCAAGGAGTTCATTAACTTTTAGTAAACAGCCTTTATGTTCTATATCAGGGATTCTTTTAAAATCGGAATCTCTTGACTCTGTGGTACATGACTAAGTTTTGGGGTTGCAGAAATTTCATCAAAACTTACTATTGCGATGGTGGTTCCAAAAGTACCCGTGTTCAGAATGGCTTAGGATTGATTTAATGTTTATTAACAACATACTAAGAAGCTACATGAGAGCTATTTGAGAAAGACCTCACCATTTTGAACCTCGTTCAAATGACGAAGATTACTCTTGAGCTGGAACTTCTCTTTCCAAACTTCAACTTTGCGCCAACATGAAGGCTTGGAGTCTTAGTAAATTTAACGTTCATCAGCCTCACAATATTGCGAGTCTTAGGTGGAATCAGAACTTTTCCCTTCGTCTTCTTTTGAAAAAATTCAACGGAAGTATTCTATAGTTTTGAATGTCGCTTGGTTTCCAGACCATAATGATGAATCTGGGTTTCATCAACGACGAAAACTCGATGGGGTAGCAATCAAAACTAACATATGAATCAGTATCAAATTTGTTTTGGTGTCGTTTAACTAACGGTAACACACACAATGGAAACACAAAATTGCCTTGGCAACACCAGCTATCGTCAAAAGCTGGAACCTTTTAACCAGTCTCGAACAGTTACTTTTGTCCTGTACATCCCGAAGTATCAGAATTTATTTAAGATTTAGTGTTTTATGTAAAAGTGTCAGCTCATTAGTCCTAGAATTTAATATAGTATTTAATGAGTGATTAAGTATTGTTAGAATGTATATATATCAACGAATCTTGCTTTCAAATAATTTCTTTAAAATTAACTATTGAGAAATATCTTAGTATACAAATAATTTTATATGATTTATTCTTTGAAACGAGGAAGTGTTTACTCGAGCGAAAAGGATCACAAAAAAAAAAAAAAAAAAAAAAAACGAGCATCTCCGTTCTAGATCGTTTAGGATGTAAACTCATGAGAACATTTATTTATAACTGTTTGATTCTATGTCGATATTCTTTTGGAGAATTAAGTTGGCGCGGACCATTTTCTCTGAATTCAGAAGAACATCAGTTAGCATATGTCGTTTTCTCCTTCAGTAGCCTCTTCTCGTCTATTAATTTACCTAATAACCCTAATCCTAATCTATTTACCAAATCTGTCTCATATCCGATGTTTTTAAAACAAAATATCCTCCTTTTACAAGAATTTATTAACTAATTTATTTTCAAACTTTATATACAGTGGCTCCTAAAATTGAGTATGCACCTCTCTTTCTTTACTTTAAAAATAGAAACATGTAGTAAAAAGTTTTATGTTAAGGTTTATTTTAATAGGGAATGATAAATAACTTCTTAATCTTCTATTTATCTAAAAAATAAACATGAAGTTAATATAATAATAAAATTGCATTTTCTGACTAAATGACACGAATTGATGTCACAAAATTAAGTATACACTTTTCAGAAAGTGACAACAATCTGATAAATTAACCACCATTATTTTAACTAAAGTTCTTACGTTTCATACTGACATTGGATTTAGATCCTAATGTATAAGTTTATTGTAGAAATATTAATCTTCAAAATGGGTTACAAAACGGAAATTGCTGCTAAGTTAGAAAGCTGGTCGTTAAAATGGCTGAAGAAGGTAAATCTCTTAGAAAAATGCAAAAATAATTCAGCGAAGTCACGGATGTGTTCAAAAATCATCAAAAAATAAAAAGAGTTGGTACGCGTTAAAAATATTCCCAGAAGAGCACGAAAAGAGATCCTGGATGACAGAAAAAAAAGGAGAATCCTACGAAAAGTGACCAGAACTCCAAAGGTGAATATTACAAAAATTGCTGCAACCACTTCTACGATACAAAGACCTGATTTTGAAGAAACAATTAGAAGATTACTCCGGAAAGCAGACTTTAATGGACGTGTGGTCAGGAAAAAAATCATTATTGAAAATTTATGGTCACAGTTGAAAAAAAATTCTGTCCGAAAGCACCATATCCCGAGTAAAGACCATTTAAAAACTGTTTGAAGATAATCAATCAAAAGAAGAATTTAAATCACAAGTGAAACAATCTAAAATCTGGTTAAATCGATGCCTCTCCGTCTGGAAGCCATAATTAATTCGAAAGGGTGTGCAACCAAATATTACTTTGTCTTTCTAACATGTTATGTTTTCATTTAAAAGTTATGCCAAGGTGTATGCTCAATTTTGTGGCTTAATATGTTGTAGTTTCTGCTTAAAAATTATATAATTAATTTATTAAACGGGTTTTTCTCGTACTTGTTTCCACGTCTAGTACATTTCTTAAAAAATGTATTTTATCACTTAGATATAAATTAATTTTATATAAATATTCAGTATTACTTTTTTACACTTTTAATGTCGAAAAAGGAATATGTATACTCAATTTTGGGAGACACTTAAGCCTTCCCAGTTCAAAATTTGTACTCGAATTTTAACCAACTTCTTATTGTCCGTCGAGTTGAAATTACGAATACACGTAAATCTTCGATGATGCTACAATACTATGGTGACAATAATATGGTACCTACAGTGCTTTGGCTCAATATTATAGTTTAAGCAGTGACGGATTTTGAGCAATGGCAGGGCTCGAGCCTTGCTCTTAACAATATACAATTGAGTTGAAATTTTACACACACGTATAGTCACACAATTGCTTTTTAGTCTTAAATTTTCAGATCTAAAAAGAATGAAGTAAATCTAGTAAAAACATTTTAATCAAATTTTTGTTTAAAGATGTACTAAAAGGTATAAACGTGATTTTTTTAAATGTAATATGAAGGATAATTTATAGAAGCAGACGAGTTAATAATTTTTTGATTTCATATATATTATGATGTATGTTATTGTTTATTAATGTCGCACTGAAAAGCAACACGAGGTCTAATGGTAACCGATCTCGTAATTTTGAACCTCAGTCAAGTGACGAAGACGACACTTGCGTTGGCAACTCCCTCTCCAAACTTCCACTCACACTACCCAGTAGACTTGGTACCTCAACCAGATTTAACATGAGTCAGCTCCGCTACACAGCGGTTCTTTATGGGCATTAGGACTCGAATCCAAAGCTGGACAGAAACAACACCGGCCGCTTAGTTTGCGACCATGACCACTAGTCTATAAGTAAGTAGGTATAGTATTTAATTTATCGTTAATTCCCTGGGTATCTTAGTTAAGCGTCTCAAGCTCTTATAAATTGTACCTTATTTTACATTTAAAAAAATATTTTTTTTATATCTTTTATGCCAGCTTTAAAGAAAAACTTAATTTTTTTAAAAAAAAAAATCTTATTTTTATTTCATTCCTCTTAGTGATGTAACAAACGGCAGGGAAAAAATTATGTTTGTAATTCTTTTTCAATATCGCAATGATTTAGACAATTTTTAGAAGTGCAACGACTAACTTTTTTGTAAGTTTTGGTTTTTGCTTATCATTTCGACTTTTAAAAAAATATTCGTAATCTATATATGTATAAAACCTGCTAAGGAATTTCTTAGCTTAGGAAGATATTCTGTGAAAAAATTAGTAAAATGCAGAAAACAAACAAACGTTAATATGGAAAATATTATTAAAATATTCGAACTTTTCGTAATAATACTTTTTCACTCAATCTTTCTGCTACCACATTCTCCTAACTTCCAAGCTGACGCAGGACTTCAAGACTCAGTTCTATCTATGGACCAACAACTCCAATTATTCTGTATTAAAGATATTCGATATAATCAGGTCTAGGACGCCGCTGCTTCTCTACTTAGGATCTGAGCCATCGAAACTCCATGAATATTCATCCAAGAAGCAGTCAGTTAAGAAAAATCAAACTTGCTTTATTTCATATTACATAACAATCACAAAGCAACTATTATTATTATGAATATGTATCAATTGCTAACTCGTATCCTCAATCCAAGATCATAATTGAAAATTTTACTTAGCAGCTAAAACCAGTCAAATGTGTATGAGTCAGGAACAATATTTATAAACGCGGAATTCCAGTCAAATATCAGGTTACAAATGTTCACTAAACTTCTTGCACCAATATTCTGTGCACTATTATCTCACTAACCTTTTATCTCCCCTCAGCACTTCAACACGACCAATCTCTCTATCTCATTCTCTCATATTCACTACACTGTTTTACATATAGCAATGCTGATTTACATAAATCGTGGATTGTTCGGAAGGCAGTTCTCAAATCAAATAATGCATAAAGTAGCCCTAAAAGTTAGTTGAAGGAAAAACTCGCGAGAACCTATTTCACACGTGTCATGAAACTCTGTCTACTATGATACCGTGGCACCTTTTAATTTCGTAGGGGGATCTTATTTGCGAAAATTTAGAAATTATTTTTTTGAAATGTGGGCTCTAATACTTACATTTTCATTACAAAACAGCTAGAGGATGTCATGAATTCATTTAAAAATTAACGGAACGAAAAAGTTGTTGTTTTGACGTGGATTGTCACAAGCCATACTAACAAATCAACGGAGATTTAAAACTGGGTTCCATCAAACATAAGCCACGGTAGCGAATGCTCATAGTCGCGTATCCATGGCCAGTGTTATTTTAGTCGTGCCATGAGATCGAGTTCTGATGCCAACAAAAATCCATCGCTGATGCGTGTTAAATATGAGGATCTCAAAGTTCTCACAATGGTATGATGTGAAAGTTAGGAGTGTAAGGTACAAACAAATATTTCATTCTTGTTCTTTTGTAACGTCCCGTTATTACTGCCTTCACTTTCTATTTCTGATCTTATTTAAAAACGACGAAGCAGAAGTCCAATGAACAGTGAGTCCCATGCAGATGGTAATCAAGTTATTTTATTCAGATCCAAGAATGTTCAATATCAATTAACTTACTCTGTTTGTGACTATAGTCTCTAAACTCGTCCAATCTAACGGTTAATGTAATAATCTTGTGTTTACTTTATCGGACCAATCGCGTCCGAGTCCTTAAAAGATTTAAAGATGAGGATTCGTGTCCTTGATCCAAAGTAGATAATTCCTGGCTATGATCCGATAACTTCTCACGCTTGGCAAGATGATCACTATTTCTTCGTTTACATCTTCAACTCAAATCTATAGCTCCATCTAATTTCCAAAGTCAGTATCAAATTATTCATTGCTTATAATTCTAATCCAGTTTACGTAAAGCATGTTTTATCCATTAGGAGAGATATTCATTGCAAACAGATTCAATTAAAGTTCCCAAAGTGTTAGTTGAAGGAAAAACGCAATAAAGCACACGCTATATCTTGAATGGGGTTCAGAATATCGGTTGTACATCGCTAACAGTCCTCATGTTGCTCACTTTAATAAGTTATTAATACGTGATACCCCAAGATCATCGAGGAGTAGGTTTTAATTTTGTACGGTCCATGCTAACCTCTTTGAATTCACAAATAATGGGAGGAGAGTCACTGAACACATAATTTCTAGGCATGTCACCGATTTATAAGGATGGAAAGGGCGCTTTATGTTTCTTTCTGGTGACCCTTCACCCCTCCAGGAGACTTAAATAAATGAGGTTTCTTACCAAAATTAGCACACACTTTTCAGACTTACTTCTCATAGACACATGCATGCATATAAATCAACAGAAATAATCACACACTCTAAGAAAACTTTACATCACCAAGAAAAAATTCAACCACTATTTGTAGGGGAAATACTCTATCATCTTTCCTTCTTCTTAAGGTAAGTGAGTTTCTGTTAAATGTTAAATCGGTTATAACAACTGACTAAATTTAATAAACTAATAATATTGCAGCAAATGTTAATCTTGTTATTTGAGTAATACTCGTATCGTCTGCTAATTTATTTTATTCTACTCCCCTCTCCCACTATACAGATAATTTGGCTCTTACAATTTCTAATCTCAAAATTCATAATTTAATAACAATAGTTTAATCAGAGAGATGGAGTTCCGTATCACAATCAATTAATCCATCAAATACATCTATACTGAAGTCATGGCATTTGTGTTGTTTGTATACTCTAATACTCAAACTCAAGTGAAGACACATAAGATTCGTAGTTATTTTGAGTTGTTTTGTAAATTATTTTATTCTGTTCTTTATAGATTTAATTTCTTTCAGTAATTCCAGTTTCGTTTCCTAAAATTATTCATGCACATCTGCCATGAGACGAAGCGAATTATATTTTCAATCTTAACCGCTCTTGGAAACTGTCAAAAGGAAGAGACTGCTGTTATGAATTGCACAACATCTCGTTAAGTCATATTAACTGGGATTAGAGCTGATCTGTTATATCGAACGTCCAGGAAATTTATAATGATTTTACTTTAATTTCATTTAATATTCTAATTTTTCCTATACTTTACCGCTTCTAGTGGGAAGTTCATCTTATTTTCTTATACAAATTCATTTGAGCTTCTAATTCATGTGATCACGCCCTACAAATTTCATGAATCATCAATCTCTAACGGTTTCAAATCCGTAGGGATAATGTCTACTAGATTTTTTTTTCTACAGACAAAATACCTAAAGATCCCTAAATCTAATATCACGCTATTTGAAGAAATCCTTGCAATTTCATTCCAAATAGAGAAAATTTCTTCATGTGTTAACTTAATCACGGTAAAGAGTGGACGTAAATTGCGTTGCGTTCAACGCTATCAGGATGTGATTACCTCGTTCTCGTGTTATATGAATAAACTCATAAAATTCTGGAATATTTTGAAGTTTCTTTACTGTCCTAATAAGAAAGTTTAATTTTATTTATTCTTCATATGTGAGTTGGGGAAATGAAATAAAATAAAACGTCCTTACAGAAAATCATGTTTATATTGAACAGATCGAACAGGAACTATATTTACGAAAATTAAGACGTTTAATTTACGAAAAATAGAAGTGCGCTTTCAGTTGTTTTATCTCAATTTCCATTTAGACTATGCAGTACCTTATTATGCATATGTATAACACACACACATATATAAATCCCACTTTCAATAGAAAAAATATGTTTTTGAACAATGTGGATGAAAAAAATAAATGGGAATATGAAAATTGCTTCTCAAATTAAAAAAAAAAGTTTTTTTAGTACAAACATATTCGGATTATCCGGAGTTAACGGGGTCTTCCTCATTAAAGTTTTACTGTACTTCCAGCAGAGGAAATTTAGTAGCAATTATTGAGGCTGTCACGGAGTTTTAAATTTATGTGAAAAAGACTTAGGACAACTTTTAACTTCGCAAATTTCAACTGCATATTACATATATTACATTTGTCAGTTAATTTATTCTGCTGGTTTATTTACAGCAATTTGGAAACTGCTTTAGTACTACCTCTAAAACTAAGCCTGTTAAATCGTTCAGTTAAATAAGAAGAATATTTCGGCTCTTAATTCGCCTCGCGAGAATCTTTATTTTTATGAGCAATAGAATGACAAAAGACATGCGAAATAAGGTCAGAATGAATCATCCGCACTCAGTGACTCTGACCGTGTTCCAAAATAACAGGATTCGTCGCCAATAATTCAGATGTAGTCTAACTATGCAAAATAAAAATATACATACTTTAGACAAGAAAAATGTCCTACTTAGTATTATTTCATAGAACAATCATGCCCACCAAAACTGAACTCGGCATTCTTTCACGTAGTCCTAAACCCAGAGCCCATCTGGGCCTCTTTCTTCCAAGTAATGATTCCCTCGGGTCAAATGAAGCCCTGGGGGCCAAGTTGCGGTGCTTCAATGAACATGAAAAACGCGGACGGTTCTTTCAACTTAGCCTTCCGAGTCAAGTCGTTAAAAAAAAAATACAATATATTTTTTTGCCTTTCCATTCTTAGATAGTTTGTAGCCATTTCCAGTCTTATACGATATTGACAGATTTAGAAAAGTTTGCTGATCACATACATTTGGAATTTCATTTTAATAAAATTTGGTGAGCGTGTAATTGATTTAGTTTTACTTTTGTAACTGGTTCACATTCGCATTTCCATTTGACTAACCTTTGGGATTACTTTATGCAAATATTTGAATTGAGAACCTAGCCTCGAGAAAGAACCGCGACTTATGTAAATTAATATTACTATTTAAGAAGTGTAGAGAATGATATATAAAAAGATTGGAGGTATTAGAGAGAGATTGTCAGAGAAAGATGAATTGGTGAGGTGGATGAGCACACTATACAAGTGTGAGCAAGGGTGAGGTGATTTTCTTAGAATGTATATCTGACTTGTATCTCGAAACTGTAAATGTATTAGAAGTACTATACCTAGTATATTTTCTGTTATTAAGTAGATTTCTCAGATATAACCTTTGATTAAAGATGCGATTGGGGGAACGCTCCACATTACTAAATTATTCTGATATTATTTATTCAAGGCCGGATAAATTGCTTGGAACTGATTTTTATTGAGTGATCATGTCTCTTAATATTAATAACGAGGCAAGTTCGTTACATTTTTAACTTATTGGCTAACACAGCCGGCCGCACATTTCAAGTCCATTATTATACTGTTGTTTATGAGATGGACTGAAGAGCTGTAGCTTCAATAAATGGTGACACGTTAAAAATTGTTGGAAAGCCGAGAAATCGATCTATTGAATGGTGCATAACATATTTGATTTATCTCAATAAATTACAAACTACATGCAATTATTTTTGGTGACATCTCTTACAACGTAGTAATAAAAATTACGAACCGTAAGGAATATTTCTTTGAAGAGGAATTTAGATTTTTTTTTCTTCAAATTCTTCTAATTTTTTCAAAATTGAATAATAAATATAGGCTCGACTATGAGAAAAGGACATATATATATATATATATATATATAGAGAGAGAGAGAGAGAGAGAGAGTGAGAGAGAGGGGATTCATACAGAGATAGTGGTGGACGCTACACACTATACATCCACTCCCTTCAGTGGTGAAGTCAGAAGAGAGCGAAACTTTCCCTGTTTGATAAGTTAATGCAATAATTATTCAGACAACGGTATTAGATTTAGAGATCTTTAGGTATTTCATATGGAGAATGGAGATAGGATGACTAGTAGGGATTATCCCTACGGATTCGAAACGTGGGAGGATACTGAATCATGCAATTTTATAGCGTTTGATCAAATAACTTACAAGATCAAAGGGGATTTTATCAAGAAATAAAGAGGAATTCCTTTTGTGATAGAAAAATATGGGATAAACTGAGAAATTAGATAAAATAAAAGTGAAATCATCACACACACATAATATATATATATATATATATATATATATAAAATATTTTATTTTATATTTTTCACAGAATCGGGGGTCAAGTCCTGATGCCACTTAAGAACCATCATGTATCGGGACTGATGCACGTATCTATTGCGGCTTCAAGTCCTCCAGATGGTTCGGAAGTTCGGAGAAGTTGTTGGTACCAATTCAAGTGTCGTTGGCCTTATCACTTGACCTAAGTTTAAAATGACGAGGTCCATTGCCAATAGCTCTCGGGTTGCTCTAAGGGCGACGTAAATAAATAAATAATCAGTCGATCTGTCTAAGGAGCAGGAAAGAAATGCAAATTTTTTAATTAGATCTTAAAAATATCTGACAGAATAGTTTTTAACATGTGTTTATGCAATGCACAAAATAATCTGCAAAAAGTATTTATAACCTTTGATTAATTAAATTGTTTCACGTTTTTTGCCCATGGCTATTAAATTGCTTCTTTAGATCCAAAATTTCAATTAATATTTCCAAAGAAATTTATATTCATATTTAACGTAAATTAAAGAAAATATAACATATCTGTGTTTAAACTGATTCCTTAACAGATAAAAAAAAAATAAAGTTTTAAATTTTATCGTGCAAAAAAAAAATTGTTTTGGTAAAAAACATCATTGATTTTTTTTTAAATTAGTAAGTTTTCAAACAGATTGTCAGAATACTCAAAGCACCGCATGTTATTCTTAAAAATTTTATAGATTTACTTCCTTGAGCTTTTGATGTACATTACCATTGCTGCAGCAATGCGTTTTCATTTTGCCAACATTTTTGCCGAGAAAAGATAGTTTTAACTAGTAATTAAGAGAAAATTATGTTGCGTGTTCACTCGTTGTGCTGGCCAATGTACTGTTCAATAGCGAATCTCGCCTTAGTGTAAACATTGATTCTCATCGGCTAACGATAAAAAGAGAACGTGGAATGCGTTTTTTCACCGGGAAGCATCACAGAAAGACGTCGTTTTCCATCAAGGGATATCATGGTATGCGCAGCCATCACATTAAACGGCCAAACAGACCTCCATAACTTTCTGACATTTGTAAATCACGTATTTACCATTAGAAATATTTTGCATAAATTCAATTGCATTTATTACGTAGAAAATTCGCAGGACACATTTAATAAAATAAAAATTTTTTTATACATTTCTTATTAATATTTTCCTTAATTTTGATACAAATATTGCGTAATGAAGTATTCCCTCGAATAATCCGGCTGATATCGGACCAGAGTACCTTCGTATTATCAAAATCACTGGATTATTGGCAAAATATTAAATTCAACGCTTCTTACAGCAAAATATATGTATAATTGTCTCAAATTTAATACAGCACTCGTAAATAAAGTATCATACACATGGAATAGCTGAAACGACAAGAAAAATAATTTTCGAATTCATAACCTACATTATTCTTTTGATGTGAGTTGATTGTTTGTTAACGTCGTACCGAGATATAACTCGAGGGCTATTAGAAACAGGCCTCGTAATTTTGAACCTCGTTGAAGTGATGAGGACGATACCTGAGCTGGCACCTCCATCTCCTAACTTCTACATCAGGCCAACGGAAGGACTTGGAACCTAGTCAGATTTAAAGTGCATCAGCCAGGTTAGACGGTGGGTCTTTTAGTAGCATTAGGGCTGGAACCCGCGACTATGACCACTAGGCTACCGTGACCACATTTTCCCATTGAAGTAGAAGGCGCAAAATGGTTTTTTATGACTTGGCAACCTGCGTAAGAACGCCAGATTGTGGGCAGGGCAGGAAACGTAAGGTGTCGGATTATAGAGGGAGGGCAGTTCTTAAAAATTGTGAGAGCTTATTAAAATTAAATTAGAATATAGGCAATAACCTCATTTCATGATGTGCTAAATATCAATACTATAGATGAAGTAGATTATGAGGAAAGTGTAACAGTTCATACTAAAAACGCACATTTTGAGAAAAACGCGAATAAATATAAATATATATATATGTATATTGATGGTGTGGCAAGTGTGTCTACAATTTTAAAATTCAATTTTTCAAGCGCTCTGTTTATTGAATCCTCATAAATAATACATTAGTGTAATCAACGAATTATCCTTTAATTTTAAGCAGCAAAAATATATATATATAAAAAAAAAGAAAAATTCGAAGCATTTTTATGTTTTAATTACCTTAATCAATGAGTAATTCCCTAAACCCCCCCCCCCCCCAATTAAGGAAGAATTGGATCATGTAGAATCATAGTGCTTTGTGGGGTCATGCAGCATTCTGGAAACCAGAATTTCCCATGCTGTTGAATGATTCATTCCCTTGGCTATGCATTTGGTTTAGAGCTCGTGACGGTTGATAGTTTACCTACTGTATCTATAAACTAATTTATTTTAAAGCTCGGTTTGTAGACCATGAATTGAATTCACAAACAACAATGATGTGAGATCATCATCAGTATTATTATTTCAAATTCATAAAGAAATATTTATTCGAGATTTAGATAACTATAAAGTAAATATCGATCCTTAAATCATGGGAAAAGTTATATATCCAATTTCTTAAAGTGTCTAGCTTGAAAGTTACTGTATATCTGAGCCTTTGTTAGCGGAATATAACCAAGTGCACAACATTCCACATAGGTAAAAAAATAATCACGATTGAAAAAACAAATAATAAGGAAAATATACAATCCTCTTTTTTGTATTAAAAGACATACAACAAACTTCTTTCTATTTTTCAAAATTCCACTCTTTTCAGCTTGGAATCTCTGTGTTTTATCGATCTCTTTAACTTATTCTTTAAATAAATAAAAAACATATAAATAAACAAAATCAAAAAAGAAAAGAATATAAGCAAAATTTAACAAAAAAAAAAAAAAAAATACAATTAAACAAAAAAAAAAAAAAAAAAAAAAACCCGGTTGGCATCAAAGACGGTTTTGTGTACGAAGATATCTTAAATTCTAGTATAGAAGATATTGAAAGTGATGATGATATGCATCCAAATATTTCATTCTGATCTCCCGGGTTTCCTGACACAGACTTTAAAATATTCATTTTTTAAATATGCGCTAACATGTTATTTTGAGAAAGTGGCGTCAACAAAAATGCGTTGAGATAATATGAAAGATACATGAAATTAGGTTCAAAAGATTGATATCATAATACGTTATGATTGTAACGTTGGGCTATCCGCTATTTTTTCACTAATATCAGGGACTTTATAATAATTTCAATTGCATAAAATTACAATTTCTTCCCAACGAAACTAAATTATGATTAGGTGAATTAGTTGAATACGGAGAGATAGTAAATATAAGTTATTCAGATATAATGAAATATAAATGATATGCAATTAATAGAAAACGAAGGGAGATGCTGTCAAAGAATTGTTATTCAGACTGAAATACTTCTGTTAGTTGTGTGGATTGAAGAGAGTTCCGCTGAAAATATTAAGCTACGTAGTTACTGTTGAAGAGAGCTGTAGAATTGAGAATGAGTTCTCTGGAAAGATAGATTTCTTTCTTAAATCATAAATTGTAATTATGAGTTAGTTTGGGACTCTTGAGAGAGAGAGAGAGAGACGAGATATATTCTACATTGATAAGAAATAAAGTATTCTATTTTGTTCTTGCATGTCTTCAATTGGAGTTCAGTAGTTTTTAATACATTAGATTGGGATATGGCACAAGAGTTGGGTAATAAAGGATCGACGGCACATGATTACAAGGGTTACATTTAGTTTTCTTAAAGTATATTTATATAGCTAAGATACATTTATTTAATATTTTATCGCTTGCTTTTGTTTTAATATCAGAACAGGATATTACTGTCTACTTTAATAATCTTTATTGTTAGCTCTTATTTTAATATTTAATTTAATGACTGTCTTTTATGGGAGAATCGTCTGTTTTTATTCTTTTTTTTTTTTTTTTTTTTGTTACATTATTAATAATTTTGTACTTAAGAAAGTTTTGCTTTTTTGGGGAAAATAAAATTGCATCAGGAATTCGAAAAAGGTATTTTTTTTTCTTTGATAGTAATTGCTTCTAAAGAGCCTTTGGCTCGGAAGTATACTTACTTTACGTCAGTTAATGATCATTTTGAATAATTCTATATTTTCGAGAAAACGGGGAAAAAAACTTTAGCACATATTATAATATAAATTAAAGTTTTTTTGTTTTGTTTTTTTTTTTTTTTTGCGAAAAGTTTGCGTTAGAAACACCCAAAATGTAAGTTAAAAGATTAAAGTTATGTTCCTCTTCCAGTGTTATTTTTATCTGTTTATTGTCTACAGCAGGGATGGCGAACCAATGGCACGCGACACAATATTTTGGGCACGCCACCGATCACGAAGCACTATGAAACATATTACGAACAAATGCGAGCGATCCTACGCTACGAAGTGTTCGGGCACATGCGGCGGCAGGAAGAGCGCTCTTTTTTATTGTAGTTACATCGTGGACTACAATTGCTAATGATGCATAGTTTGTTTACGAATAGCATAATAGTACATTTTGTTGACACAACTGCATTTTAAAGTTTATTTGTGTTATATTTACGATTTTTAACTGTTATTTAATAAGGCTAGTTCAGCAAAAAAACAAAAAGTGCAAGATAGTAAGTGCATCAGAGAATTTCAAACTTGGTGGACTGAGAAATGTGGCATGATTAGTAAAGGCAATAAAGCGGTGTATGTTTTATGTTCTGGAACAGTGCCATGTAGAACTTTGTCTGTAAAACAGCATTTTGAAACAAATCACAAATTCGTTAGTCAAAAAAGCAAACCAGAGCAAAAGGAATTAATTGCATGTGTAATGAAAGACAGAAATAAACAATCGACGTCTATAATGAAATATGTTTGCAAAAATTATCATGCGAGAGTGGCAAGTTATTCGGCTGCAAATGTCATTGCTCGGCATAGTAAACCTTTTTAAGAGAGAGAGTTTTCGATGGAAGCCTGGTTAGCACGCGCGCCCTCTCTTTTTGATGATTTCGATAGTAAAGATAACTCAGCGCATGAAAGATACTCCTCTATCTAAAAACAAAATAAAAGAAAGAATCTTAAAATTGGCCGAAAATGTAGCAGATCAACAAAAAATTGACATTAACTCCGCTCCTTTTGTATCGCTATGTCTTGACGGAAGCACTGACGTCACTAAATCTGCACGTTTAGCTGTTTTTGCTCGATATTGTGTAGGAAACGTTATTAAGGAGGAATTAATTACGATAACATCGTTGATAACAACTACAAAGGACACAGATAATAGCATTACAGAATCTTAAATCCAAGACGTTAAAGTCAGACTGTTGAGAGGTTGAAAACGGAATTGGATATTCCATCTATCTTAAGATCCTTCGGTGGTTACTATAGCATCATAAGCAGTTTTGGTCGAAACATCAAGTTTTTTACCAATAGCCATCGTAATACCTTGCTTCAGTCTTTCATGTTTTAAAATTTCTTGACAACTTCTGTAGCATCGCATTCCTCTTTCGGTGGGAGCTGTGTTTTCCCCGCCGTATCAGGTGAGGAGGATGGTTGATTTTGAGTTATGCGAGCGATTTGAATTCTCGATCTGTCGGTCCGGAGAAAACTAGTTCTGTCATTTTTTGCAGAGCTCTTATCAACTGGTTAAAAAAGAATCCCTTACAAGTTGGTTTTTAAGGCAATTTAACTTCTATCGTCGTTTTTGAAGAAATGCACCGAATACTCTCCCTACAGTATCATGGTGATGATACGAAGAGGAACATTTTATACAATATTTGAGAGAAGGTTGTTTTTCCAGCCATCACGGCAACTGGTATGCATTCCCTCCTTTTGTATTGAGTTTCGCTTTTGGGCGGTTTCTTTTTGACGTCAATGGTTGTCTCTCTAAAGTTGAGGATCTAGTTGAGAATGCGGGTCTATTTGTCGTGTGCACCCTAACTGGTGTATTACTACTCGGCATTTTAGAATGAGTGCCTTAACTAGACACACAGAAGCAAGTTTGCATCGGGAGTGTTTGCAATCAATAGTTATAAATCGCATTGCCATCTAGTTTTCAAGTCCTGGATCATCACTCCCATGGCATATGTTTATTGCTACTCTGAGGCATGGTTTTTCACGTCTTGACGGGGGAGGTCGATTGACCTTGAATGACGGTGGTGATTCGAATTAGCAATCTTTGGGTCAAAAGAAAACTAGCCCAGTCTCGTTTTGCCTTTAAAAACTAGTCCAGAAGGAGATTCCCTCTTACATTAGTTATTAAGGCATTTTAATTTCTGTCGTCGTTATTGAAGAGTCGCCACACCAGCAACTGTAAGGCGATATGCTGAGAGAGAATATTTGACTCGGATCTTTTCACTTTACATGAATAGGATTCAAAGATCTGGGATCCAAGATAGGTAGAATTTATTATAATAGTTGATTAGGGACGCGATTAGATTGCTGCTACCCATTATTAATTTTTTATATTACTTATTCATAGTGAAAATAAACTGGTTAATCATTTCGGGCTGATCTTTATCGAATGTTTATATCGAATACACCTAAAGACGAATTAATTTCTACAAAATAATTTTTTTCTCATGGAATCCGATTTTTTAAGTAAAGAATGGTCTTAATAATCCATATTCCAAATTTCATTCAATCAAATCCTAAATTTCAGAGATATTTCGAAAAAATTGTCGGGAGTCCCTATATACTAGATTATTTTGAGTCTGAAAAAAATTAATGCAGAATTTGTTGCTGTTGATAACTCTTGAAGGAGTGATTAGATGCATGAGCATATACCAAACTGTAATTTACTCGGATCAGAAGGTTGCAAATGATCTAGGACAATCCAATATTTAAAATATCAATATTTATTTGTCAAATAAGTTAATACTGTGCATGAGAATAGCACTACTTCAAACAGAACAATAATGAGGTGAATGGAACATGGTGAACAAAACTGTCAACTATCTTCATAGACAAACAGCAAGCAAGATTCGAGTACTCAGAAAACGACTTCTAGGAACTCTGGTTGGTTATATATCGAGAATGATGAATTTTCTGTTGTGAGCAGGCTTTTGTTCAACCAGGATGAACTCAGTAGGTCTGGGCCGTCAATGGAGAGAAGATAATCCGCAAAGGTCCAGAAGAGATCACATTGGATTGTAGGCGGAGGACAACAAATGGTGAGAAAGTGGCAAGCAGTTTAAAGAAGGCCACCATACACTATGCGGAATTAAATCCAAATCTTTACCAAAGATGCTCATAAATATTAAATTTGAATTCCCATTATTGATTGATTTAATTTAAATAAAATCGCGAAGGAGTCATGGACCGGACTAGTGGAGATGTACCTAATAATTTAATTTGTAACGAGTTGCCTTTGCTATTTTTAAGAGACACAGTGACATAAAAAAAAAATCAACCAACTATCTTTAACTAGTTTATTCATCTTGTTGCGGCTCTCTTCCACAACAACGACAGATATAAAAAAAACAGCCTTAATAACTAGCCAAGGGGAAATCTCGTTCGATCTCGTTAACAAGAGCACTACAAAAGAAAAAAAAGCGACCGGACAACTTTTCTTCGGACCCAATGGTCGAGGTTCCGAAACGCTGCCGATACTGAATGTAAACTGACCACCAAACAAAGATGTAAAAAAACATACCCAGTATGGCAGAGAAACAGCATCCGCTGAAATAGGGATCCAGGACTAGAACACTAGATGGTAGTATAACCTAGAATTATTGGTTGCTTGTACTCCAACGTAAAGACTTGGCTCTGTATACCTAACAAAGACAACCGCAAATAAATCACAACCAGTGATATACTGGCTAAGGCGCCCGTGTCAAATAGACCCACCAGCTCGACTAGACACAGTCGATGACGTCAAATTGAAATTGCTCAAGACGAAATTCAATACAACAGGAAGAAATTTGTATCAATTGCAAAAAACGGCTGGGTAGTCTAGGGAGAGAGCCTGGTACAAACTTTTTCGTGTTTGCATCAAGTAAATGAATTTAAATACATTTCCATGAGTAAGCATATGACGGAATCCTATAACCCGTCTCATCATCATCTTAATGTGCCTCTAATCTCATTAAGTTTTTTAACTTAAGTTCAAGCACAATGTAACCAAACTAATCAATTATATTCAAAGCAGAGTTTATTAATCCTATAAAAAGGGGGATGCTCTCCTTCTGTATCAAGTCTTTATCGGCGACTGCTAACAATTTCTATGATATGTCAATGAATACGCTTAACGGAATACGATGTATGTACATCCTTCAATTAATCAACCAATCAGATAGCGCTTGGGTTAAAATCTCACAATCTCAACTAGACACGCAAGAAGACTTCCGAGCGCATCACATCGTCACCAATCCTATTACTGTGCAG
Organism: Nephila pilipes; assembly: GCA_019974015.1. Lineage (NCBI taxonomy): Eukaryota > Metazoa > Arthropoda > Arachnida > Araneae > Nephilidae > Nephila > Nephila pilipes. The sequence goes on from BMAW01047403.1 coordinate 675,636, forward strand.
CGACTCTCTTCTACAGCAACGCCAGAAGTTAAAATGTCTTTCTAACTAGTCCGACGAGGCGTCTTTTCAGCCTTGTTGGTTAGAGCGCAGCAAAAAGCGACCGGTAAACATTCTTCGGACCAACCCCTTGTTCCAGGGTTTGAAACAGCAGCGGCTGCCAAGACCAACAAATCTCTCCTTCTCCACGGGATAGAATAACATCCCCCGATGCCTCGGAGAAAACGTCCAAGCGCCGAAAATTTAAACTTATTATCATCCCTCTATTCAATTCTTAGTTGCTTTTATACGACTTGATTGCATCTATTCACTCCACTTCAAAAGTTTACTTAATTTGTAACATCAAGTTTCATTTGATTGGTAAGAAGGCCGGAATTTTAAATATATCAGAAAGAAATTTCAGAGGTTAGTTAAGGGAAGTTAGCCCGTGTTACAAGCAACAATATAATCTTAAAACAACTAAAATTACTTTTACGGAGGCAAGATTTTTAATACATTGTCAACTAACTCTCAAGAAGCACATATTAAACATATTGGGAAGTATTCGATACCTTGGATTGACCTATATTCGTATATTTTGGTCTTCGTTGTATTGTTGCAATATCAAGAAAATTTACCGTGTTATGAAGTCTTGACGTGAAATTTTAATTAATGACATCATGGCGTATAATTAAAAAAAACTTCAATTAAGAATATAATAACCTTTATTGTTTTCATTTTAACCTTGTTGCGCCCCACTTCGGAACTTATTCATCGAGACTCACAAGGCAATCAATCGAAAATTAGTCAGACAAGCAAATCTTAAGTTTATAATCAATAAGTTATGTTTCTTCTAGCCAAGAATAATCAAAAATAAATGTTTGCATGTCGAATGTGGTACTGTAAGTAATTCGACTCCGAAATCAAAAGATTATTATTCAAAATTCTACTCATTTCAAGAATAGCAATATTGTATCCGAGTTGGGAATAAACACTTGTAAAATGAGTCCGATTGCAGCCCCAGAAGCCGATTGCTTCCCACTAAAAGACTCGCTTTGTAGCGGGTACGAGGCACGTTAAATCTGTAGAGGCTGCATCTCCTCCCGTTGACATAGTTTGGAGAGAGAGCTACCTGCTCAAATATCATTTTCGTTACTGGACCGAGGTTCAACATTACGAGATTCGTTGCTAATAGCCTCGTGTTGCTTCTAAGTGCGAGGTTAATAAACAATCAATTAATGAATCATTTAGGTCCGATCAAATATCAGCTGCATCAATGTTATATTGGCTACAATTTCGCCAATCTTCCATCTCCTCAAGCAATTTAACGCGTCTAATCTATCTCCATAATTTCTTAATCCCTACACATCATATATATAGGAATGTTAATTCACTTAAGTCATGGTTCATTCACGAGGTTTTAAATTAAATAACGTTGTAAAGTAGCCCCAAAAGAAACTATTACAAACTATCTGGTTTTGGATGAACTATTTGGAAGTATTTTCCTTCACAATCACTAGCTTTGACCTTGATGATGCCATAGTCCCATTAAAATTCCCTTCCGTTAAAATTTAAATTAAATCCGAAAATTACAGAGCACAAATCACGATTTTTCTCGTAATGTAAAAATCAACATTCCCATAATTAGTTTTTTTATTACCATATTATTTTACTCAACAGTATAGGTTCATAAAGAAGTTTAGCTTGAATTAAGTTCCTATAGCTCGATGATTTTCAACGGAATAATTGAAAAACTTCCGATTGTTTATGAATAACACACTTTGAAAAGTAACATGAGAGCTACTGCCGACAGGTCTCGTAATTTTTAGCCACTGGTAAAAGAACTGGCACCTGAGATGACACACCACTCACCAAACTTCCACGCTACGCCCTCCTAAAGACTTTGAACATCGAAACATTTTCGATGCATCAATTCCACAGGCCCTTACCTTCTTTAGGCATCATGACCCTGACGTCCTCAATGATCTTTTTTTTTTCCTACGGGGTTTACTGACTTTGGCAAACAAGGTAATGCACCCATCCCCCGGGATACACTAGAGACCTCATTTTTGACTCTTCTCTATACCGACTAATTTTTTTACGTATTTCTTCATTTTTTTTTTTTTTTTTTTTTTTTTTTTTTTTTGTCAAGATTGTAGTTGAAACAAATGTTTGGCTCACCTTTACCAGGATTGGTTCTTGTGCCATGAACTCTAATTTTCATTCACTCTAAGTTACGCTTTTAAACCCCTTTGGAATCAGGATTCAAATATGCGCTCAACTAAAACCCCACAGGCTGCTGAATCGTATCCGTGACTACTCTGCTACTGCAGCTGCAGGAACTTTTTAAAATTCACTGAGCGATATTCAGAAAAAACAAAAAGCTAAAAGAGTACGATAACACATTGTTCGTGAATAAAATTCATTTTCGCAAAGAGTTTGTTCTAAAAATGTCATATTCTCATTCATCTTGTTTAGTAGCGAATTATTAAAAAAAAGAGAAATAAGTAAGTAAAAATAAGTTTTTAAAACTATTATCGTGTTACTTGCAGTTTATAGTAACATAAAACTGCTTTATTATTGGCTCTATAAGAATTTTTTGATTGAAATTACACGAAACGCACATTCTTTTATTTTTATAATTTAAATATATGTCGCGTAATTTAATTGTAGGTTCAAGTGTATAGTGAAGTAAGACATCGGAGCTCGCTCGCGCGTAATTCTGATTCACGGTCAAGCGCGAAAAAGACTACATATGCTTAATCTTCATAACGGTGTTTTGTGAAATCGGAATTCGAACACAGTGGAGAACCCAGAAATTTTTTTTGGAGGATGCATATCGTCATTGCCGTGACAGAAATAATATTTTAGTTTAGAATGGATTGACTGGTTTCATTAACGTCGCGCTAGAAGCAACATGAAGGCTATTGGCGTCGGACCTCGTACATCTGATCTGGTCGAATGACGAGGACATTACCTGAGTTGATACCTCCCTCTCCTAATATTCCACATCACACCAACGGGAAGGCTTTGAGCCACGACAGATTTAATGTGTATCAGCCAGGGTTAGTGATATCAAGACTCGAACCCGCAACTCGACGAAAGCCGCCGGCCGCGACCATGACCACTAGGCCACCTCGGCCACTAGAATTACCACACTTGGTATAAAGTTAATAATTCGCAAAATCATTCTTATTTCTACTATTTAAAACTATTCAAGTTTTATTATAATTTTATCAAGTTATAAAAATTTAAAAAGAAAATCTTTTTAGAAAAATAATTAAAATACTATGAGAAAAAAAATTGCATTTTTAAGGTTTGCAATTTTCGTGATGCTCACCTTCCCGAAAAAAAATTTAAGCATGACGAGAAAAAGATGTTCTTAGGTCTTAAAAAAATTTAATGTATCTATATTACTGTGAAAGTAATTATCCTGAACTATTTCTCTATTTCAATTTCGAGAGAGCTATTTCTCTATTTCATTTTCAAAATTTTAGGGGGTGCATATGTCCCTCTGCCCCCTCCCTTGGTACGCCTCTGCAATCATATGTTTGGATTCATATGATTCAGGTCTGAGCTTTAATCCTTAGAATATCGAAGTCCTCTTCGCAGTGATAACGTATATGGTTAATATAAAACTACATATTTAAGAAAATATGAATTTAATTATAACACATCGTACTACTAGATGGCGCCATCAACACAGTACTCAAGTTCTCCAAAACTTTTTCAAGACACCAAAAATATATGATTAACAGGGATTGCTTTCGATCACGAATATCGGTTTAAAAGAAATTGAGTTAAATAATTTATAATATCATAAATGGGATACTCGAATACCATCGCAATGATTTTCAAAATTAAATTTTTTTTTTTGCATCTCAAAAATATACTTTATTCACACATACATTATTATTAAAGAAAATTTAAACGTACTACATTTATTTTAATCTCATAAATTAATGTATGTTACCAAATAGAATAAATAAAACCAACTAATGATAAAGAATGTATTGTTCATTTAACTTTAACTCAAATCATTTTATGAATAGTGAATTAAAATTCATTCCACAAATTCATTTAACAATCCAATTATATAATAATTGAACAATAATTCAATGTATTATTCGTTTTATTTCTTCAAAAAGGTCACGTTCTTTAATCCAGAGATAGATTTTAAATATTTCTTAAACCTATGATTATTAAGGGATTCATTAAGTTTTCATTTCCTTGTTTTGTGTACTGAAGGATTCAACATACTAATTTGTAAAAGTAACAATAATTTTCATTTATTGTAATTTATTACATTATATCAAAAAGTTAAATTTTAACTAGTTCTTGACCCATAGCTTCGGGAACTTACTTAAGATATAAACACCAATTTTGATTGTGTTTCATGAATACAAAAATATAGGCATTGCAACTTTTCTTCAATTTCTTTTTATATTTCAGATTTATCGTGTGGAAGTTCCGGTTTCATCTGGAACTTTGCTGCACTGATTGAGTCTTTGGTATTGTCGCTTGGTGTTTCAGAATTTTTTTATTTAAAGTTCTTCTAGACTTAGCAGCTATTAATTATGAGGTCGCTGTCATATCAGAACGAAGCGATTATTAATGTTCAACTTCATTGTCGCTCGATTTCTAATTACATTTTCATTTTGTTTATGATCAATAACATTTATCATTCCGCTCTGTTATTTAGTGATATTAACTTCCATCATGCATTTATTGTTAAAGTTGTATGTCATTTTTAAAGTGCGCTTATTACTTATCATTATAAAAATTTTAAAACCTAAATTGATCTGGTTCAGCTAAGAACATTATTTAATTTCAAGCTAAGTGAATAGGATTATTGTAATTCAAGATAATGTTACATCTGCAATGAGCATTTTATTTTTATCGATGGAAGTTTATATTCTGACGAAAGAAGTTTCAATTTCCTTTCAATGTATTAGATATTTAATTTTTTCAGTAATATGTTAGTTACTTAATTTTTTTGTTTGTTTAATCCGGTTCTCATTTTCTTCTGTGGCCGCGATAGCACAGTGGTCATGGTAACGGGCTTGCGGTTTTCGTCGAGGCGTAGGTTCGAACCTTGGTGCCACTAAAGACCCGCCGTGTATCCGCGCGGCAGATGCGCGTCAAATCTGTCGAGCCTCAAAGTCCTCCCGTGGCGCGGTATGGAAGTTAGGAGGAGGGGGTTCTAGCTCAGGTGTCGTCCTCGTCACTTGACTGAGGCTCAAAATTACGAGGTTCATCGCCAATTGCAGTCGTGTTGCATCTAGTGCGACGTCAAAAAAACCAAACAACCCCACTCTCATTCTTTTCGCAACGATCTCTCTGTTTCAGAATTCGAGAATTTTAATTCCGATTTCGTATTTAGGGTGACAAAGAAACGGATGCTGAAGCAATATAACCTTTGAAATAATACTCCTTAGGCGTTTCTAATTTTGTCCATAATCCATGATATCATATTAAACATAAATTTTTGAAATCAATACAACTATGTGGCAAAAGAGTAACAAGAAAGAACTGTAAACAAAAAATTTTTCTTCAGGCAATCAAGAAATTAAAAGAAAGTGTACTGAAAATAATAGTTTGTCATATAATCATAAATAAAAATAAGTGAAGATTTTTCAATCCAGCTGAAAGATTTTGACTATAAACTAAAGTGTTGTGAGTGATCATAAGATAGATTGTCAAGCAGTTGGAGTGCGTACAATTCGGTTTTTACAATCAAAAATTTTCTACTGTATTGGATAAAAAAAAATCTTCGCTTTTTTTTCATTTATGATGATAAACTGGCATTTTCAATACATTTTCGTTTAATTTCTTACGGTTGAAGAAAAAAAATTTAGCTCTATTTTTTACACCTTTGCAACATAAAAATATTGTTTTTTTAAAAGCAAGGTTATTATTTTCTATATTTTAATCCTTATTTTAAAAAAAAAAAAAAACATTTTCTTTTTTTTTTTTTTTTTTTTAATTTGTAGTTTTATAATTGAATATTGTATTGTCATACAAACTGAGCTTGTGCGATAATTTTCAGAGTTCAAGCTTATCCGGAAGAGGGTGAAAAATTGTTTAAAAAAAATATTTACAACAAACTGATGCACAGTGCAAATATACATGTGTTCGCAAAAAACAGCATGTGGTTATGATGGTGTATATATATATATATATATATATATATATATATATATATATATATACACAATTATAACCGTTGTTGCACCGTTGTTGCGGAAGAATATATATATATTCTTTCCGCAACAACGCCAGAACTTAAAATGCCTAACTAGCCAGAATACGAAGTTTTTTTCAGCCTGGTTGGTATGGGCACAGCAAAAAGCGATCGGTTAACTTTCTTCGATGCAAACGGACCAGGGTTCGAAACAGCCGTCAAGACCAACAACTATCTCCTCTTCTTCCATGGGGTAAAACCAAGCACGGCCGAATATATATTCACAGATATGATATGATTAAAATAAAGCAAAGTGATAGAAAACCAAATTTTAGGGAAATGTAAATAATGTAATTAAAACTGTTCTATTCTTTGGAATGGAATAACGTGTGTTTATATCCGTAATCACCGATCAAACCATTGCACTTCAGTGAATTATATCATAAAAAGATAGTACAAAACCAAAAATCAGGAAATTCAGAAATTTAATCACAGAAAAAAGAAAATAAACTTAGTAAACATTTTTAATTTTGCTACAAAATACCAATTTACGCTTAACAAATCATCTAAATATTGTAACTTTAATTAATAACCTTAACTAAAATGAGTATTATTAATTAACAGGGAAAGTTTCGCTCTCTTCTTATTTAACCCCTGAGGTAAGTGGACGCATATTGCATTGCTGAGTGCTTTGTGTACCTCGACAACCATAACTACATATGTTTCTCGAACGTTAAAATATTTCGACAGGTCTTTTATGAATTAAGAGAGATACACCGACGAGAGGCACATCAGCGTTGATCCTCAATAGTCCGCAACTAGATTCCAGATGAGCCTGTTGTCTCCGATACCTATAGTCACTATACTTATCTGTGAATACCTGTACATGCAATATAATCAAATACTTATAACTTAATATCTTTTCTCGTAATTTCATCATAATATCTTTAATTCTACTTCAAATGGTACATTACTTGGAGTTGTATTTTCTGCATTTCATAGTAAACTACAATTTTTATATCTCCAATTTGGCTGTGGGAATCCTGTGGTTATGGTCGGGAGTCTTGTTACCAACGATGTTCGAATCGAGCCAATCCTATTTCCATCGAAGCCTATCCTATGAAGATTGCTGTAAATTAAATAGATCTCAAAGTTATTATGGGATGTTGTAAGCAAGTTAGAAGAGTAAGGTACCAGCTTAGGCGTTGACAATGTCAGACTTGATCATGGCTCAGAATTACGAATTTCTCCAACGATAGCCTCCATGTTGCTCTAAAATACAGGTTTCCAACTTTTTTTTTTTTTTTTTTTGCCACTCTCTTCTCACAATAGAAATTTCTCACCATTTCACTTTTCAAAGGAAAAAGGAGAACCTTTAAATTTAATTAATTTCTTAATTTATCCTGCATTTTAACTATCATTATAATATACTCATCGTTATTTCGTGATCCTATTTCTTTTAATGTTTTAATTTTTCGATCACGTAATTTTCAAAAGTGCTAAAATCAGCATTTCCTACGCCCTAAATTAATAGGGATATTCCCTACCAGATACTCAGACTCCATGTAAAATACCTAAAGATCCCTACATCTATCACCAAATAATCTGTATAATCCTCAGTTTAACTTCCCTGGAAAATCAAACAGGAAAAAAATTCTGTCATTTCGTTCCAATTATGAGAGTCGGAGGATATGTGTCGTCGAATCTTCTCGATGGATCTGCCTCCCTCTCTTGTGAATATTAATAAATTCGTTATTGATGGAATTAGTTACCTTTCTGTGCCATGACTGCCCCAATTCTTACAAAATGTTTTAATTGCAATATTTTCAAAGTCCCGAAGAAGTATTATGGGCAATATATATATATATATATATATATATATATATATATATATATATATATATATATATTCCCCTAAAAATATATCGCTATTTTTCTGAAAGGGGAATGCTCTAATTTAGATTTTTTTAAGGCAGATTATTTCCAAGACCTCGTGGTTAGTGAGATTAGCTGAACATTCAATCATTCTGTATCGGTCAAATTTTAAGAGCCATAAAGATTTTTTTTTCTTATATGAGTGATTTCTAAGAGATTATCCAAGTTATTTTGAGCAATAGGGATATCGAGTTAGGGTACAACAAATAAGATCTGTCATGCAAGAAATTAAAATGAAATCAAATGTTAGTAAAAAATAGTTATCCATTAAAGATTGGTTGATAAATCAATAAATCGAATTTTCCTTAAATATATTATATAATTGTTATTTTATTTTACACACATACACACATACACACACACACACATATATATAGTTTCAAAAAATTTTGTGTGTGGGTACATATGGGTGAAATCAAGTCCAATACGTAGGATAAGGACAAATGGCACTTTATTCACAATCTTCAGGACAGGACAATACACAGGTAGAAAAACTTGGGCAGTAACAGCACAAATAAATCACAATTAACAAAAAAAGCACTTGTAATTACAGTCACAGTTAAATCAGCAACGTTAAGCACACCAGCTTATTAGTTTGCACTACGGACAAATCTCCACATTACTACTCTGCACTTCCAAGCCAAACTCCTACAGTTTCCTGAAGACACAGACCGCTTCTGCAAATTCACTCGGCAGAACTACTTCCAAGTGCTGATGACTTCCAGTCGATATCCCGATCGATCTCGTAAGAAGACTCTTCCATTTCAGGCACTAGGCATATTTACAGATGTAGCAGTCAGGTGTGACGTTACACGGGAAATTCAGAAAAAGTCCGTAACTTTCTTCTTTGTCGAAATTTCGCCAAGATTCTAGTACTTTCTTTTGTCGCCAAAAAAGCCAAGTTTCTCGAAAAGTCGCCAAAATAATCCCCGAATTCGTCCCCAAGATAAAGGGGATCATTACTTAAACTTTCCTTCGTTGGCTGATGAAATTTCTGTAAGTGTCTCTTTTCCTTCACAAGAGAACCGTTGCAGGGAAGCGTCTCATGTTCTCTCTCTCTCTCAATATATATATATATATATATATATATATATATATATATATATATATATATATATATTAAAATTTTTCAAACATTAAATTGATTTACATATTGTGAAAATAGCATTCGTGATCATAATTTTTATCCCTCGAATTAACCAGTTACTCAGTAGTTAAACGCAAATGTTCGCTGTCACGCAGAAAATTCATATCGACGTTGAAACTTATATCATTGCTCAATTTATATTGATACTATAACTCTCGGTTCATTTAACCCATGGTTCAGTGAGCCTGGACTTCGACTTCCGCGTGTTAAAGGAGTCAGACTGTAGTAGTTATGCACAATCATATGAATGTTATATATTAGATCCATAACTCATTAATATGTGAAAAGGTGACGGCAAAGTGGCAGAGTGGTTTAATCCATCACAAGTTCAAAAGTAATTCTACGTCAGAACCAGTGACCCAGCTGCTACGAAGTAGGTGAGAGGAAACACGAAAAAAAAAAAACCCTCATTACATTGTTCTTTAAACCACCTGTAGTACATTTGTAATTTTGCTATAATAAAGAGTCTGCTTTGTACAAAAAAAATCCAACTGTTACCAATGTAGATCTGCCAACACTTTTTGTCTCTGAATTGCGTTTTCCCACCATTAATGACTACTCGTATAATAGCACTTCTGCTTGAGAGTTCAAATCACCACCCATTTGAGTCGCATCAGTAGTTCTCGAATTGAGTCAAAAAGAACTTAATAATTCAAGCTGTGAAATTCGAACTTTTTCTCATTAGGATATTATATTTAATAACATATTTAAATCTGCATCATAATTCATTCAGAAAAAGATTACTTCTTTTTCTGAATTTAAAAGAAAAAGATTACTTCTTTTTCTTTTAAATTTTTTTTATAAAATGTTATTTGTATTTCTTTTTATATTATGCATTTTTCTAAAATTCAACATTATTATTATTAATTTTCATTGCAGTTATTATGTAATTACATATATAAACATGATGGTCTGTTTCTTACCTGTCCACTATACAAATCCTTGCCATCGATCATATCCAAAAATTTAGATTGTTTTTTTATGTGGGGAAAGAGAACCTCAAGCATACTTCTGTCACAATTGTTTAAAATTTAGATTTGATGATATATTGCGGAAGTCAGCTGAATATCTTCTACTTGTTGCTGCAATATATTCGAAAACATTTTATCAGTTTGACTTGCACTGTTTTCGAAGATAAAGATATTCCTTTTATTATTATTTTGTTCGTGATTAATTGTTGTTTTATTGAAAATATTTTAGAGTATTTTTAAGGACTGGGAATCTCACAAACGAATAATTAAAAAAGGGATAAAAATATTTTTAAATATCGAGGGAAAATATAATTCTGCAGAAACCGTTATCTATTGCTCTTTCGGATGTCCTTTTTTGCATTCAAATAGCTAAAATTTGAGGACGGTGTTAGAAATTCCATAGGATTAACATTACGTTCTCGAAATCAAAATGGCCGGTAGACAGGAGGCTTACAGTCGTAAAAATGCTCTTCTGATGCTTTCATAAAGTCTCTGATGTAGTCTTTGATATAATCACCATCTGTGAAAGGTTTTCCTTTTTGCGATTTCCTGAGAAACCACAAAGCTCACAAGATTGACTATATTTGAGCTATGTGACCAATTATTTAACATGGAACTCGACTCCTGATTTTGATGCGAAAGTTCTGTAACAGCTGTATTCCTTGTGTCACTTGTTGGATATTAGCTTGCGAAAGTACTGTTTTTTGTAGAGAAATGTCTAAGTATGATTTCTTTTTATTTGCGAGCTTTTTGTCATAAATGAGAAAAGACAAAAGACCACCCAAATTTTTAATGAACACAAATGCCTCAGTCCATTCTTTCTTAAAGTCACGATTTTTGTCACTTGTTTTTCCCATCTTCTTAGGTTATTCCTTCTTATTCGAATAGGTTGAGTTTTATAAACTTGAGTTCTGAGCATCAAAATCCGAAATTCCATAATCTGAAAAAATCAAAATTAATGGTTTAAACATATATCATATCGTTCAGTAGACCAATTTGAATCAATTTGTTCATTACTTTTTATAGTGAAGCATGACGATATAACAATTAATAATTTCTAAAAATGGTGTTGCTTCTAACTGAAATATTGTTAATACGTTTTCAAATAAATACACTGCGAAAAGCGGGTATACAAAATCATGTACAAAGTACTCATTTTTGAATATTTCACATTCTCAAAATAGCTCCGATCCTAAAGTATTCAAATTTAAGACCCACATGTACTTATTTTTAGTAACATGAACGTACTCAAAATGGAAACTTCACATACTCATTTTTGGAGATATTTGTGTATCAATTATGAGTGTGGAATAGAAAAATGAGTATGTAATGTATTCATTTTTGAATCTGTAACTGCATCAAATATGATGCATCAATAAAATGTAAGTATTAAGTAAGTTAAAAGTAAAGTATTGTATTCATTTTCGATACTGTTGTTGTATCTATTATGAATTTTAAACAGAAAAATATAACACATCAATCAATAACTCCCGAGACTAACCCAGAGATGGCGCTCGTAGTAAACCAGTAACCAGGTCTTTCTAGAGTACTAACCTTTGCTTGAAACGTGTCAAAATTTTAAGTCGATCGGACCAGAAACAGCTGAGTTATCGAGGTTGGAGTAAAGTCGTTTTGTAGTTTGTTTAAAAAATGGAAAAAACCGAGTTTCGTGTTCTGATAAAACATTGTTTTTTAATGGGTAAAAACACCGTGCAAGCGAAACAATGGATTGAAAAATGTTACCCGGACTCTTGTCCATCAAAAGCAACGATTTGTCGGTGGTTTGCCGAGTTTAAACGTGGTCGTACCGACACAAATGACGCGGAACGCTCGGGTAGACCTGTGGAAGCCATTACACCGGAAAATGTGAGTGAAGTGACAAAAATTATAATGAAAGATCGTAAAGTGAAGCTCCGTGAGATTGCTGAGATGACACAGATATCATATGGAAGTGTATTTACTGAAAAAGGTTTTTTCCAAGTGGGTGCCGCGATTGCTTTCGATGGAATAAAAACAGCAACGAGTCGATGATTCAGAAAGCTGTTTATCGCTATTTACTCGCAACAAAAAAGATTTCTTGCGGGAAAAAATAATAATAATAATAATAATTTGGGAAGAAAAAAAAAAGATTTGGAAAAGCGTTGGAACGATTGTATCACCCTAAAAGGTGATTAACAAAAGGTGTTATGTTGATAAATAAAAAAAATTTTGCAAAAAAAATGTTTTCAATGTTAGTCTCGGGAGTTATTGATTGATGTGTTATATCATTTTAAATTTCAAGGGACTTAAATAAGCGCACCTTTATTTGCAAGTATCATTTTCTTCATCTTACACATTATTTAACATACTCTTTATGAAGTTTTAATTACATAACTTCGAATCAAAATTCTTTCATTTACTCTATGTAACAAAACTGTTACTTTTAGAAACAAAAATGCAACTGCTATGTGATGATAAACTGTATTTTGAACTTATACTTCAAATTTCAATCAATTCGAGTGTTTAATATATCTTTAAAAATAACAAAAATAGATTCGATTCAAGAGTTAAATTTTTTTTAAAACAAGTGTAAAAAAATTGAGCTAGTAGTTCCAGAAGGAATTTGGTTCATTAAAAATTATATTTATGTTTTTCGAAGCAATATATAATTTTGTTAAAGTCCTATACATGCAGAAAATTGAGTTTTATTTACAGTTCAGTATTTTAATAGTAAGTTATTGCAAATATCTTGGAAACATTATGATGAATATTAGATTTTACATATTAAAAACTTATTGGGCACCTTTTCTTTAATGTCTCCTTTTTTATCTAGCATAAATTTATTTTTGAATTAACATCAAAACAAAGCTAATACCTATTATGAATGATTCATTGTAAACAGGAAAAAAAATCATGTTTTTGAAAAATTTATTCTGAATATCACACACAAACAAGTAAGACACTCATAATTTTGAAACAAGAAGTTTTAAACTCCTACAGATGAAGGCATATCGTTTTAAAAATCATTTATAAACACTGCTATATAATCCATACTATAGTCCTTCTTCATCCTCATTTGAACAACATAGCTTATGTTTTAATGTAATGCACAATGAGGTATCATTTAAAATATAGGAAGTTCAAATATGTAAAGGTACATAATTTAAAAGATTTTTAACTTCTTTCAAATCAACAACATCTCGTGATGTTACTAAATATGAGTGAAAATGCTTTTCAATTAGTGCTGGAAGAAGAAATGTCGATCGATGGATCCACCAGTAGTTTCGTCATCTGGTTTCCAGAATGCTGAAAATGTTGACAGCAGTTCAGATGATGACCTTGAATAGAAAACTTCCCAAGAAATAGAAAAAGAGAGATACTACAACGGTTATTCCAATTTTTCCACATAATCCAAAGTTTAGTTAATCATTTTTTCGTCGTTTCAGTACATCTACTAGATGGTGCCTCTGACCTACCTTTGTCGAAAGTCGAGGACGCTATGAAGTGTGTGCAAAAAAAAATCTGTACAGAGTCGACTCCACAGAAAATGCGAAGTGCGAAAGGTATTTGTATACTTAAATGTAATAAAAAAAATTCTTTTCGTGATTTTCATCGAGAATAGGTATACATCTATCTTGTTTATACATGATATTAAAAAAAATGCAATGAAATACTACGCAGTTTTTTTTATTTTCAAAGTTTTGAAATATTTTCAACTTTAGAGACCCGACGATACTTAAAAGTACCAGTTTAATTTATTAGATCTAATTAACGATATTTCTTAAGATTTTGTATTATTATTAAGTAAATCTTCTAATCTGCTTTTAAAATGTGTTCAAAAAAAGTTTTAAAGAGACGTTCCATTTAATTCATAATTTGAAGCATACAGGGTTAAGCTACCGGTAATATTTGGTAAAAAAAAAAGTTGGATGCTGTTATGCTTTGTGGGTTGCGAATATATTTGATGTTAGTCATGATTTTGGCATCCTAGACCAGGCCTGTTCAACCCTAAAGACTTTGTGGGCTGCGTTATAAATCAATAGTTTAGAGAAAGTTCCAGAAATTTTTAATTTGAAATCAAAATTAAAGAAATCAGATATCGAGCATTCGGGAGTCTGTGAGTGAGGATCATCGATATAAGCTGGGAGAGAAGCTTCAGAGAATGCGTTGAAAAAGCTCACTTTTTCTCAGCAACCTAAAATCCGTGGGAGATAGAGAGGGAAATATTTTTAGAAATCTAAAAAGTATTCACATAAAGATTTACCGAGCGATTCCATACTTTTTGAAGTGTGAGTTCGTGTGAAGAAAAAATAATACATTTCGTGAATTATAGAGGAATATAAGTAAAATTAGATTATTTGAATAAAAGTAGATTATTTGAATTTAGAAATTAAAATTTTAAGAAAAGATTTCAATATTTAGGACAATCACCGCAAGCTATTGCGAAGCACAAAGTAGCATTGAATGAGAGAAATTCTATGCGTTTGAAGTCTACAAATTAAATCGCGTAAGATTCAAAACCCTATGAGTAACTGCTTTCTCAGTCATTTGAGGACCGGGAAGTGCTGACAAGTGAAGTTTTGAGTACTGAATAATTGTGACTCAGAGCAGCTCTGGGTCTTTTTGCAAAAGATGAAATTTCGGTAGTATGTGCAGGGAAGTTTTGGAGTAACTCATTTGACGAATCCTATTGAAAAAATTAATAGAATCCTTTTCTACAAAAATTCACATGGATTGGTTCAATTTTTAAATCCTTGTATAGGACTTCATTTCCGACAAGCCAAGGAACATTTACGGATTTCCTAAAGTGGATGTTTTGAAAGACTAGCAATCATTTCAGACGGGTAGTTGCTGATACCGCCTAGATGGGGGACGCATACAATATAATTGGTTTCAATATTGATTTATAGATCAGAAGCTTGTGCCTGATCAAACGAGTAAGTTTATAACTTGATCTTGCGAGAAATCAAACGAGTAAGTTTTCTACTCATTCCGACTGTTTTTTATTGAACAGATAGGATGTGAAGAGCAAGTTAATTTTACGTCTAGAAATAACCCTAGGTACTTGTATTCAGTAACTCAGAGGTCGGGCTGGTCAAAAATGGTGACTGCAGGTAAATTTTCTGAGCAACGTTACTTCGTAAAGAAGAGACTAGCGCTTTTGGACGCTTTGGATATATGTGTGTATATATATATATATATATTGGGTTCCTTGCTGGGTTCCATATTTTCTTTATTTTTTATTCTTTCATTTTTACATTTCTTTCTGGATTTTTGTCTTTTTAAATATTTTAAATTATTCTTTCATAAATTTTCGGTATATATATATATATGTGTGTGTGTGTGTATGTATGTATGTATAATGAATTATCTATACTAATTTTTGTAATAGTTATGGCGTAGGAAACACGTATTCTCCGAGTAAAGTCTATTTATTTTACATTTAATGCGAGAGAGAGGATAGTTACATCACGAAATTTGCTGCAAACGCGACATGCATTTTTTCGCTTTCGTAGCCAAATCAGAAGAGGAGGAAACATTTCCAGGTTTGGATTTAATTGCACGTATTATTCAGATCACGTGGTATTAGATTTAGGGAACCTTAGGCATTTTATCTGATGACAAAAAATTCTAGTGGAGATTATCTCTACTGCCCTGAGGCGTGAGAACCACTGAATGAGCAGATTTAAAAATCATGTGATTGAATAAATTAAAAGTTTAAATGGAATTGAATCAGGAAATAAAAAAGATGAACACCTTTCTGTGAAAATTAAAGTATAGGAAAAATTAGGATATTAAATTTTAAATTTCATGTAAATGAAAATAATTCATACACACAGACGCACCCCCCCATATATATATATATAATGTATGTGTGATGAATTCAGTTCATCACTTTCCTTTTTTAATTTGGGCTCTTTTTAACACCAGTTCAAATTCTCACGTTAAAAACTACTATTGTTTTCACTTTTTGAATCGAGAGAAGCAAATAATCCCCTCCGAGCCTTATTAGATAAATCAAGAACATTCTGCAATAAATAAAGGGAAATTATATTTTATTAAATTAAATGTGTTTTACTAAATCGTTAAGCAATAAGTCTGTCTGGAACAATATACATCTTGGTCAAATATATATGGTTTGCTGCAGACAGACTGGCTGCGGTTATTTTGCATGATCCCTATGCCGCATTCCCTTCTTGAGTCTAGAAATGCATACCCGCGCTCTTCAATAGGTTTGCTAGTTAGTTATACAATGTGTATCACCCACTCTCTCAAGTGGGCCCACGAGCCTTTTTAAGCAAGCTGAACTTTGTAATTGTTTCTGAACAAAAATACCGAAAGAAAATTGTGACGATAGCTTAATCAATGCACTAAGATATAACTACCTACAGTAATGGGATATGATACTAACGATTCATGGTGGAATGTTTTTTGCTTACGTTATGCATAGTAAATACTTTGAATATTTATTCAAATGATCTAGCTCTGCTGTCGCAGGATGATAGCCGGCGGGCCACATGTGACCCGCGGGTCAGCCAGGCCTGTCCTAGATGATAGTAGAAATGCAAAATAATCTTTGGTGGATATGTCTATGAGCCAATGTGTGTATCAGTTAGTATAACGCTGAGTATTTGTGTCTCATGCAATACTGTGATTACGAATTTTTCTGATTATGCGAACTTTGAATTGGCGCTATCGTGTATTCGTGTATATGTGTGTGCTAATTGCTTACCATTAAAAGGAAATATATCGTACCTGCTAGAGAGTTTCCAAATAAATTTTGGATTTACTCGGAAAAAAAACCAGGTTTTTGACAGCGGGGATCTTGCTTACATTTGAAAACCGATCGATCACGTGACAATACAGAAACTTTCGACATTGATATGCATAAATATTTTCATGGTAGCTGTTATTTGTCAATGGAATTAAGTCTTCTGTGATGAAAAGTATACAGAATGCTTCAGAATTTTAAAACTCCTTTATAAAAGTAGGTTCTTTTGTAATTCGTCTGTGGAATAAAGGCGAAAGGAAATACACCCAAGACATTGTAATTGATTCAGAAAATAAAATAAAATAAAATAAAAAAAAAAAAAAACACGTAAAAACATGATATTAAAGAAAAACTGTCAGAATTGTTTTTAAAAAATTTATTATTTATGTATTTGTTTTTGCTTGTGCTCGAGCATTCCATTTTCAAAGACATGTTCCCCCTCAGTTTAAACACGGCTCTCCACGTGCTTTTATCGTGACAAAAAATCTAGGACATGTATCTTCCTACTGGTTTCATTCAATTTATAAAGGTGGTTTCCTCCTCCATAGTGAAATCAAGATAAATGGCTAAATTAAACTGCATATTTACTGCACAAGCTCACGATCTAGCCGGAAGTTCTGCATTCCTAAATAAGGCTTTTAAAGACTTCTCCTATGAATGATAATGATGTCTAATACTGGGGTGGAGGATCACTCTTTTATTTTGAAAAGTTGTGTTTAAATTATTCTCATACAATAGAACCGTTATAACGAATCGCAACTTGATACACAGGGTGAGCCAAAACCAAAGACGGAATTCAAAAATAAAAGTAAACTAATTAATAAGCGTAGGTGAACGCGCAATTAGCAGTAAATACTTGTCATAGAGGAATATTATTTTAATATAAAATTAATATAAAATTCCGCATATTATTAGATTACCGCATCAAAACATAACAGGAAAAAACCTAAATAATATATAATGAGTTCTCACACGCTTTTTCTTTTGACTAACTTCGGACGCTGACTTTGTGATGTTTACTTTTAACCAACTTTGTGTATTCGCGATTTTCTCTTTATTAACCTCGGGGACTTTTTGTTCAATTGAAATGCACACAATTACAACCCCTTGCTACCAAAATAAAATATTTTTGGTGAATTAGATGGAGACAAGAAGGGCACTGAATTGAATTAGAGATAGCGATATATATGCAAAATAGAATTGAAAGGAAAGAGAAGGGAGATAAGGATAACGACAAGCTCATATATGTTTGTAGATTGGAGTGAATCATCGTAAATAATAGCTTATATTGAAAACAGTTTGAAGTAACATCTGATTAGTATAGTAAGAGTCGAATCTATTATAATTGAGAAGTGTTTGAACCGGAATGAGTGAACTGATAAGCTAAGACTTTATTACTAGAATATAAATCAGATTAACTGAGTTAAGAGAGATTTGACACACGGGGAGAGAAGAGAGATATTGCATATTATATTTTTAGCTAGTAAACTGTGTTGTCTTTCTCTGGCGTATCTTCAATTGGAGTTTTGAACTTATTGACTACTTAATTAGACTTTAAGATAGCTATAGAGTTAAATTATGAAGGCAATGCGTAACAATCTTTGGGGTTACTGTATTTCGTTAGTTAGAACCTCACCTTGGTATTATATAAGAAGTGTAGTGAATGGGAAATTATTAAATAGAGAGATTGAAGGTAATGGAGCGATTCGAGATAAGAGAATATACAGAAGAGAGAGAGAGAAAGAAAGTGAGATATTTGAGCACACAATAAAGATGCGAGAAGGGGGTAGTGATGTTCTAAGTGTATATTCCTGTTTCAGATTCATATCACCAGAAGTTTATTTGACTCAGATCCAGTATTTTCAATTTTGCTATTTGCTGATAAGATAAGTAGAGTTTTCTGTCATAATCCTTAGTTAATCAAGCAATTTAGTAAGCGTTCCACACGATTTGATTTTGATAATTCTAAAGTCAAAAAAATTGTTGAATAATTTATTGACTGATTATTTATTGCTTCTCGATGACGCTCCATGTTATTAACGTCGCAAGTGCGTTACAAGGACGTCCTTATCTTGTGACATAATCCTGTTACTCGTCTCGTCTGTCATTTTAAATGCTGCTCAATTTACAAAATCTAAATTTCAAATAAGTTCAAGCCTATATAAACTAAGAAGTAAGTGAAATAGTCATTAATGTTTCAAAATAGAGTCCGTTATACCTCTAATAATGGGATGCTCTCAACCAGTATCATTTTATTCGCAAGTACTAAGAAATTGTACAAGATATCAAAGAATACGCTTACTGGAATACGATGCGAGTACATTCTCTAAATAGTCAATCAACTAAAAAGCATTGGGTCCCAGTCTAAACAAATCACGTAGACGCATAAGATAATTTCCGCGCACCTCACATTAGTACCCTTCCTATTACCATAACCTTATGTCCCAAATCAAATATCTGTCACTTTTATACGACTTAATTATATTCATTCACTCCACTTGATTACTTACTTTGTGTACCCACGTTTCATTTTATTGGAAAGGAGTTGGGAACATAAATATAAAGTCAGAAATAAAAACCCAGATATTAGTTAAGGGAAGGTTCGTGATAGCCCATGTTACAACCCACTCATGAAATTTTGAGTAAGATTTTGGATTTTAAAAATGGAATAATTGATTATCTATTAACCTCGCATTTTGAAGCAACACGAAACTCGCAAATCTGATCCATTATCAAATAACGAAGATGACATCTGAGCTGGTATCCTCACTCCAAACTTCTTCGCCTCGCCAGCTTGCGGATTTGAACTGACATTAAGGCTCCCGTCTACCAACCATTTTAATTTCATGAACATAGTGTTAGTCCTGTGGAATTTGTACTTTCCTCTTCAAATCTAGATTATTTTATTTATTTGAATGCAAAAAAATTTATCCCCGAAAGATTAAAAATTAACGAAGACTTCTGCGCAGAATTAATAATATTTTCTCCCTGATTTTCCAAAATATCTCACTCAAAAAAGAATCATTAAAATATAAGTAAAAATATTTTTAAAATCGGCGGAAAAATCTAATACTGCAAAAATCTTCATTTTCACTTTTTTGGATGCACTTTTTTGCATCCAAATAGATAAAACAGTCAATCTTTGAGGAGAAAAGAAAAACTCCATAGGATTAGCATTACGTTTGCGAAATCAAAATGGAAGCAAATGAAAAAGCGAAGTTTCACATGTTTGAAAAAATCAAAATGGAATCAAAAATCAAAATGGAAGCAATGAAATCAAAATGGAAGCAATTAAAAAGCGAAGTTTCGCATGTTTGACACTTCATTTGCGAAAGCAAATGAAGTGTCGCATGAATGAATGAATGTCGCATGTTTGACACTTCATTTGCGAAAGCAAATAAAGTGTCAAACATGCGAAATAATTAAAACTGCAAAAAAATATATTGTTTTGTATTGATGTCCTGCTTCATTCCGTTGATGAAGAAGGCACAAAATATAATTTGTTACGAATTGATGTAAAAAGTTCCAGATTACTGACAAGCCGGATTGAGAGAGAGTAATGTATTTTCAATTATCTAACAATATTTTTTTTCTGAAAGTCAGAATTTGTTGATCATTGAAATAGGTCAATAATGTTTGTTTTGGGAAATGATACATTTATATAGCGATCAATAATTATTGTTATTATTATTATTTTAAAGATTTAGGCTGTCAATGTCCTCGTGCCACATCCTCTCATTGGAGATGGAATGTTGAGCGAGTTTGGTTCTGTAATCATTTTGCTGCATTGTCATTTTTACATTTTAATTGTTTGTAAATTGTGTTCATAGCTTGTTAATAAATTAATTATGAGCTAGATGGAAAAGAATAATGAGCCCAAGCTTACATTTTAACATTCTTGATATGCATGCAACTCAAAACAATAAACAGTCAAAAATATTTGTAAAACATAAAATTACGAACCTGTATTTTTAACATGTATCAAAATCTCTTCATCATAGATGGCATGGTGAAGAGATTTTGAGAGCATAAATAGCAATTTTTTTTTCTTTCTACTCAGAAGAATACAACAATGAGTATATAGTGTCTTAATGCATCTAATATAAAGTACTAACATTAATAAATTAATACCTTCTTTAACAAAATTCCGCAAGTTAATTATTAATTAGTGCTCTTTGATCTTCATTTGCATTGTTTTGTAGATATTGCTACTAATGTGACGCATACGATCCGTCACTACATTAGGGTAAGTAAATTTACTTTATACTTCCGAGATCAATATTAATTTGATTTTGCGGTATAAATCTACTTACGTACACAACTCTCTAGATCCTTTCATAGAGGAATTTTTTTAAATATTTATTTCCGAAATTATTTTATGAAGTGTATTTAACGATTAATTAACCTTCATTATATAATTACTTTATTTTTATATTAATGTTATTTAATACAATGACATCACAGTAACTTACGTTATCAATGATCGTAATATGTTACTAAAATAATGTAATTAAATTAATCGTATTTGCTCAGTCATCCCTATAGTTGGCTCATCTGGGTGCAATTTCAGAGAGTTCGAAAGCAGGAAAAATATGTGGAGAAATAATGACTATGTTGTAGGCCAAGCTCAGATATTTCTAAAATCGAAACGAAGGAGAAATAAAACTTTGTGCTCTCCAGTTAAACCGAATTATTCTATTTTGTGTCATCGAGAAAGTATTTGTCTTAAACTTTAGTTCCGTATAAGGATAGGGAACAATACTATTATTGGCAATCAACTCCAAAATAGTTATAAATAATTTAAGAAAAATTTACGAAGTTTTAGTGATTGGTGTTAGTTTCAATTAAAGTCGCTTTAGGGTTATACTTACATAAGTTATTATTCTCCGAAACTCTTCAACCCACCACGTGTGCCCTGCTCCATTTAACCATTAACATGCTTCTTTCTTTCTAGCGACTTAGAATGGAGTCAGATCTCGAACGCGCGCGCGTGTATTTATGTATGCATATATATATATATATAGTAATCATCTTATATTTCCCGAATACAGAATGAAGCTCCAAGGTTAACAAAGAGGTTTCTTCAAATAAAATCTGCGTTTTTTTTTTTTTTTTTGGTATAAAAAATGTTGATGAGCTTACGAATTCCTTCTGAAGGCCAAATCACTGCAGAAAGGAACGCTAAAAACGCCCAATCGTTAGGATAGGTTTAGAGAAGACACCCTTTTAAGAGCTCTCGTTGTTTTGGAAAACAGTGGAAAGAGTATAATAATCAAGAATATTTAGTCCTTTAAAATTAAAAGATGGGGGTTCGTTTCAACATTGAATACATCCATAAAAATCGGAAATGTATACGGGCTTTTTGAAAGAAGAAGAGTCGATAAAACAGAAAAACCCTCCATAAAATAACGTTATAACAAGAGCGTCTGTTATCTAGTAAAAAGCATTCGATATTGGTCAATGATTATTACTGAGCCATGAATTATAGTATCTACAGACTGACTCCTTTCATTCGCGGTTGTCGGGATCCATGGATACCGAACTGCGAATTAAGTGAATCACGAGTTACAACACTGATAAAAATTGAACAGTATAAATAATTAAAACAGGCTTTTGTCAAGATTGGTGATTTCCGCCTTCCGAACCCTTTTCCTGGCCTCATTCCTTTATTATTATAAACACTATAAACAAAGTGATGGAATCTATCCTCATTTTTTACACATTCACGTCGTGTAGGCAAGCTCTATGGCAATTTCTGTTTGTCTTGCCCCTTTTTGGAATTCGCTCAATAGCATCGAGTTTTTATTGTCTTTTATATTTTTTCAACGATATTTTTAATTGTTACGGAAAATACTTATGCAAGGAAAATCTATATCACGCAAAAATTTGACATATACGAAATGGATGAATGTACAGCTAATCTCACTGACTACGAGATTTTGAATAAAATATCTTGCCAAAAAAATTCAAACTAGAACATTCAACTTCATGAGAAAGGAAAATTCATGCGTATGAAATAGAAGGAAGAAAAGTGTATTAATGTCTGATGGGATAACAGAAATATGGATGGATAATAACAGAAAATTTTGACGCTATCTGAACAAAAGATTAATCTTCGTTTCGTAAAAACAAAAATGAGAATTTTAACGCCACAATATCTAAGAATAATATCACAAGAGATTACTTATCGAAGGAGCCATAATAAAATTGCATGTATGGCAAACTCGTATGTTACTGTTCCACTTGTTAACGACGTCCAAAAAAATTTGCGAAAGGAATTTCAGGAGGTGATTTCGGATATTCCTTCCAAATTTGATGTATTAAGATTTCCATGCCATTCACTATCAGAGTGGATCCCTGAGTCAAATTTGTTATTGAAACATTAACTCCGGTGTATGCTAAAGACATGTAAGATGGATTCATAAGATTGAGAAAATCATCTGGAATTGAATTAGCTAAATTTGAAATTGGAAGGCAATATCTCAAAGTTATATGAGATAATTAACCTAAATGTTTCAAGACAAAAGGTGGGAGGGCAGTAGAATTCGATAAGCTCCCCATGATGAGTTCTGGGTTGATTTCACACTGAAACACAAGCGAAGAGTTTCATTAAAAATTAAGTAATCTTAAGATGTTAGAGATTTCTTTTTGGCAAATTGGTAGCCGAAGATAATACCCCCGTTATGGAAAGTTAAATTTTTACATAGATGATTGCATTAATAAGCGGCATTTTTTCTTTATAAAGATTAATAAATTGAGCTACACATTTTTTTCATTCACCCCATTGGTAAATATATTGTTAATTGGTTGATCGGCTTTAAAATATAGGAAAAATTCCGTAATTATTACTCAGACTCTTTCCAAGTAAATGTTAATTTTTATTCTAAAGACAAAGCAAATACAATATTGTTACAAACCTGAGATGCGCTTCCCTGCAATATATCTCGTATAGGAGGAAAGAGATATTTACAGAAATTTCGTCGTTGAATCAAGGGAAACTTATGCAATGAACACTTAACCTTTGCGTCGAACTTGGAGATTTTGGCGACAAAACGATGATTCTAGACCAAATGCTGGAATCTTGGTGATGTTTCGATTAAGGTTGAAGTTACTTTTCCTGAATTTTTCCAGTGACGTCATACCTGGACGGAACAGTTATAAATATGGAGAAGTGTGAAGCCCAAGCGAATAGATCAGGGAATCAATGGTAGAGGACGGCATTGGCTGAGTGAATCTGCCGAGGAATCTGTCGGTTATGTGGCCCAGCGAATCTGCCAGGAAACAGCTAGTATTTGATGGAAGCTGTCGGGGTCCGTATAAAGTATTACTACGGAGATTTGTTCTCGATGCAAACTAGTTTGTTGGTGAGCTGAACTTTAATAAAAGTGTTGTAACTGTTATTACAAGTGTGTCTTAGTTCCTGATGTGTCGCTAATATGTACAAGTGATGTGTTACCTGTTTCAACAGTTAATCTGTCCAAGCTTTGCTATTTGTGTGAATGTTGTCCTGCAATATTTATGAAAAAAGCGTCATTTGCCATTATATTCCGTGTTGGAGTGATTTCACTCGAATACTCTTACGAGATTGAGAGAATTTTTGTAGCAATATATTTCCCTTTCAACAGGAAGAAATTGACGCACATAAACCAATTCAAATATCGCTCAATCGCTGAATACGATTACACCTGTCCCTCGATTTACACGGTTAATTGGTTCCTGAGAAAACCGTGTAAAGCGAAAATTAAAATTTTTGTATGAAAAACCAAATGTTACCAAATCAATGAATTAAAATTATGCGGAATTTGACAGTTTGACAATTTTTTTTATTTGAATTTAAAAAACCGTGTAAATCGAAAACGTGTATATCGAGCACCGTGTAAATCGAGGGACGGGTGTATTCAAAATACTTAATAGTAATATCGCATGAGCTCACATGTACTAACTACACTACTGAAACAAACACACATATACTCCCATTGATCATTCTAGAAACTTCCGGACTTGTCTCGGGACCCCTAATTTTGTTGCCAATTTTGTGATTCGGTGACTTTTGGCGATCATCTTTGCTGCCAAGTCATTCATCACGGTCACCCCTACCTATTCAAAAGGACTGTCCGACGTATTATTCTCTCCTTGTTTATAAGCCTATCTTTCTGGTAATAGCACATTTTTGAAACGGAAAAAGGACCGAATCCAAAATTTCCTTAAAAATATTATGCAGCCCTGTTTTAACACATACAATTGATTTTAAAACCAAGGCCAAATGAGGAGAATGACATTCGATGGTGATATCTCTCTTAATCATCGTCTTATGCCCTGTGAGGTATATCCCCATTTAAAGTGAAAAAACTGCTTTAATGCTTATAGCGATATCCCAAATAAATAAATAAAAAGTTCTACATAATCATTGAAAGACTTTCATTACATTTATTTCCAACTATTTTTAAAATAATTATTTATTTCTAAATCATTTTAATGCTTTTCTCTAGAATTTTAATATCACTCGGCTCAGTTAAATCAAAAAGTAAAAACCCTGAATTGAATCCCAAATTATTGAATTGCAAATTATTATGTGTTTGATTGCACCTTTTTTTTTTTCTCAATAGATAATATCGGCCATTGTCAACTTTTATTACTTTCTCTCACCTCATATCTAATGCTTAAAATAAAACATATTTCGAAATATTTAAAATGAATTTCGTAACTTTCATAGAAAGTCTTAATAAGAAATATATTCAATCCTTCGGAAATTAAATAAGATATTAGTTAAATTAATGCTTATTCGATAGAACAAACTACGCAACCTGTTATTTTTTTTGAAAATGATGATTGATTGATTTTTTTTATTAACGTCGAATATAGAAGCAACACGAGGGTTATTATCGACGGGCCTCAAACTTTTTAACTTCGGATAAAAAGACGAGGACGATATTTGAGCTCACTTCCCACTTCCACACCACACAGCGATAGCTTGAGGTCATTGAGCCTGACAGATTTAACTTGCATCAGGATTAAAATGGTAGATCTCGTGGAAAACTGGAACTCTTCCTAATCAAATGGACCGTGATACAAAAAGGAAAATTTCAGAAGTGGAGTGAATAGATATAATCAAGTCGTATAAAAGCGACAAAGAATTGAATTGAAGATAATTAAATATATGGTAATGAGAAGAGTATTCATGTGATGTGCGTGGAAGTATTCTGGCGTATTCAGGGGATTTAGTGAGGTTATGGAGGAACTATTGCAGGAGATACTCGCATCATATTCCGGAAAGCATACTCGATAGATTACAGAACTTGTTAGACCTCGCGGATAAATAAAGTAAACTTTTTGAGAGCTCCTTTCTTTTTGGAGGAGTTAATAAACATGTATTCGAGATAGAATTGACTATGTTATTTACTTGGTATGGACTTGAACTTAAGTTGAAATTTAAATCTTATAATAAGAATAGCATTTAAGATGACAGACGAGACAGGAAACATGATACCGTCTCAACTTGATATGTGCTTGGAATTGAATTGATCTTCAGAATGGCGATTAGATTAATATTTAAAATGACAGACAAGTCGAGACATAGAGATACGCTATTAAGTTACCAATCACTTAATTCGATATTAATTTGTAATTCAAATCAATGTAATCCAAGATAAAATCCACGTCATATACTGTAAGAAGAGCAATTAAATCTCCTCCTCACGAAAATAAGGTCCATTCCACTCTTGTGATTCACTTCAATTCTTAGCATATTTGCATTGTAATTTCGTGAAAGGAAGGAGGGTTTGCTAGAAGAATTAGAATCGAAAAAACAGAAGAAAATCATGTAAAAGTACTTGTTTTTGAAGAGTTTCTAAGGCAAATTGGCATTACCATTGTGTGTTTCTATCTTTTGAATGGCACTGAAACAAATTTGATACTCATTCTTTACAAGTTTTTATTGCTGCCGCGTCGAGTAGTCGTCACCATTTTGCGTGGATTGGTCACCGTCGACAAGATCTGGTCACCGAAAATAAGGAATCGATCAAAATAAGGGAATGTTTCTGCTGAATCTTTTCCAAAGAAGACGAAGACGGTCTGAAAGGCCGGAAAAGTTGTGGCGTCCATTCTTCATTATTTAATTCTAACGACATCTTTCATTCTAAATAGAACCACTCCAAATGAAGATACGCCAAAGCAAGATAAAATACTTTATTTATCACAGAAGCATAGATACGGTCGTTCTCTCTCAAATCCCACTTAACTTACCAATTCTAGAATACGATTCAAAAAGGAAATTTTAGCTTACCAAATCACTCGTTCTGATTCCAATCATTCTCACTAACAGTGGCTTCGTATCTTAGGACCTAGATTAAAAATCACTTCAATCTAAAATATTAGTAACTTTCCAATTACCTAATAACTATCAGCTTGACATTATCCTCTACCTCCCTTCATTTTCCTTTCAATTTTATTTAATTTATATTTCCTTAATACAACTCACTTCCCTTCTCTACCTTCATCTTATTTACTCAAAAACGTTTTATTTTGGTTGGAAAACACATTTAACTGAGGAGTTTACATATTAAGATGATATTATGCGTGTAACTAAAGGAATTTATATCGCACACTTGTAAAGAAAACTTCAGAATTTTCCATTTGCCTTCATATATTACTTATTATTCTGTGTCGTTTATTTATGAAAATATAGCATTTTGAAATCGGATGATTCATTTTGAATAACCCTGTATTTTAGATGTGAAATTTTTCACATGTATGATTTTACAAGTTAAAAAATCTTTCAGAAGTCAAACAATTTGAGATTTATTCTCGTCCGGAAAATATTAGCCTACATAATTTTGTAAATCAAAATTTTTTTCCATTTCGTTTTCTCAAATTCCTAAAAACGACAAATCATTACCAACAATTCTAAGTTTTTTTTAAAAAAAAATTGGAAACTTTTCTACACTTTCTTATGCATAGCTGCTGATTTATTTTTATCTCAAAAACTAATCATGATATTGAAATCATTGAATGTCTAAACTCCTTATTAATATTTCAAAATTTTTCAGTTAAATACTCAATAAGTCTTTTTGTATAAGAAATACATATTTTATACATTAAAATTTAGTTTATAATTATGTAGAGCTGAAAATTATATGTTGCACAGGCTTGAAAATTACAGTATCCAGGTGTAAGGTACCAGGAGCCGTTGTCAAAATTTGGTATTACTTTAAAATTTTGAAATCGAATCGCTATGTTTAGTTATGGGACAATGTTGATTTTACAAAACAGTGAATAAATTGGAATTATGGGACCAATTAGTTATTAATGCAATGAATAAAAATTCTACATATTTATGTCATTTTTATGCATAACATAAAGTTAATCTGAGAGAAAAAAAGGAGTATAGATATCGTTCGTAAGTACACAACTCATTCTCATAGACTCAGTTTTCGATCTGATTAATTTCACTCTCCCAATCATTGCGCAGGTGCACTCATCCTTATATTACTTCTCGAACACACACACACACACAGATATATATATATATATATATATATATATTCCAACTGATACAATGTAGAAAATTCCAACTGAACCAGTAAGAAAGAAGGCATAAACCAAACCATAACAATAGAAAATAAAAATAGTAAACAAGAAAGTAAATATGAAAATGTATTATTGAAATTTAAATATAAAAGAAGAATTATATATAATTCAAGAGAAAGTAAATTAAATGAAAAATATAAAGATACAGTAATTGAAAGAATTTGAAGAAAAACAAAAAAAGAAAACTAATATTGTGTGTTAAAGATGTAACAGGTTTTAGACTATTGGGCTAGATTATTCTATTTCCAAACTATCTTCATCAACAAAATAAATTACAAAAATTGGTTACAAAACTAAAAATGCATTTGAAAAGAAATTAAAAGCAATATATATATATATGTGTGTGTGTGTGTGTGTGTGCGCGCGCGCGTGTGTATAATACACCACTGATTATATAACTGTAGAGGGTGCTAGTACTGCGTCACACGATGGTATAAACAGGCGAGGTAAAGAGAGAAGCGAGCAAGCGAAAATTGATTGATGACGTAGAATTTGAATTGTAGTCGACAATTGAATTTTTTTTTAAATGTTTTGTCCGTAACGTCTTAATTAAATGTTTATCTACGTCTGAACTCTTTTTTGTTTTTAGCCAACTTAAGCATAAGAGCTCTACAAATGTCAAAAGTTGCATATATAAATATTTGAAAAAAAATCAGAATTGATAATCATTGATTTAATTTAATTCAATATTAAATCTATTACAGGTAAAATCTACAAATCTATATTTTGTGTGCTCCACAAGAATTTAATGCAAGACTGTAAGGTATATGTGTGTTTGAGAAAGTCAATTTTATTCTTATTTTATTAATTTAAAAATATGATTTTGTCGAAATGAATAAAATGTGAAAGGCACTGAAAAATCTAAAGAAAATAAAATAAAAACAAGAGGCAAAAAATCCGAAGATTTAATGGTTTCATATTCGCAGTATATTACTCTAATTTCTTAAAATCTAAATTAAGAACTATTGATGATACATTTTTCATTGAGAGAGCTGATTACTATCTGTAATATACTGAATATTCCATTCCACAGATCCCAAACTGAAATAATAAGGCGAATTTTAGTGCTATCAAACGAAGTCAGATTGCTCTCTCAAAATATCAAAAATTCGTATCAATCTATCAGAGAAGGTGAAACAGAAGAGACAAAACGTGTTTCTTTGGAGCAAAGCGAAAATATTAAGAGTTAAACAAAATTCTCAGAGGAGCGGTATTGCATCCTATATCACATTCAAATGTCTCTATAAGCTTCTCTAATATTGTGTTATTTCTCCATTTAATGGTGAATTATATGAAAACATTTTTGTTTTGTTTGAGCAATTCGAATGCGCTTCTAAAATGTTTAAATTTGTACGGCCTTCAAAAGTTTCTTTTTGCTAAATGATGGCTTAATGGTAATGATTTATTATTTACTTAAAGTTAAATGGATATGTAACGGGAGAAACTGAAAGAAGCATCCGTTGATGAATATTAGGTTATATGTAATTCAGCCCAATTGCATGAAATGCTAAGAAAACGTAAAATGAAAGAATCTGAGTTTATATGAGAATATTACTGAAATATGAAAGAGTAGAATAATTGCGAAATAATTGAAGATATCACAATAATGCGGTACTTTATGAAGTATCAATGATAAGAATGAAAAGGAACTTCCGGAATTTAGAAGAAAAATTTATTTATGAAGTTATTAAAAATATTTATGAAGGGTAAATGTAATTTTAATAAAGTACAACAAAAATCTATTAATTTTGTGAATCATAAGTGATTAGATAATTATAATAAGAATACTACATTTTATTTAAATTATGATGGTAAAGGACACACACACACACACACACACACACAAACACACACACAAACACACACACACACACACAAACACACCACAAACACACATCATCATCAATATCATCATCAATATTACATATATATATATATATATATATATATAAACAGGAAAATCAACACACTTACAATGGTATTACAAGAGAATTTTATAGTTTTTTGGCCCAAAATCTATAAACAAATTTAGGGTCTCCTCAGGAGGTTCATGAAAGGCACTGTCTGGCCAATTTTTATTTACATTTTTAAGTGAATAAAATAGATTGACAATGATTATTACTTTCTTTTTTCGTTACATAGATACCCACCTATTTTAGGTAAAACTGAGACGTAAACCAAATATTTACCTAATTCTCAATTATCTCAAATTATTAAAACTAATCTAATTCAAATACAGAATTTTAGATCTCGATTTGCAAATAGCTGGACAGACTTATTAGTAATATTTTGATAAAAGAGAGATCTTCGAATTCCATGTAATTAAAATACCTTTTGAACAGTAATCTACACAGATTCATTTATAGGAATATTTTATTGGGCTTTTATTACGAACAAATTAACCACACATAAAAATAATAAATTTAATAACATTAAAAAAATTCTTCAACAACCGTTTGACCAAGGATTATCCAATACTTAAATACTTATATACATCACAAATATATTAAACATCTTGCGAATCGTGATCCAATTTCAAATCCACCACACAACAAAAGGTCCATACAAAGTTTTGGCTTGTTAGTGGTCTAGCCGTGAAGAATTTATTTATTTATTTACATTTACACAGTTTACATTATTCACTCTCGACCATTATACTTTTACCATACAACTTATTACCAACCAATAATTTGCATCCTTTTTAAGACGTATTACTCAATCTAACAATGATTTAAAATCTTTTTTCCAGTTTATGATGATGATGAGTTATATTTTTTCATCTTGGCATGTGAAAGCTTAAAGAAAATCGGGTCTTACTACTCACATATTTGGAATCTTCATTTCTTTGAACTTGTAAGTAATTTTTATATTTTGATTTGTTGATAATTTTTAGAATTATAGATTTTATTTTGTAGATTTTATCGTTGAAAATTTTTTGCAATTTTTTAATCATTGAACTCTTTGTACTGGATTTTCCACCAGCCTACCAGAAATTATAAATTTTATATTTGCAGATTTTATCGCTGAATTTGGTTTGCATCTTTTAATCATGAACTTTGCAATTTGGATTTCTAATCTGTACCAAGTCGCAAAGGGGAAGGTACCCATTAAAATAGTTTAACCTCGCTTAATCGGTCCTCAGCCCGATATTGCTTTGACCTGCTGGGTTCCATATATTTTCTTTATTTTTTCTTCCATTGTTACATTTCCTTCTGGATTTTGTCTTTTTAAATATTTTAAATTATTCCTTCATAAATTTCTTCTTCAGTGTATATATATATGTTATTATTATATATATTATATACAGGTGTGGTATATATACATATATATAGATATATATATATATATATATATATATATATATATATATATATATATAAAGTCTTTGGTACAAAAAGAATAGGGTTTAAAATGTTTCATATAACAAAAAAACTTCGATATCAAGGTGTCTGAATGAACATAGAAACGAAACCTTTACAATATACATCTCTCACACATTGTTAAACAAGAAAATCTGTTCAAAAAAAATTCATCTTTGATAATTTAAAGATTACTTTGATCGATACTGAAAGTCAAGCTACGATAATCATTAAAATACATTTGATAAATTAAATATCGATAAACTAAAACAAATAACTCAATCTCATTCTAGATTAGAGATTGTAAAATAAAAACTCTTTGGTGTATTTAAAAGAGAGATTCAAATAAATAACTTTAAATGCACTGTTTACCGTTGTTGAAAACGCTACTATGCTCCGTGACGATATATACAGGACTGATATTATGACAGCAAACTCTTATAATAAAATGAAATTACATAAATATAAATATCTGTGATGAAAACAATAATTTTTTTACAATTACACGTAAAATATTAATTATAGGATGAAATAGGTAAAATATAGGCTATGTTTCAAATTCAGTAAAAGATGAAGCTACGACAGCATATTCTAAAAGTAAAATAAATATAATTACGATAATAAATGCTACAAAAATAGTATAAAATCTTTATTAAAATGATGAACCAATATATCAAAGCTATGGCATTTACCTTCTTGAAAATAGACATTGACCTCAGTAGCTTGAATTTAACGACAGGCATTATTAGACTTCAGTCTGTACAAACATAAGCACTGTCAAATAGATAGTTGACAGAAAATAAAACCAATAAGATTTGTTTTAAGTGAAAAATACATGACTTTACATGTACAATGTGAAACACCCTGTATATGTAAAAAATCGATGAGCTAATGATTAAAAGATTCTGCAATCTTGTACAAGTTGTTAATATAAATGACAGCTACAATTTTTACGATTATAATAAAGTTAATATTTCCTTCCTAACATCCATATTTCATTATTTATCGAATCAGAAGATACTGAGTCGGATCATTTGCAAACTGTAGCATGAGTAAAATAGGCAATATAATAGTGTATGTTTATGTTAAAATGGTTCAATTTTTTCAAATGTAAACTGATTGATAGAAAATATATGCGTCATGTCCTTATAAAGGACACTATAGATATCAATTGAAAGTAGCTTTATTGTACAATTCGCATCATGTTTTCCTAATTCATTAACACTATTTTTTAACCTGATCAATGATTTGCCTATCTTTGCCCATATATGATTTGATTAATATATCGGCAAATGAAAAAAGAAACTGAAGATTAACAAATAGTTCTCAGATCTTACTGGAATTTGGTTTAAAAAAAATTTAACGAGAATTCTAAGTTAGGATGAAATAATTGATTCTAGGACATGTGAGGTGAAAGGTTGTATTACCTTCACTTTAAAACCAAAACTGTTCTTAATTTTTACTGAGACCACCTAATTTGGAAGCAAATCCAAAGATTTTTAGATTTGAATGGATATTTATGAATGATATTCAACCTCTTTTGCTAATCTATTTTAGTGATCTTTTTTAAAATGAGTTGTATTTAGATTCAATGAGTTAAAGTGTTAATCCTAGAAACCTTTGAATATATAACCCAAATTAGGAAACGTAAATACATACGAATGTTATCCTGGATGATGCAATTTTATTGCAAGATCTCAAATGTAATAATCTCACATATCAACACGGTGGAAAGGACACCTAAAATGCGCAATAGAGAAGACGATACAACTTCGAACGACTGGCCTTTGCTATAAATAAGTTTGTATTGCTCTTATTTTTTCTATTTTCTAGCATTCTATTTTTCATAGAATTAGGGATGCATCCCTTTGATTATCTAAATCTTGGAAGAGTTCTTAATTGAGTTAGAACTGGTGGTGCAATTATTCAAAGCAGCGCAAAGTCTAAATTGAAATTATACTCATTGAATGCAGTATTTTAGAATTGAGCAGGATGCTTGAGCATCTCGAAATATGCCCTTGGTAAAAAAAAGCAAATTAGCGGGAATAAATGAATGACGAGAATTTGATCGTTTAGACGCAACTGAACTCCATTTTATACGTGATTTCTTCATTCGTAACGTCTTAATTAGAATATAAACTCTACGCATTTTATAAATATCGTAACTCTGCAGGTTAACACACTCTAATTGACGGATGAAATCAAAGAATTGGCATGTGGTTATTTTGTTAGAGTCGCATTTCATAAAAAATTATATTGGCATCATATTTACAGATGTTTTGTATTATATTATATAATTTATTATTGTAATATATATTTATTACGTACATTCCGAATCCATTTCTTTTTCAAAATCAACATTTCTACGAATTATTTCTAGGATATAAGATATGGTGAACGTTCAAATTTCAAAACATATAAATCATAAACATAAATATCAAATTTATATAATCACTTCGTTGCACTAAAAAAAAGTTATTAGTACAAGAATAATGAAAAAAATTGAACCAAAACTCTAATAAAGATTGTTTTAATTCTCAATTAAAATTGTCTCATTTCGTTAGTTCAATGCATATTATGTACAAATGATTTTTTTTAAATCAACAGTGTAATAGATTTAACAGGAATCACATCCAAGATTGAACACAGATTGAGCTTATTTCCACATTGCAGGAAATTATCCTTTTTTATCGAATTTTGCCAGCTAACTGTTCATCAGATAGGCAAATATAATCAAGAAAAATTTATCTGGTTCGCAAATGCGTTTAAAATTATTAATACACTCTATACATGGTTAAAACGTTTCAACAGATACACTGTGTCTCAATACAAAAGTGTGTATTGCCTGATTGTTGAAACAAATCATGACCAAAAATCAATCGCATATTTAAATATACAATTTAATAAAAAAACCAACCATAAACATGAACATCAAACAATTCTGATTACACAAAATATAATAGAAATCATTAAAGTTATTTATACAAATTTCCGAAAGTCACATAAATTGTGATTGTATCAATTTATAAGGTTTGATTTTAATTCAATTCACGAAAATATTCTGGAAGAGTGGAGATCTTGAAATACAAAATACAATCCCTAGAAAGACTCTTGTTTTCTTTTGTTTTAGCTTGGCAGTAAGTTAATCTTATCGTTGAAAAGAATGATGAAGATTTTACATGTGAATTAAAGTATGAACATCGAAAAGATGCATTGAAACGAATTGTAGACAATTAATGTATGATTTTGTAGCTTTTCTTCAACTCAGTACAGATCAAATATCCCTGGCCCGCTACATGAGTTAGAAATTAAATCGAATATCAAAAAAGAAACCAATAGGAGCTGTTTATGGTTAAACAGAATATTACTAAATAATAGCATGGTAAATTGTTATTAGATGAAATGTGTTTAGATATTCAACTTAAATTATCTTAAGACTTTTAATGAATTCTTTTTCCGATAAAGAACTTACATGCATATATAGAATTGTTACATTAGAGCAATATACATCAATTTTTTAGAATTTTATTAATATGAATGATACCAACTGTGCTTGGAGAGCTTAAAATAAGTCTGAATTTTAAAAAGGAGCATCTGATGGAGCATTGTATGATGCATGAACCTGAGTAACGATATATTGTTTGGTTTCGAATGATATTTTTTGATACAGTTTGATTACACTGTGACCCTTTTTTTATTCTTTCGTGGCTGACCGGAAGAACACATTTCCAGATCTTTCTAGAGCGTGTAAGTCATTACCACATTCTAGAAACCTACCGGTCAGGTCATGACGTCATGGGATATTCCTCAAATCTTTCTCTCCTTCTATATATAAATAAGAAACTCTGGGAAAGCGAGCAATTACGCATATCGAAACCTGTCTTGAATTCGACATGACCTTCTCCAAGGCGCAGGTGAGTTCGCGCGCTTTTCTCTATCTGATATTTCTTTCGCTCATCTTGCTCTAACATAATAATAAGTGCTCATTTCGTATTTTAAAATATCTAAGGAAACTTTGAGGATATTTAAAAGGTTTTCATTTCCAATTACGTATTAATACAGTTGATCGTCTTTTAAAATTTCAGACGCTTTTTAGTAAATATTAAAAAAAAAAAAATTACCCGGCATTGAAAGCGTGTTAAATAATATTGCAAATACGAGGAGATGTTAGTTTTTTGGATATATAAATGCTGTTTCTTATTTTTATATTCTGAGCCCTTCGCAGATGATAATCCGTCTTGCGCAAAATATGGATTTAAATATATGTAAAAAGGTTTGGTTTACAGTTTCGTTTTTCAAGAATATGCCAATATGTTAAAAATTATTCTTTATCTTGTTGTTTAAACTTCTGCTTTCAGAAAAAATGCTTGTCTAAATATTTGTAAAATAATTTGGTTTATCTTTGCATTCGAAGGATATTTCGGCACGATAAGAAATTATTCTTTGTAAGGAAATGTTTCATCTTCCATTGATAAAATAAAATGTTTGATACTTATATCAAATGTTCCGTTCTTCTATTTATATTCAACAAAAAATTGTTTAAGAGATATTTGGCGACAGAATGAACGGAAAGGTGAAATAACGATAGGAGGAGTTCTATATTGTATTATTAAAAAGGATAATCTCCTCCCCCAAGAAGAGTATTTTTAACTGAAATGCTCTGTACAAGCCACAAATGATATTAAGTATTGAATGCACGGTATTTATTAAATAGCCTAATTTATGCGCGTTTGTAGATCAGCAGGATATAGTATACAATTTTTTTTTTTTTTTTGAGAGCCTTAGAATAGTTTGATTTTTCAAGTACACATGTCAAGATTGTTTTCATGAAAAGGAATTAAATGATTTAATGAAAGATTATTCTGGAAGAAAGATTATTAAAAAATAAACTAATCATGGAGTGATCAAGTGAAAGAAATAATCCTGAGGTAACACGCACTTTAAATTAAAAAGAAATTTTTAAGAACCTAGTTCGTAAAGTTGAGGCCTAAGCTTTTGCGAAATAGAATTTATATTCTGATTAATTTAACTTGGAACAAGTATTGAATTTTTAAAAGTATTATCTCATGTTTCTTATACATGTAGTAGATTATTTTTTTGCAATATTCTGTGAGAAGAAAAATACCATTTTTTAGACTCGCTAATATTTTTCCTTTCACGGAAATGCAAATCATCTCAATTAAATTAATATTTTTTTCAACTGCTGCCTTTTGAAAAGGGCTGTCCCAGAAAAAAAAAAATCCAGAGCAAGTCTCAAACGTATGCGTACTGTAAACAAAATTGCTTCCCCAATTCAAACTAATTTCTTTAATTTAAATTTCATAGAATAAAAAGCGAATGCAAATAATTTAAAATTCACACATTTCTTCATATTTTCAACAAAAATATATAATAAAAAAAAACGTTTCAAAAAGCAAATAATGATAGTAATTCATTGAATTCAAAAAGATAAATCATTTTTAATTCTAATGTAATGTGTTTGCTTAATTTTGCATTTTGAGTAATATATAAGTTGAATATTGAACATCATAAATTAAGTACTGAATAATGAACTTTTATCGCAGATATTATCGAACATATGGTATTTAAAAAAACATTTACCTTTTATTTGGTCTATGACCGCGGATAAATATACAACTAATATAAACAAGATGAACTTATTCCAATTTGTAAGAAACAATTTTGTACAAAATCTGAATCTGTCTGACACATTGTATCAAATACATTTTCTTTTTCTACTAATTCAATATGTTGTGCGTTATTCTTTCACAATGCTTCTTCTTTGGAAAAATAATGCTCATTGTGTTTCAAAGCTGACCTTCATTTTAAGCTCTTTCGTCCCCCCGAAACGAGTTTTGGAGCTCTGATTATAGAAATTTTCTTGGCCTGAAGAAGGATCCATCATCCATTTTGAATGTTGATCGCTAATTTGTAAATTTTGCTCATACAATTAGCTTATTTACCTACTTTGCGCTTAAATAGGGACTGTCAATTAAGAACAATTTGCAAATTAATAAAAAAATTCGATGAAGCTTTACGACGCTTTCTTTATTAATAGCTTGCTTTTGGACGAATATTTTTCAATAAACTTTTACATTTTTGTTTTTTGGACAATTGACTTTCAAATTATAATTACCTTTTAAAAAATGAATGTAGTGCCCTTTACCACTGGCATGCAAATGTATTTAATTGTATTGAAATATATCTGTATGTTCAGACGAACAGGAACAAATATACTTCATGTACTGAAATATATTTGTTATTTTTTTACAAGTAGTGTTGTAACAGCAGTGAGAAACCGTTTTTAGATGTCAGTTATAAATTGCGAATAGGAATCGACTATGTCACTTATATTAATAAAAAGAAACGAAATTTAACAGAGCTCAA
The DNA here is from genome assembly GCA_019974015.1 of Nephila pilipes. Classification (NCBI taxonomy): domain Eukaryota; kingdom Metazoa; phylum Arthropoda; class Arachnida; order Araneae; family Nephilidae; genus Nephila; species Nephila pilipes. The sequence continues at coordinate 713,932 of BMAW01047403.1, forward strand.
ACGACTCAGAGCAACAAACAGTTTCAATTTTTGTTATTATCAAGTAATATTTTGCTTAATATTTACATACGTGAACTAACATGCCCCCAAAAATACATTTCCCTTATTTAATAAATGTAAATAAGAGAAGTTATTATAATAATAATGAGTATAGAAGGTAAATGTTAAAATGTGTAAATAAGAGAAGTTAAAGTTTGTATTGAAGCGGTAGTTGCAATTGTTATTCTGAGATATTGCATCTTACTGGCGTTCAAAATTAATACATACTGTAAGTAAAGTTATTTGCAAATGGTCTACAGTTAATAATGACCTGCATTGCGATATTGCATACTTCAATTTCGAAACTATCCTCTTGCAATGGTAAGTACTCCCAAATAAAGATATAAATCCCTGGAAATATGATTTTAAGTGGCCGTATTTATCTTCCGAAAGATATTAATGAATTGGGTTCAATCCAATTTCTTATATGAGCCGTTCAGAAGCCAATGCGGTTAAGTCCATTTTTTGATATTTTCTGATTTTTGGAAATTTTGATGAAATAAATAATAATCTTCTTAGTTATTAAAGGATTTACTCATTGGTTACTTTTTTCTAGGTTAGACAGCCCTTTTTTTAATAGCTTCTGAATATATTGTATAATAATTTCAGAAGCCATTGTGAATAAGTCCACCTTTTATCAATATTTTTTTACATAAACTTTAAAATAAAGATTAAATTCTTCTTCTTCTTTCGATATTTGTTGGTAACACTGAAAAACAAGAAATTCATAGTAACTGTAACCGTTACTTCTAATTAGAATTTTTTGAGTTTTTTGCATGTGCGTCAAAACACAAAAATATTACGTTGAAGTGTTTGCGAAAATTATTGTGTTATCGAAAACATAATCCCAGACGCAGATACTTAAATTCAGACCTTTCTATTGCAAAAATGTATAACCTGTATGTCGAACAATGTAATGAAGAGCAAATTGTACCAGTAAAGGAAAAGTTTTATTACCTTATATTTTCGACAAAATTTAACTTACATTTTAAGCAACCTTCAAAAGATACTTGTGCAAAATGTGATTATTTGGTAATAAAAAAACAATCTACAATAGATGAAGAAAAAAAAAATGCTGCTGAAGTTGAACATGACGAACACTTGCGAAATGCAAAAATTGCCCATAATAGTAAGGCTAATGATCGATTAAGAGCTTCAGACGAAATATACGTGTTTAGTTTTGATTTAGAAAAAGCATTATCATTTCCGAAACTATCCACATCAGTGGCTTATTACAAGAGAAACTTATACCTATACAATCTTGGTTGCCATGATTTAAAGACTAACGAGGGCTACATGTATGTTTGGCCTATAACCCAAGCATCGCGGGTTCACAAGAAGTGTCATCGTGTTTAACTAAGCACATTAAATTGTACGCTAAGGATTTTCAAAAAATTATAATGTATTCAGATTCATGTTCAGGACAGAATCGAAATATAAAAACTGTGTTAAGTTTACTGAAATTGGTTCAGAGTGAAGATATAAAAGCTGAATCAATTGAGCTTAAATTTTTATTAAGTGGGCACAGTTATTTGCCCAATGATGCTGATTTTGCAGTTATAGAAGCTTATGCAAAAAAAATTCCGTATATTTATAACCCTAGTGACTGGTATCATATAATACAAAATAGTAAAAGAAAGAACCCTTTCAGAGTTGTCGAAATGAATCCACACGAATTTCTTTCCACAAAACCATTGGAAGAAGATGTTACCAACAGAAAAAAATCAACAAGTGGACTAACAGTCAATTGGCTTAATATGAGATGGATAAAATTGGAAAGGTCAAACCCAAGCAGCAATAAGTTCAAATATAATTTTGACGAGGATGATACCTTTCATGTAATTGATATAAAAAAAACAAAAATAGGTAGGCCAGTAAATTTAAAAAATATAACTCAACCTATATTATATCCTAATGGCAGAACAATTTCAAGAGAAACAAAAAAAAGACATCATGTGTTTATTAAAGTATATACCTCCAATTAAACACGACTTTTACAGGACATTAAGGACAACACATGGAGATCAAGATTTACATTTAAATAACTCGGAAGAAGATGATGTTTGTTATGATGAATAAACATAAAACTTATGACAATAAATGTTATTTTATTATTTTTTCATAAATTTCTTATCTTTTTCAGCTGCCAAAAGGTATAAGTCCTAAAATGTTTAAGATGCTGTCATTATTTCAATAAATACTTATGTTTTTATTTACACATCCTGTTCATATCTTGTTTTTTTGCAGAGTTTACACCTCGAAAAAAGACTTTATACACTTTTCTAATTAAATTAATAAACCAAGAATTTTAAAAACTAATGTATCAAAAAACATTAATTTTCTCAATTTTTGTGTTTTGGACTTAACCGCATTGGCTTCTGAGCGACTCATATCATTGTTAGCGTATCATCATTTCGGAGTTCTTTCACATTGCGGTTGAAGGGAAGCTCCTTTATTGTACATCCAAATGAATTATGAAATATAGAAATGTATTTAGTATTTGCATCAAGTTTCAAAAAACGATGTTTTATTTTTTTGGGGGGGGGGATTTTTTTTTTTTCATGTGAAAATAATATTAACCCACGGGCTGTAGTCTCTTTACTCCTGATCTAATAGAACGCGCATTTTTTTTTAAAAAAATCTAATTAATAATTATAGATATATAAAGCTTCTTCTTCCAATTAAAATGTCCGTTTTAATTCATTCTAAAAATTCAATTTGTGTAAGTATGATTCTTCCATAAGACATCCATTAGTGTGATGAAATACCTATTCCAAATTTTAATCTGAAATATTATAAATATTTACATTATAAAATTGTTAAAGTTTGTTAATATGTATTATTGTTCTAAATATTAACAAACTTTAAATACTAAAAGGTTGCTTTTAGGTATGCGGACAAAAATTGTATGAGGTAAATAATTAAGTTAACATCAATAATTACTTTCTTGTTCTATCAAATCAATGTTAGAATCATTCATAAAAACAGGTTCTAATGAATATATTTCATTTTCAGTTTTACGTTTTTATACATATTATTTTTATAAATGGAGGTGTTCATGTAAAGAACTATCTTTCATTTATCAGGAATTGTATAATTAAATAAAGCTATTTCTTTTTGTTTAAGGAATTAAATTAATGAAAAAAAAAACATTTAAGGAAGCTCAACGAGTTAAATGTTATAGTAGCATTGCTTATAAAAATTATTATAACAGATGGGCTACAGCTTTATGTATACTCATTACTTATCTCACACTATTTCTGAATTTTTTTATTCATTTATTATTTTATTTATTATTTTTCTTTTCTTAATAAACTAAGAAGAAATTTTCCGTGTACACACAGTGTTTTCTTCATAAATTTTTTTATTTCACCTGTTCCTTTTAACACAAATGTTGAAACTGAACAAATAACAAAGGTAGGTAAAGTTACCCTCGAAAATATTTAGCGAATTGCTTAAATGTATTTTCAGAGATAAGCCTTACTCTCACTTAAAATTAGGTGTAGAATTTTCTAGTTTCTGAGCCTAATTTTAGATAAGTTATCATTCGTTTCCAGCTTCACTTTAAGTTTAAAATATTTGACTAAAATAGTATCATTCGAAAATGAACCAAATATCAAACTTGACAACGAACTAAATTTGATAATTAGTGAAATATGAAATCTTATTGTAAATTTTAAATATGAAAAATGATAAATTAAGTATGAAATATGATGAGACAAACAAAATATGAAATACAATTAAACTAAATATAATTGTAGGGATTGTAATATATATTTATACAGTTGGTATCCACATAGAAAAGTATAAATAATTAAGTTCTAGTAGTGTACTGTGTGTCTATTTTCAAAAACAATTGTGCGGCCGCGATAGTTGAATGGTTATGATTGCGAACTCGTGGCTGACTTTGTTGGGTCGAATTGTGGGATCGAGCCCTAATTCCACTAAAAATTCATCGTGTAGCTAGGATAATACACATTAAATCTGATGGCGTGGTATGGAAGTTAGGAGAAGGAGTTAATACCTCAGGTGTCGTCATCGTCATTTAACAGTAGCTCAAAATGATGAGATTCGTCGACAGTTCTCGCGTTAATTCTTCGCGCGGCATATATCAAGAATCGAAAACAATTGTGACATCTTTGCAGAAAATCATCTAGAAGAGAAATAAAAGTAAAGGAACGTAGCATGTAATAACAAAGGGCATTCGAAAGAAATTAATTAAAAGAAAAAGGTTGTTCTTACATTCTTCTGTTATTGAATTTTCGGTTGAAAATTTCTGATCACGATATTTTTAAATGTTATGTTTCGTAACGCTGTTATTGAGATAAGTCCGAATATTTAGAGAAATAATGTAAAAATCTTAATCTTTAGGTCTAAATGAAATTCATCGCGTAGTTTTAAGGAATAAGCTCCTATGTACAATTTTAATTTGCTATAAAAAAAAAGAAATTGAAATTTTCGTGCAAAACTTAATAGGACAAAACATTTTACGATTTACTGGGCATATTAACGATCACAACAAACAGCAGACAATTTCGTTTCAGACGGTAAAAAGAACTGATAGTCTCAACCTCAGATTGAAAAATAGAATGCGCGCTGGATGGGGAAAAAAGCTGGGGACGAGTCTATATGATAGAATAAAAAAAAAAAAAAAAAAATTCCACACAATCATTGGAAAGTCGAACAGGGGGAAGAAACGAATAACTTTCAATGAAAACATTATTGTCAAATTTAGATAAGTGAAGGCAATTTGTATTAATTATTAATTAAAAATGCAGAAGAGTGCTTTTTAACAATATTGCAGTATATCGTGTGAAATTTGAATGAAATGAAACTGTGACGGTATCCTATTACTCGTCTCGACTGTCATTTTAAATGCTATTCTAGTAATAAGATCTAAATTTCAACTTAAGCTCAAGCACTGAACAATTAATTAAAGAAGTCAATTATATCCAAAAATATCGTTATTTACTCCTCAAACAAGGCAGATGATCTCCACACTCTTCCTTTCTACGAATACTAATAATTTCTATAATCTATCAAAGAATACGCTTACCAGAATATGATACATTTATCTCCTTCCATTGTTCCTACAGCATTGAGTCCTTATCTCATCACTCTAATATTCTTCTCAAAACCGTTGTCTTTTTACAACGTTTTTCTGTATTTCACTTGGTGTGTGTGTGTCATCAAATTTTCGATCGTTAATTTAACCAACTTCTCATCAAGCTAGAGCTTTGAAATTTTGGGATTCGTTCGTACTCGCCTAACAATGCAATATTTAGATATTTGTGACAAGTTTTAACTAATATTTAAATAATTTTAATAAGTTAAAATATTCTTTCCTCTCGGCGCTTTTAGGATTGAGGAAAAAATTTCTTTCCCACTCTGGGAGCACCGGGCACTCCCCACGCAGCATGAGGAATCGTAAACCTTTTGTACTCACAAAGGGGAGATACTATCTCCCCTTTACTATCTCCGAGATAGTAAGGGTTGCTGACTTTTAGTCAGTAATCATTCACAAGAAAGAAAGTTTCCAATATTTGGCGCCATGTCTTATCACAATAATTTTTTCAGAATTCTGGTTCCCATTCTTTTTTTAATAGAATGACTTACAAACTTTCAAATGCATGTTTTGATTTTATGAGTATTATGAATTTTTTAAAACTCTCACAAATGTCTCTTTTTAAGTGAATTTTAAAGTTAAAAATAACTAAAAGTTTTAACTAATATTTCAATAATTTTCTCTAATAAACTTTTCCACCATATAAAAACATTGTTTTTAAAAACGTTGGTTTTTATATCGAATTATTTCCCCCTCATCTATCTCTCCGTCTCTTCACCCTCTACTCTCTTTCTCACTACACATGTGTTCTACATGTGTGAATTTTTTTTTTTTTTTTGCATAAAATGAATTGTTTGAATAAAGTAGTGTCCAGAAGAAAAGTCCTTTAAGGACAGTTGAAGGGAATCAAGCCTCATATCGCTACAAAACGAAATCGTATATAAAATAAGTAAGAATTACTTTTTATTGTATACTTTTTTTCGTATATAAAATCAGAGAGAATTTCGGTGATTGGAATTGATTGACTTTTTCTACAAGCCAAAATTTATAAGCCTGCTTTTGAAAAGAAATTTGATTCAGAAACGGTTTGTTATAATGTTTAAGTTACCTATTGTAACTTAAGGATATATTTTAAAATAATTGAGAATAATTGAAGGGAATGTTTCTGATGAATCTTTTCCAAAGAAGACGAAGACGGTCTGAAAGGCCGGAAAAGTTGTGGTGTCCATTCTTCATTATTTAATTTTAACGACATCTTTCATTCTAAATAGAACCACTCCAAATGAAGATACGCCAAAGCAAGATAAAATACTTTATTTATCACAGAAGCATAGATACGGTCGCTCTCTCTCGAATCCCACTTAACTCACCAATTCTAGAATACGATTCAAAAAGGAAATTTTAGCTTACCAAATCATTCGCTCTGATTCCAACCATTCTCACTAACAGTGGCTTCGTATCTTAGGACCTAGATTAAAATCATTTCAATCTAAAATATTAGTTACTTTCCAATTAACTAATAACTATCAGCTTGACGTTAACTTCTACCTTCCTTCATTTTCCTTTCAATTTTATTTAATTTATATTTCCCTAATACAACCCACTTCACTTCTCTATCTTCATCTTATTTACCCAAAAACGTTTTATTTTGGTTGGAAAACATATTTAACTCAGGAGTTTATATATTGAGTTGATATTATGCGTGTAACTGAAGGAAGTTATATCGCACACTTGTAAAGAAAACTTCAGAATTTTCCATTTGCATTCATATATTACTTATTTTGTGTCGTTTATTTATGAAAATATAGTATATTGAAATCGGATGATTCATTTTGAATAACCCTGTATTTCAGATGTGGAATTTTTCACGCCCTCTTCATTCTTATCAGTCGTCTTCTGAGCGAGTTTACTTCTTTGTAATTTGGGGGAACGGGTTTGAGTTTATGGAATTTTGAATCTCTTGAATAGCCCCAGAATATGAATAAAAAATTATTTTGTAACAATTTCCATCTGATGTGCCGAACTGTTTTGATATTTATAAACAAGTTCAATTTTGTTACTAACAAGCTCTATTCCACATCCCTTACCATCTATGCCCACTAAGTTAAAAATTAAGTTTTCTTTCCTTCCGAGAAACTACTGAATGACATTCTTTACGTTTTATCATTTTATATATAAATCTTAATTATAACAAAAACATTGTTGTCTGAAAAAAATGTTCCATAAAGTTAAATATAATTATGCTAAACCTGCTTTAATACTTTTTTTCCGCAGATATATTTTCTTCTTTTCCTGTGCGCCTTATGGCTGCAGATGATTGTTGCGAGTCCCACAAGGGAACCCAACAGAGAGCCTCAGGCTAAAATGCTCCGTGCTCACCTGAATGAAGGTTCACAGCCGAGGTTCGCAGAATATCCTCTCCTCTACGCCATGGGTTTCCAAAGACAGTGACTGGACTCTCCGCTCATTATTCTTTTTTTCAGTAGGGCAGCTGGTATGTCCTTCCTCATCTCACAATGCTCTTGGACCCAAAGATAATCACTGTTAATATCTTATAGTTATTGTCATTGCATGTAAATAAAATTTTGGATTACTTGCGTATATGCTGGTTTTATGTTTCGAAAAAATCTACATACTGAGAGGCATTCGATGTTGTACTGAGTAAATCTGACCATATAAACTTCGGTTAAAATGAAATATCAGCTGCAGGTTAGTGAATTTGGTAATTTTTGACGACTTTTAAAATAAAAGTCACCAAAATCGAATCTTAAAAACTGACAAAAATCTTTTATAATAAAGTTTAGGAAAAAAAAGTTTGACAGAATCAAATGTTAACGAACAAAAAATATCGCCAAATTTAGAATGTATTCTATACTTTATTCTAACCAAAACTTCTGTGTTTAATGACGTTCAAAATTTCCGAAAGTAAAAGAGTAATGAGATAATTTCACATTTTATTATCCTGATGTTCTGGTTAGTTCTCGGTAATCCTTTAATTTTTCATCAGTTTCTCCGATCATATGAAATGCAGTCAATATAATTAACATGCTTATAATATTAAGCTTTCATATTCGTACATACAATACTTTATATTCATACGTATAATATTTGATATTCAAACACACTGAATATAACTGTAATAGCGAAAACTTCAGCACTTGTTTGCATTACCTTCGAATGATCATAGTACGTAGATCGTAGTTCTTAATGATCATAATACGCATTAAAGTGAGTATAGAATTTATATATATATATATATTCAAATCTTTAAATTTAATCAATTTATTGTCTCATGCATTGGATGATAGAATTATTCGAACATCGTCTCGCAATGTCGGGAACGATAATGGTTGAATGGTCTAACGAAGCACACAAGCTTTTCGGCTTTGAATCTCCAAATTTGGTAAAAAACTTTTTAGGCTTGATTTCGGCCTGTATCTTGCCCATGACAAATATACAAAAAGAAAAATTCAAAGACGCATTGCACTGAAAACTAAGATTTTGATTCTTAAGAAAAGTGGTAAAGTTTTTAAAATAGATTGAATTTTGAGGTATCTTGGTTAGATTGCATGCCTCGGTTGCTGGGAGCGAGAGAGAGTGTTTGAGCTCTATTTCTATGGATGGATCCAACTATTGGAAGTTTAGTAATTTTGCTAAAACAGAGTTTTTTTTTTAAATTTTATGTAGAGATGGGTGTTTATAGAGAATTTTAAATTGAAAAAGGAGGAAGTTATTAAATTTAGTAATCTGATGTTTACTAGGTTTCTTCACAGATTATGCAAGATATCTATTTTTCTAATAGTACTCAACTCGCCTGATTCCTAGCTTAGAAATTAAACAATGCAGTTCCAGTACAATTCATCCGCTTTGAGTAAGCCACTTCTCTAATAATGTGGGTTCTACTCGTTTTGTCACTTATAGAACCAATTCTAATCGATTTTAAATGCAAAACATAATCTACTGCAATTCACTCCAATTCTAACTTACAAACATCTAATGTCTACACACTATCTACAATCCATACACACATTCAGTTCTATTTCGCTTATATATTGCTATTCTTGAACTAACTCCTTACACTTCCTATTTTCATGTAAATTGCTTAGACCTCGTTTCATTTTATTGGAAAGGAGTTGGAAATTTAAATATAAAATCAGGAAAGTAACCCTAAATGTTAGTTATGGGAATATTCTCGAATAGCCTGACGTTGCAATGTCGTACTAAGAAGCAGCATGAGGGTTACTAGAGATGAGTCTCACTCAAGAGACGGAAACGATACCCCCTCTTTTCACATCACGCTCATGTGCAGACTTGAATTCTAGACAGATTTAACGTGTATCATTTTTGCTACACGATGGGCCTTAAGTGGAATCAGGATTCGAACTCACGAATCGACTAAGCAATGCCGACAATGAGCTCGCAACCATAACCAAATGGTTGCTGTATCTGCTTAAAGCCATCTCAAAATGTCCTAACAATTTCAAAGTTACTGCATACAATACAGCATCAGAAAAAGTGAACCATCCATGAAAAAGCCTAACGATAGTTAATTTGAATAGAGTCAGTACATCGCATATTTTCTGGTTATCAACTGCCAACAAATAACCATCTAAAAAAAACGTCAAATATCTTTCTGATAGAAAAAATGAAGATCTAGCCGTGATGCGACTTTTCAGAGAATGATAGAGAACGAGAGAAAATTAGAAAAAAAAAAAAAAGTCTAATGCTTCGTATATTCGAGCAGAAGAGTGGGTGAGTGAGTGACAGTTACATTTTATGGCGCAAGATCCTGGTCTGGTTAAGCTGCACCAAACATTTGGTTACACTGTAATTTAGACAGAAGAAAAAGGAAAAAATTGGTTGTCAAGAAGAAGGGTCTAAAATGGAGAAGGATATCCTGGGGCGAGTCATTCTCGTTTACCAAAGACGGTCATTCTTGTTTATTTACCTATAGAAAAGAAAAAGATCATTATAGTACCTCGGGGTCGTAATTACCGAACTTACCTAAAGAAGGTAAGCCCCTGAGGGGTAAAGTGAGCAGTGTTAATGCTTCGAAATGGTCAAGGAGAAAGAATTTAGTTTTTAAGAAACTTTAAATTGAATTAGAATCAACGTTTTTTAAATAATTGTTTATAGTACCTAATGATCTAACAGAGCAAGAAGTTTTGAGTAAGAATCTTTCGTTTTATTAGTACAAGTGCAATATTTTTCCAAACGTTTCAATAAAACTTATTAGAGCCATAATGGTTCTTGTTAATTTATCAGTAATCAAGTTTATCATCTAACTAATTGTATAACTGCAATCTAGACATAAGATTTGTTGCGGGTCCTCGCACACTTTTGCTTTTAACTAACCTTTTGAGCTACTATATCAATTTATTTGATTTGAGAGCCTCGCCTTAAGGAAACTAACATTAAGAAATGTAGTGAATTGAAGGTATGAGATAGAGAAAATAGTGTTAAGAGGAGATACAGGCATGACGAGATTGACGATTCCAATATATTGGTGCGAGGTGTGATTAGTTTTTTTTTTTTGTTTTATTAGCGTTGAACTGATAATTAACACGAGTATTGGCGACGGGCCTCGTAATTTTGAGCCTCGGTCACGTGACGAAGACGACACCTGATCTGGCACTAGTGTCTACAAACCTCCACACCATAGGGAGGACTTCGAGATTCGACTATTTAAAGAGCATCAGCTCTGTTACTCGACGGGTCTTCATTGGTTTCAGGACTCGATGAAAACAATGCCAATGAATATTTGCCTCGGATTATGTTTATAAAAGTATAATGCAAATGGATCCAGTTTGGTTGATAATAAGACAAGTAGAATTCTCAACTATTGCTTTGGCTTAAGACGCGTTTTAGTAAACGCTCTACATTCGTAATACAAATTAATTTAGTTAGATTTTCTTGACTCATTATTTTTTGCTTTTCGACAGTTAATAAAAAGCGAGGGCGCTGCAAGGTAAAAGAAGGAAGAAAAAGGCAAGCATTGGTTGACAAAGAGGGGTGGAAGCGGAGAAATATCATAAAGACATCCCGGGTGTGTGATATCAAAGACAATAAGCCCCATGGACGAGACTGAGTGACAGTAGAGTCAAATACGGTAAAACTGCGCTAAATGCTTATTTAGAATATACCATATATTTTTAAATAAATTACGTTAAAAACAGTTGATAAAAGTAGATTGGTTGATTGCAACAAATGTAAACAGAAGTGGATGAAATCTTAAATTTGGTGCACAAAACCAATTTTATGTAAATAAGCAAATACCTTACGCAGGAGATTATACCCAATTCAGTTAGGCAAGTTTAAAATAGAAGAATTAAAAAAATATGAAATGATAAAGATAAAACAAGGCATAGATAATTAATTCTGATCAGAGTATGGGTTTAGTTTTTTATTAACGTTGCAATAGAAGCAACACGAGGGTTATTGGTGACGGACCTCGTAATTGTGAACATCGGTAAGTGACGAGGATGACACCTGAGCTGGCACATCCCTCTCCTAACTTCCACATTACGCCAACAGATGGACTTTGGGCCCTGACAGATTTAACGTGCATCAGTCCCGGCTACACGACGATCTTTAGCGGGCAAGACTCGAACCCGCGACTGAACGAAAGCCGCCGGCCAAGAATCCGAAGTCATGACCACTAGGCCACCGCGGCCTGGTGAACTGTAAGATTTCAGCCACAGAAGTTAGTCTTATTTTGTTCTTCAATATAAATCCCGAATTGAAGAAAAATTTATTCCTTTAATTATAAAAAGAAAATCGTCAAACTTGAAGGAATCAAATTCGAGTATAATGGTAAAGTACCAAAGAAGTGCAGAATATTTATCAAACATCTTCCCAGTGTTTCGAAGAATGATCTGAATCAAATATCACAGGAAATAACAGTTTTCAATGGTGTTTTTTGATTTCACCGCAAGTAAATTGGGCAGATATTGAAAATTGTGTTAAGTTTTTAACGAAAAAAAAATGTGATATTAAAATCGATGACAACTGTCTGTTTGAAGAAATTAGAGGACTGAATGTATATTTAAATTCTGATAAATTAGAACAATGGGGAAATCATTACGATAAAATTGATAGAAGATGGGTGGAAATATCAAACATTTCAAAAATAAATACATTCCGTATGAAAATTTAGTTATTCTTGTTGAATTTAATTGTTGCTGTTTGGAAATAATGCAGCAGTTGAAAGAGTTTCATTCAATTGGAAATGATTTTTGGAGAAATCAAGATTCAATGTTAAAATTCTAGCTGCAGCACTTACCGTAAAATTCAATATGAAGGATATTTCTTGCCGCAAAATTTCGAATATATTGTTAGAAAATGATATATTGACAAAAAATATTCATTCAATGGAAAAATGCTCGTATAATTAAAAGGTATGTTCGCATAATTAAAGTATTTTTGTTTGAATAAATGAAATATTTCATTTATTTACACTGCACTTTTTCTTAACTTTTTTTGTTCTCCATTCAATTGTTAAAAAAAAAAAAAAATTTATCATTATTATTACTTTTATTTAAAAAAAAAATTTAAAATTTGAAAAAAAAAAAAAAAAAAAGAACTACGTGGTAACGATAAAATAAAAAATTCATTTTCAAGAATTGTTTGATTTAAGCGAACAAGGGGGAAAAAATAATTAATTCTGTACAGAAAAAAACATGAGGATAATTCCACTTTCTTTACAAATTAATTGCACCTTCAGTATACGAATATACCTATCAGTATACCTATTCGGAAATATGAAAAATGATCATTAAATTTTTGTATTTCAAATACAAATTAGAATTTCTTCAAACATAATGTATAATTTTATACTAGAATCATATACATTCAAAACAAGTTAAATTAAACGATTATCAAGCAAATAAATATTTTGATTTTACATTAACTTTTTTTAGATATTCCTATTTCTCGTAGAGACATTACTTTATATTTTTAGATGAGTACTATCGTTTGGTGTAAAATGAGCTGGAAAAATATTGAGTAGCAAATTTTATATCGTTAAATATTTGATACATTCATTTAACATTAATTGACCCATTTTTTAAACCATCATAACAGTGCTTTCAAACAAAATTTTATGAAATTTGAAATTTAAAGTAAATTTAAAAGGAGAAAGATGTGCGAAAAAAAAACCTATCCTCGATAATGATAAAATTCTGTTTAAGAGGTTTATTAACAATGTTAATTGATTAATTTATCAACATCATACACTCTTAACTTCAATTAATAACCCTTTGTACCATTAACATTAATACAAATTTTGTCTGTGTTGAGAATCGCGGAAGTTATTATAAGGCGACTTCTTTTTTGACACTCAGCTATACATTAATATTATTCCAAATTCTTAAATAACATTCTTTATGGTTCATTTTTCCAAAAAAATTACTGAGCATCTGTAACATTAATGAGTAGATATATTAGATCTAATAACCAATTTTTTAATACAGTTTAACAAGTATGGAATTTCCTCTAGATGTAAAACAAAATGGCAAACGAAAATTGAACTGAAGAAATATGAGATTTCATGTAGAATGCATGATATTAGTAATAAATCACAACAGAAAATGACAGAAATAAAACCTTTAATAAAATACCAGAATGTCAAGCAAAGATGAATTCTAATTTGACTTTAAATAACTGTAGTTGTCTATGAAATCCCCTTCTAATTAGCACAGGTCTATTTACAAAACTTGAAAGAAAAAAAAAATTTTTTTTCTTCTTCGAAAAGGCACTCTTTTAAGTGCAGAAGCCTCGGATATTAAAGTGCGTAGGAGTTGACTGAATAATGTACAGTTCAATATTTACACACAGACACACATACAAATGAGCTATATAAACATGAGTCTTTTTATGAGCGCCACAGGTCAGTATTCATTGCACACATTTTTTTTTTTTTTTAAATAATGAACTGGAAAACCATTTGTCATCTGGTCAAAGGCTTATAGGAGAAAAATTAGTAGTAAAATTATCATTATTATTGCTAATGGAGCAAAGGTATTTCAGCAAGCAGCCCTTCATTTTAACCTTAAGGGGGGTGGGAAATCTTATTCTTACTATGTTATTAAATACGTTTAAAATATTTGCTTGCCATTTTTCACATCTCTTTCCAAAGAATGTTAAAACAAAAGACAATTGTTTAAATCGAATACAAATCTTTTGAAACAAAAGCAAGCATTCCATGAGTCGAACAAAGAAACAAAATTTAATTTGTTCTTTACACCCACTTTTCCAGCAATTTAGATCGTCATAGCTCCATTACCTTATCTTAAATTTCTAAATTAATCTATTTCTCAAAATGAATGCTTTAAAATACTATGTACCTCTCCTTTGTTCATAACCATGACAATGATTAACATTGAAATAATGTCTGACAGCAATTCTTTTTTTAAAATTCACACACATTCTTAAGTACTTATGAAATGGACGCAATAAATCTACGTCCAGCCTTGACAGAAGAGAGGGGGGGGGGAGTAGTAGTATACTGCCCTAGGAGGTAATAGGAAAGAAGAGAAGCTGTCACACTGAAATATTTGTTCTCATGAAACAAATATAATTTTAGTAATAATAAGTACCATCAGTTATCTGTGTTCCACAGAAATTTTGGGTTCCACACAAGCTATTGACAAAGCATCGGGATTCATCACAAAATCATCAGTAGTGAATAATTATTATTTTATTCAGAATTTATTTGAATTAAATAATGTATTTATTCAAAAGTAATGAAAATTATTGGAAACAATGGCTTTCCATTAATGACAATTAAAGTGAGATTTGCATTTGTGCAATTGATATTGTTTATTAATGTCGCACTTAGAAACAACACGAAGGCTATAAGTGATGGACTTCGTAATTTTGAGCATCGGTCAAGAGATGAGAAAGACACCCGAGCTGGAATTCCAACTTCCACATCAACCTATTTTGACAATATTGAGTTTCGACAAATTTAATGTGTATCAGCCTCACCATATGACTCGTCTTCAATGATATCAAGACTCGAACTCATGGCCTAATGGAAACAACATCCACAACAATCATGACCATGCATTTGTGTAAATAAAATCCTTCAGGAAACATCGTAATTGACAGTAACTATTTTGAAATAAAATAAAATTTACGAACTTTTTAGGTTTTATAATTTATACTTAATCACTTCAGATCTAAAAAACAGACAACAAATTATCAGGAGAGGGAAGGGATGGGAGACTCTTATTCAACTCGGGAGGTAACAGAAGAATTCAAAGCATAAACTTATAGAAACCAATTTGATTTCTTTTTACATACACGATCACCTGTGCAATAAATACTTTCCTGCTCAACTCTTCTCTGAAAGCTGATTGGTCAAAAGAGTGATCACAGATAAATGACATTCAGTTAAATTAAAGTGATGCTGTACAGAGTAAAAAATAAAATCACAACTCTATGGAATGTTTCCATCTTTAGTACTTTCAAAAAACAGGTACTTTTGAATATTGGGTCTCATTTATAAACAAGCAAACAAAATATCGATGATTAAAATAATGTTAAATTTGAAACTATATTTAACATCTGCAGAATTTATCCTGAACAGTTTCGAGTAATCCATTAATAATGTATATTAAACACTATCTGCATCTTAAGTTGTATGGAATATTTGAGTATAGTAAAAATAAATTTATTTTTGATTATTTGAATTTAAAACATAAATGGAAAGGAAAAAACTGAAATTCATAAAATAATTTCACTTTTGGTTATGTGACATTACAATAATTTAGTTTTTAATAGAAAGGTCAATTAAGTGAGTTTATTAAATTAAAATGTTAATAATTTCAGTGTTATACTTAAAATTTTTTATTTCCTGATCAGTTAAGTCAAGTCTTCTCTCAGTGTTTGAAATAATCATTAAAATATTTTTTTTTTCCTGATGATATTTAAAACAATAAACATGATTCTTTAATTGACTGTTGATTTTAGGGAACAACACAATAATTTCATAAAATTACAGGTTATACAACTGCTATGACAATTCAGTTAAGGCTTCATTTTGGTTCAATAAAATTCTATTTAATACTATACAGCCCATAAGACATTCAGTCTAAATCCAGTGACTCCAGTTATATAAACACTTTTTTAGAAATTTTGTAAAAAGACAATTCTTCGCTTTTATTTCAGGCTACTATTTATAATGATCCAACATTGTTAACAGTCTATATCATTACTTTAAATACAACAATTCAACTCAACTTTGACTTTCCAAATTTTGAAATTTAAAATGTTTTAAAAAAATAGGATTAATATATACCCAGAAAATATTTAGGATGAATTCTGCACTTCTTGAAGTACATTATAAATTGAACTATTAATGAAAGAGTGAGCAATACAGTATTTTTAAATGTAAAAAAAATCTGTTTATGCCAAACTTTGCACAGAAATTTTAACAATTTTTTTTCAGATGAACTTTTGACTGTGTTTTTGCTTTTTAATAGCTTGAAAAGTGGGTTATAAGAGTAGAGAACAGCAATTAGTTTGAAAATTCTACCTGCGTTCTTAACTTACAAAAAATATAGAACTATACCAGTGTTGCAGAGTATCAAGGCTGCATTTGTACTGAATAAATTCTTAAACCTATATGGATATAAAAATTTTTCTACAACATTAAACGATGGAATATTAAAAAGCTATAAACTAAACTGTTCACTGTAAGCAAAAAAATTAATAATAAATACTTCCTATATACATATTTCATATATTCCTTCCTTTTATCATCAACAATTTTCTCTTTTTCAAACCTTAATTTGGTTTTCAGAATTTAACTGTTTATTCTTAACTGAAGTAGAGATGTAATACTAATTTTTAAAACAACAAATTGAGAATAGAAATGACATTTTTTGAAACTTAAAAAAAAAAAAAAAAAAAAAAAAATTCCTGTGGTTTTTTAAGTCAATGAACTTTCTTTAATATAGCATCATTTTACCATGAAAGATAAACATTAAAATAATAATTAAACCTTGATTGGATAAAAAAATCAGTTTAAATAATGGTGTACTAATACAAAAAATTATCATGGGCCTGTACTCAAAAAGTTCTAATATGCTAATTTTTGTCTCTGAAAAAATTTCATAAATGTTTCACCCTTTGCTCCCAATGCATGATCTTTCTAAAAACACAGACAAAAAAAAAAAAAAAAAAAAAAGAGGTAAGGGAATGTTTACATTAAGAAGATACAATTTATGACAAGTCCACACATTCATTTTTTACATTTAAGTACAGAAAATTTCAGAACCTGTTTAAGTTACAGAATCTGAAAAATATTTGAACATTCATTAGTTAACACAAAACCAAACAGAAAATGAAAATTCATATTCTTTAATACCAGCATCAGTATATTTCATGCACACAAATATTTGGAATGGTACAATAAATAACTATCAGTAATTAGAATTCTTTAATTGCATATAAAATGGACTTCAATATTATATAATTGGTTTCAGCAAATGCATTCATTTGTGAAAATATACATAATTTACAATGCAGAAAGTAAATTGATTGCATTCCAAAAAGAAGACATAATTACTGTAAAATTCAAGCAATATTTCTCCTTTGAGAAAAAGCTCCTCACTACTTACATCATAATTTAAAAATCTCCCTCTACTTTTGAAAATTATAACTCTTAACATTTTTTACTTATATTTTCAATTCCTATTAATTTGCTTCACTTTATTTGATTCTATTATCAGACATTTTAAAACACAATGAATTCTCATTTATAAAGCCTTTTTAAATTTAAAAAGTTTTCCCACAGAAGTTTGTTGAAGGAGCATTATTATTAGAATTTTACAGTATTACTTTATAATTCTCTCTAATTGAAATAAATTATTTCTAGAGATATTATGACATTTGAATAAAAAAAATATCTTCAATGCAAGAAAAGTTCAATTTGGATACAACATTAATCCTACCACTATCTTTCACAGTAAAAAAATAGATTGACTAAACCATTTGTATAAAATGCCAATAATAATGAATTAAACATTTGTAATCAAGAAATATACTTTTTACAATACTTTATGCAAATATTTCAACCAATAAAAAATTTAATAATCCTATTTCAATCTCTCACATATATAAACAAAAAACTACTAATTTTTGAAAGTGATCTCAATTTGTTTTTAATTACAGCATATAAAAGTAAATAACCATAAAAATAAAAAAAATAATTTTAAAAAAATTTAACAATACAAATGAAACCAAAAATATAAATGTTTTTAAAAAATCAATTTTTTCTTCTTTTTCTGAGCCAATGTTAAGTCAAATTGAAAACAATGTCGCATCTTCAAAAGTTGTATATCTATTACAGAATTTGATATTTTTAAATCATGACCAATAAATATTTGCAGAGTTAGCAGTTTATTAAGCTACCTTTGAAAAAAATAGCAATTTGATTCATTATTAAATACAAAATCGATTCAAACACTTTTTAACTCCAGTTCATTCTTATTCTAAACACTAAATTAATTTTGGGAAGAAGAAAAAAATTGCACATAATACATTTAAAAAACACTCCTAGCACATTTTTTTAAAAAATTGTTATTGTTACATGCATCATAAGCAAAAAAAGAAGAAAAAAAAATGGAATGTATTTTTTATGTGTGTTTTGTAGAGAAAACTCGAGCTCTTTTAATTATAGCTAAATTAACTTCCTCAAAATAAATTATTCTTCACTCAATAGGAGTCCGATACACAGAAATATTTTTGTTACTTACCAATTAGAAAATTAAAAAAATGTACCGTTTTCTTAAGAGAGAATGACTACTTTTATCATTCAAGTTTTAAATCCTATTTACTTCCATCAAACTAAAAAAAAAATTATACTTTTAAAATTTTGGGGAAAGGAGAAATTCCATACTCTATTTGTCTTGACTAATTATAAAAATGAATTTCATATAATTTCCCCGACTTAAAATAAAAAGGCATGATTTACTTGTTACAATGCCATTTAAACAAATAAAAATACATCTTAATAAATTACTACAATAAAATAAATTTCTCATTAGATAAACAACCTTCATTTTAGATAAAAATACTCTTTTTTAAAACCCAATTGAAAAATAAACAACAATAAGTATATTCTGAAGAATATCTATAAAACTTGAAGATAATATTTTTGATAATACACATAAAAATATAAATACAAAAAACAACAGTTAATTAAAATATCAATATCGGACCCCTTATTCATTGAATAAACCAATACTTCAATCTTATAATAATAGTTTTAGATGAGTACCCATACAAAACACAACAAAAGATCACAATTTCTAAACATCATAAAAAATTATAGTACAAAAAAATGTATATATATATATATATATATATATGATGAAAATAATTTACTGGATGATATTAAATGTGTGAAAACAAAATATACAAACAAAAATGTCAATTAAAAAAAAATTAAAAATTTCACTTTTTATAAAATATAATACTCTGTTAATGGGAATGTAATAGACATTCTTATGTTGAAGGACAACTTGTAAAACTTTTTCTTTCCACTCTTTTCTAAAATTTAATATAGATGTTCAAGGTAAAGTTATTTACTTTCTGTCAATAAAGCTGGTTATTATATAAATAAAATTAAAAACATAGTAAAAATATTTATATTTTCATTCACATGATCTTAGTTAAACAAAATTATCAAGTTGTCCAAAAAGAATACTTTTTACAAAAAAGAAAAAGTTATATGTAGGGCGATTTAGTATTTAAAAGTTCCCGATACTTTACTGACACAATCATATAACAATAAAAGCTCTGAAATTACCTAATCCAATCTTTCACTGTTGGTGCTAATTGAACATTTATCTACACTTCCAAAATTGCTTTCAATTTAGTGTTTTTATTTTGTGGGGTTTAAAATTGTTTTCTGAAAATAAAAATGTTTGAAATAATACAAACTACTACTAATAATAAAAGAATTTGAAAACAACATTGTAAAAATCAAAATGCAATCAATAATTAAATTGAGCAACAGATTAAAAAAAATTAAATTTTAACAGTATCCATCTTCTGTGATATCAGTAAAGGTCAAGAATAACTTTGTTTTTAGATCACCCAACAATAGATACATATAACTCAAACTTTTTAAACCACTAAATGTCGATATGAAATGTGTGAATAGGTTCAAAAAAGAAAAACTATATATTTTTTTTACTACTGAAATTCCATGTCCATACACAAGCAATAAATTTTACTATTTCATGGAAGAATTTTGTCAACTGACCACTCTCTCCACACTTCTGCTGACAACACTGGAATGTGAAACATGTTACACAGAGCGAGTATGCAACATCATTTCTACAGTAAGTGTCAACTACCTCACTGAAGAATCTTGTTTCATATCTACAGAGTCCACCTGAACCAAATCGTCAGTTCCAATTGCCTTGTTGACTGTCTGACGATCTGCCTCTTCACCTTCATCAATACTAAATCTAACTCGATTCAAGCTCTCCTCTCCCATCCCATTAGAAGCACGGGAGGGTGACATTGTCCCATCCAAGCGAGATCTGACCTTGGAATAGGGCAGGCGATCAAATGAGGCAGCATCGCTCTTTCGCCTGGGAGTATTAGGCAAGGAAGTGATTACTGTTGTATATTGTTCAATGGGTCCCGAGTGGTCGGTTTCTGACTGCCTGTCCTCAGATGGTGTCCTTCGATGGCCATCATACATGTGGCTAGTCTCCTCCCCGGTACCATTTGTCCCTTCCAGACGGGACCTGACCATGGAGTGGGCTAGACGAACTGAAGGCTCGAAAAGGCAAGCATCGTTCTTACGCCTAGGAGTCCCAGGCAATGATGTGATGACAGTCGTTGTAGTATAAGGCTCTACACTTGGAGGTGGCAAGGAATGGGAGACAGTCAATAGTTCATGGTTATCATTGGATGTGTCAGAAATATTAGACGGTGTCCGTCGGTGGGTGTATATAATACGTTGAGGAGTCCTTGGGGAAGTTGTTCCTGTGCTTTCATATGGGTGAAACCCGTCGGAAGGACTTGCTGACTCGGGATATAGACGTTCCACAATATAAACATCTGGTCTAGTTTGGTCAGTATAAACTTTTTCTACATAGCACACTGATTCTGCTCCTGCACCCCTATATTCCTGGTAATAGTGGTATGATACATCTGGCTGTCGATCTGGAAAATGTGGAGGAGGGGTATTGTTGCCTTCTAAGTACGACATGCGCTCGAACACTGAAGAAATGCCTGCAGAAAATGCACATATAACATAAAATTTTTTTAAACCCACTTTCAATAAACACACGATATGAAAAATTAATTATTAAAAATTTTTATCAAGAGACTGTTCAAATCAAGATAATTTATCTTATTTTTGAAATAATGATATATTAGTTAATTGACTAGTAGCACTTCAATTTTCCAATTCTTGAACTGAATTATTAAGTCAGAAAACAAATCAGAAACTATTTACAAAGTGATTATCTCATTTAAATAGAATTGATGTAATTAAAACTGCATTTAACCATTGATCTTTAAATTTTTTGTCATTGTATCATATTAATGCAATTCTTGGAGATTATTTGTTTATATGATTTATGAATGGATCATATCAAGTTACTTAAACTCTAGAAAAGATATGATTTGCTCTACTTTCTCATGATTACACTAATCAGTCTTCAGAAGAATTAAATATTTTTAACTTATAAAAAATAAAATGTTCCATTGGATTTTAGTACATATAATTATATTTAGAAATGATTCTTATTTAATTTTAATGTGTTTATTTCTCCTGTAGGAAGCTCACAGATTTATCAAAATATAATGCACAATTAAATATAATTATGAAACAGTAGAGAAAATAGTAATCGCAAATTCCCATAAATGTTTTTTTTTGAAAAATAAAAATCTAAATCATTACCTAAAATGGGGTTGATGTTGACAGATAAATGGATGTTGATTTTTTTCAAAATGCAATATTATAAATTAGGCCTCCATACCTCAAAATTAACATAACAGTATCACTGAATCTTTAATTAAACATAAAACACATATTAATATTTAAAGCCAGAAAAATAATAAGAACAAAATGAAATTTGTTAAGTGAATACTGTTAGTTTAATTTTTAGAATAATACAGCATATTAAAAATTTAAGCACACACAGAATGACAGCATAATGGCTAAGTCATGTTTTTAAACTTTGAATCCAATAAATAGAATCTGAGGTTCAAAATATTTTATAAGGTAAATTAAATCATAAAAAGGCTGCTTAATAGCTCCAAGGGTTTGTAAACATACACAGGTAGATGGAATGGATTTAAAACTAAAATTAAATATGTATGATGGCATACCTAGTGGCGAAGGGCCAAGACCTGAGCTGGAACTGGTTGCAGGGTGTTCGCTCTCATTGGAAGCTGAGGAAGATTTCCTACAAGGGCTGTGAGCATGAGGTGTGTAGGAGCCACCAGAGCTGATGCTTGGATTGTGGTGAGGAGAAGACGAATGGAAGTCAAAGTGCAGGCCAGGTCGGTGATGGATTGTCTGACCATGGTATGTGTTGTGAGGATATCCAGAAGGTGAGGTAAACTCATACTCAGAACCCAAGTACAGAGGAGAACCTGAAGGAAAATGAACAATATATCTGGAATAGAAGACTTATTTGAACACTTTTAGAAAAATGAATATCATTTTTAATTTGATTAAAATATAGCTCCGGTTGAAATTTACGGCTGAATAAAAAATTATTTGATTATGAAATTAAATAAAACAATATTTTAACTGGAAATCTAATAAATCAAACATGATCACAAATTTAATTTCTTGTGTTTCAAAAGAAGAATTGTAAAAAATCAACAATTTGAATAAAATTTTAAAAAAGTTTTTGATTTAATTCTATTTGATTAAAATAAAGAGCTAAGATAAACAATCAAATATCAATTCAAAAGTTGAATTTATGTAAATATTTTTGTTTCATATCAATAATTTGTTCCTATAAACACTTGAATCAAAAATCAAATGCTTTTAAGAGAAAATATTAATTCCACAATCTTATTTAAAAAAAAAAAATCATAAAATATTCTAAAATTACATTGTAATAGAAGAAAGAAATTAAAATTTCAGTAAAAAACAAATAGCTAAGGTTTTCAAGTACCCACCTTGCTCCTGATACCACCACCTCTTGTCTTCTTCTTCATCTTCTGACCACACAGAATTGAGTCTTGGATGGACAGTGGTTTGCGTGGCAAGTCGTATATCAAAGCCAGCTGCAATACAGGCAGCAATGGCTGCCATGTTGTACAGGGACAAGTGAAGGAAGTGGCCACTTCGTTTGAGGCTGTCTCCATTTGAAAGAGTGTGGTACCTAGGAATGGGCAAACTTTCCAAATGCCATTCTTCTGAGCCTATTAAACAGATACAATTCAAATTACAGCTCTTTTTCTTTATAATAATAATAATAAAAAAAGCTCTATATGAGTTTGACTATTTGGAAAATATACAACTATTTTTGGAGCAGGTTTGTTATAAATTTTCATGTTTCAACAATATATCTAAAAATAACTAAAATGAGCAGAATTAATTATCTTGAAAATTTAAAATAGGAAAACAAATGTTTTAAGAATAATTTTTAAAAAATAGTTCACATTAAGTAATGATGGAAAAAACATAAGAATTTATTATTTAACTCAAAAAAAAGTATATTATAATCAAGAAAAAAAGTATTGATCTACAAGAAACAATATAAACAGCTATAATTAATCTTAAAACCTTAGTACAAAAAATTCTTAAAAAGTATATAGTACACAATAAACCATTTGACAACAGAACAAACAACAGCTAACAATTCTTATATTGAAGAAAAACACCTTCATGAAATGGATAGAGTAAAATTCAAGGCCATTGACAACGCACTATTCAGCGTAAGAAAAGCGACAATGATTGAGCTGATTAACAAAAGCAGAAAATTTACATTAATTCATATTTGTTAATAATCAAGAGTTCTTGCAATATTCTTACATTATATACAACAGAAAAATGATAAATGGTAAAAAATACATATTGAATTGGACAAAGAAATGACACCAAAATTGAGCAGAAAACTTAATAGAAATATAGAAAGAGTTCGTTTTACAAAACTGTGTTTCAAGCCATTTCTGAAAGCTTAGATTAAATGAAAATCATTAAAAATTGCAATGCTAAAATGGTTCTCATTAGGTTAGAACAAATGACTATAAAATGGAGCTTGACTCCTCAATAAAGAATTCACAGTTGAAGTATAATGATAGATTTAGTTCAGTTATAGTATTCAAATGAATATATCAGTTATATTCAATAAAATTTTCAAACTTTATGGCTAATCAAATCAAAAGATATTACATTGAAAGGTTACTCTCCATACTAAAGCGTATAAAAAATAATTTTCTCACATAGTATATCCTATAAAAATGTATTTGTCAGTAAATTTAAAGAGACCCCATGTTATATATATTAGTATTGTATTGTATTTACAGCAAAAATAGGTAGGTTTCACAGTAATGCTACAATGTGAAACTGAAAAACACTTACCACACTCTGGTAATGCCCCAAAATAACCAGCAGAATAAGCTCCTCTCTGTGATTTCTCTAAATTAGGGGCACTTTTCGACCACCGCTTGTTGCCCTCAATGAGGAGCCTTCTGGAGTGGCCTCGCTCTTTCTGGTGGACAGTAGAAGGACCCCAAGTCTTTCCTTTCACACCATCCACAGGTACTGAAATTCAAAGAATACTGCAATCTAATGAAGAAATAATTTATAATAAATATTGAAGAACTAGAACATCTGATAGTTGAATGAGTGAATGAAAAGATTATTGGTGCAAGAGCCACATGTGGCTATGCTGTGCCAAACAAGATTTAACTGTGATCTAGATGAGAAGAAATTGAAGAAAAGACACAAATTGGTTCACAAGGAGAGTCAAAAATAGAGAAGGATCGCTAGGGTAACCTGGGGACACGTCACCTATGTTTACTAAAGACAGTAAACCCCATAAGAAAGAAAAAGATAACTAGGATGCCTCAGGGTCATGTTGCCCGTACTTACCAAAAGAAGGAAAGTCCCCTGAAATAATCCCCAGGGGCAGGGTGCCTGGCTATACCCCCCAGACGCTGGGTACCCATTTTAGTCACCTCTTACAACAAGCATGAGCTAAAGTGGGACAATTCTGTCGTTCCCGGTCACCACACGGGTCCATCTGATAGCTGAATGAGAATATCTAAAGTGGAGCCTCTAAAAAGTTGACGTACTTTTCAGTCTTGAAATGTACAAAATTAATTCAATAACAGACATTTGCATAGTTGATTACTCTTATTAACAAAACTCATTGGCCCTTTAGACAGTTAAACACAATGTCAGTTA
This sequence comes from Nephila pilipes, assembly GCA_019974015.1. NCBI lineage: Eukaryota > Metazoa > Arthropoda > Arachnida > Araneae > Nephilidae > Nephila > Nephila pilipes. The sequence continues at coordinate 739,440 of BMAW01047403.1, forward strand.
ACCTCTTTAAATTTACTAGGTGAAAGTTGAGTCCACTCTACACCAGGGGATAATGAATGAGAATTTTTCATTTTGTAATAAACCCCAGCAATTGCATTATTTCGTTTCTTTATTACAAGTTCCAACATCAAATTTTAGCAAAACTCCTATTATATTTAAAATTCTATTGCTTTTTTTTTATTTGAAGATTTATTTAACACATTGACTGTTTACCATGCACTAGTGTTTGATGTGGGGTGATGTCTCAGTAGCCAGTCATGTGCTAGTGTGGTAAAATCCTCCTTTGATTGTTCATTCTCCAGTTAATTTGGCATTGCATGCAGGGTATTTCTAATGGTAATGACTCCGAGTGATTATTAGAAACTATCCACAAACAATCATGGTTAAAAAAAAAATTTTCATTGAAAAAATAATCTTGCAAAATGATTTATACCGATGATAATGAAGGTCTTCGCAACTGAAAGAAAAGGAAAGTTCAAAATGATAAGCCTCTAACTGATGATGAAATTGCAAATTTGTTGGCTGAGCTATCAGACAAATTCCAGAGGGATTTTAATTTTGACAGATATTTAGATATTTCAGATTCTGATGATGAACGAATTATGCAAGAGGTGACATGTCAGCAGGATGATTCAGCTATGGGGAAAAACATAATTTGGGAAAACAATTCAACAACAATGAAACAATTTCCTTTCATAAAATCGGAGTGTTTACTCCAACCTGTTTCAGGTAAGAATCGCAAAGAATTTTTTCAGCATTTTATCACTGATGGTATTTTGGAGGAAATAGTTGCTGAAACTAATGACTTAAAAAGCACTTTCTCACTGTGAAAAGAAACATTCTCACATCAATGCTTGGAAGGACACCACAAAAGAGGAACTCGGTATTTGTGGGATTGATCTTACATATGAGAACTACACAGCAAAGATAATACACAAATAACATTCCAAAATGTATATTTTGTTATAATGTCAACATTATTTTCTTGTAATAAATTCATTTGTAATATGTATATTTGTTTACAATACATTTAAAAATAACACGTACTGTCACTTATTTTGATTCACTTTTTACATGTCACACAACAATGCATAACATGGCATTTGGAGAGGAAATTGAACTGTCATGCTAATCATGCACTGGTGAGTAGTTAAAAAAAATAGCTATAAAATGCTTGAATAATACTTAGGGAACATATAATTATCTTTTATTAGTATTTTTAAATCATATTTTCAAAATAAGTATGTTGACTTCTGGTTAAATTTACTTCCATGTCAGGGCAATACACATTAATCCACAGCCTCTAGTGAATGGCAGTCAATGTGTTAATACATTCTGAGACAGACTTGAAATTTTCCTTCATTGAATCACTTTTTAACACTGACAAGTATCCTGATATGACAGTTTATTTGTATTTTCATATATTTAAACACTATCTTGTGACTGCTCAAGCCATCATTAAATTATTAAGGGAAATAATCATGACAGTAGGTATTTCATTGTGTTAACCATACTGTCAGTGAATGTGTTAATCTGAAGGACGTGTTTCAATTACAAGCACATGTTCTTCAATCGTTAAAACACTAAGGCAATTAAAAGGATGAACGGTGAACATAAAAGTTAACCTAATATATATTTAAAATTTTTAACTAAATTAGTTAGCCAGAAGTTTGATACAGGAGAGAGAGAGGGATCCCCTTTCCTTTTTAGAAATAATGTATATTCCAAAAATTTAATGATTTTAAATAATGAAGTTATGCATGAAAATTTATTAATTTTAATCTAGAACAGCATGCATAATTACATATGATCACTCTCTCACACTTCCTTGGGTCATTATGTATATATTTTGTAAGGTTTTGTTTCAATCAAATATAAAATATATAATATTTTTATATTCAACAGATGAGCTAAGTTTAGTTTAATTAATAATGCATTAAAATTTATAATGAATCTCATAATTTTAAACCAAAATTAAGTCATGAAAATCTCACTGGCATTTCATTTTCCAAATTTCTACACATCATATTATATAATCACTCTAAAATTCAATTTCCACAAGTCAAAACCTCCAGTATTGTGCATGAAAGCTTTCATTCATTTTTAATCTTTTGGTATAAAGGACTACTTTGCCATTATACTATGCATTATGCAACTATAATTTAATGGAATATAACATAGAAAGAAAGACATGAAAAAATTAATAAAGAAATTTTAATTAATTTCATATATATATATATATATAATCAATGTCTCTTTATTAAATTCTATTTTAAAAATTTTTTTTAATCTTAAAACACCAGAAAATTACACCTTAAGAAAAGTGGTTGATCAGAACACACTTTTACAAGAATTTCTTACCAATACAACAGTTCTCTAATTACTGACATATAATCATTGAATTTTAATTTCAGATAATGTGTTTTTAATATATTAGAACTCCTGACAAATATACACATCTATAAAAAAAAGACATTTATATAAAATGCCACTAGGTATAAAAATAGCTAACAAAGTACAAAATCTATTAAAAACTTCAAAATCCTCATTAATTTGTCAGAGGAAAAAATACCAAAGTTAAAAAAGAAGAAAATTTTACTATACAATAACCAACACAATTTATGAAAAATATAATAACAAACAAAGATATTTATCTGTAATACCTTCAAAAAGTTATCCTTTAAATCAATACAAATATTAATAAAGCATTTTTTAAAAATTTATAATAAAATAAAATTGCTGTACATACAAGGTTTGGCTATTAAATAATGAGACTGATGCAGCTACAGAAGTATGCATCACCAAATGGCCGCAACCAACAGCTGTTTAGTGCAAAGCCTTCTCTTTCAAACACAGTGCTTCTTATTTCTGTGAAGAAAACTGTATAACTGTAGCCTTCGTTCTCATTAGAGTTATTTTTTTTGTTTTGCCAAAATAAATGATAAATGAGCAACAAATTTTGGTAAAATTTAACATGAAACTTGGAAAAACTGCTACTGAAACTTGTAATTAATTGAAAGAAGTGTACAGCATTGAATGTTTATCACATGCAAGTATTTATGAGTGGTTCATGCATTTTCAAAATGACTCAGAAGTCGTTGAAGATCATTCACACCCGGGTCGCTCTTCTACGTTAAAAACTGATGATAATATAGAAAATCGTTAATCAGGTTTGATTTGACCATCGGTTAAGTATTCATGTAATTGCCTGTAGGATAAAGAATCTGTAAGGCAAATTTTTCTACCAAGACAATGCCCCAGCTCATTCCACATTGTCTGTCAAGAGGTTTCTTACCAAGAAAAGCATTCCGGTGTTAGACCATCCACCTTAGTCACTGGATCTTGAACCATGCAACTTCTATCTGTTTCCTAAGGTGAAATCTGCATTAAAAGGATTAAGATTTGAGTCCATTGAAGCTGTAAATGAGAAATGGCACATCTTGAAGAAGCTGACAGAGGACTTCGAGCACTGTTTCAAACAATGGAGCATTGTAGGGATAAAGGAAGGGTGTATATTGAAGATGATAAGTAAATTGTATGACATCAAAATAAAATGTTTTACAGAGTCAGTATCATTATTTAAAAGCCACACCTTGCAATAACATAAAAATTAGAATAAAATAAGAAAATATTAACAATAATAATACACAAAAGAAAATATTTCAATAAGAAAAATACACCTTATGTAAATACTGAAGATTATGAAGTGTTCATAAACACAATTCAACAATTAAAAATCCCCTCAATCAAATTTTTAGTTCAAAATTGAAAATGTCTCTGTATAATTCTCAAGAATTTTAAAAAATCATAACAGTTATCATTGCAAGTCAATAAAGGATCATTTAAAAATTAAAATCATTATTTCTCTTCCAGATTAATCATTACAATACATTTAAACCGATTCATCCCTATATCTCATTTTAATTTTCATAAATTGTATGCATACACTCAATAAATTATAGAGTATTTTAAAATGCTCTTTTGTAATTCATTCATAACCAAGCTTTCAAAAATCATTTGCTCCCGACTATTTTTAATTAATCACATAAATACAAGATTAAGAAAAGTAAATATAATCTAGTAAAGGCATACATTAGGTACTCATAAATAACAATTATCCCCAAACATTTATAAAAACTATTCCATATCATTATAAACATTTAATTATTTTGTCCTCATCAATCAAAACAAACATATTATTTATAAATATAATGGAAATTTAACCTTTAAGATAAATTAATGAGCTATAGCATGCTTAGTTACAATGCAAAAAATGCACATAACTAATAATGGCACTATTCAATTATTTCATTATTACTAATAATAATGGAGTAAAACAAGGCACAATATAGAAATGATATTTATTCAGTAGTATTTTGTAATTAATTGTCAAAACTTAAAATTCAAATAGTTAAAAATATAAATTATCAATGAAATAAGTACAATATAAAAAATAGAAATGAACAAAAAATAATCTGGTATTTATTATTACACCTAAAATATAAAAAAAAATTGGGGAAAAAATCAAATTCTTTAAAAGTTTCGCAGTAAAATGTGAAAAGTAATTTCTTTAGTCATGCAGGAAGAATTAAAAATGACTTTCAATGAAAAAGTCACACTATTTTAATATTTAATAAGGTTGGAATTTTATTATCTTCAAAAGCTTTGTATAGTAGCAAGTGAATATTTATTTATTCTAATTGTTGTAAAAGCAATGAGCAAAAAAAAAAAAAAAAAAAAAAACTGGGGTACTTACATGCATAAGCTCTGAGACGAGGTAGATTCGGGGAAGCAGGGGGACTTTCAGGACTAGCAGGCATGCGCAGACTTGCTATTTCGGGACGCATGGTGGGAGAGGGCTGCACTGTAATGTTATGGCGGAAGTCTTAAACAGAAAAAACAGTGTGTTTGAAAATCATTCAAAACATCACACTCAAAATAAAATAAAAACAGTGCTGCTCATCCTTGCATTACTTAAGAGGATGTATAAAAAATACATAACAGGATTTTTTTTTTGGAGATTTCAGGAATTGTTAATAATATAGATTCACTACTACTAAACATACTTAAAAATTTCTCACTTTTTTCTTTCCACTTAAATTTAATACAATAAAAAAATTTCCACTTTTTTCCTTAAGAATCAATATTTAAATAAATTTCTAATCAATATTTTAATAATTTAGTAATTTTTGTAAGCTTGGTTATAACTAACTGTAAGCTGAGGATTAAGATAAAATAACCTTGAATTTGAAATATATATTCAGAAATAGAATGAAAAATTTTCTCACAAAAAAAAAAAAAAAAAAAAAAAAAAAGGATACTTTGCAATATACTAGGTACAGAATTTCAATAACATGAATGAATAATATTATGTATGTTTTTTTTTATAACCCACATGCAAATTATATAATTTTGAAATAGATGCAAACTCATTTAAAAGATTTTTTTTAAAATGAGTTCATGTAATAAATACTTCAGCATGGGCATTAGATAAATACTTATATTTATTAAAAATATATAAATTAAAAAGATGAAGAAATAAAATACAAGAAAATGCAATAAAAACTATATACTACACTCAGCAGCAATATCCATTCAAATGACCAGGCTCTTTCCCCCTAAATAAGCATGCTGAATACAACTTGAAATATTTTAAGAACAAGAACTATAAATATATAATATTCAGCACAGTCTCATTAAGAAATGATATTCGTTTTGTTAAGGTTTGAATAAACATTTAAATTACATTTACATCATATAAGTTTTTCAAAATAAAATACTAACCATCAAACTTTTATCCGAACTAATAAAAACAAGTTAAAGATTACATGAGTTAAAGAAAATCAAAATAGACCTTCAAATATAATTAGATTAGAAAAATTAACTCCTCAATCCAATACTTCTCTTTATAAAACAGAATGAGATAGAGAAAGAGAAGTAGATAATTTGCTATATTTGTAAGTAGAACGAAACTTTTAGAATTTTTCAACATAGATAGTTTCAACATAGATGCTTTTCTTAAAACTGTATGAAAAAAAAAAAAAATTTCTTAAAAAAAGAGAGATGGAGTTTATATTATTGTGCTTGCAGAATTATTAATGAAAAAAATAAAAGTTGCAAAAAATCAAAGATATTGTCAAAGATGATGCTTCCTAGCAATATTTCTCTTATGAGGGAAAAGAGACATTTACAGAGATTTTATCAGTCAGCCAAGGAAAGTTTAAGAAATTACCCATTAACCTTGGCAATTAATTTGGCAACAAAATAATGTTTCCAGAAAATGATAGAATCTAATCCAAATTCCGACTTGGAGGAAAGTTATGGGCTTTTCCTGAATTTTCTCTGCGATGTTAAACCTTGCCGGAGCAGCTATAAATATAAGAAAATACAAAACAGGAATGGAATCTATTGGAATCTATCAGAGACTGCTTCTGGATGTAGTTGACATTGGTTGACTAGAATTGAAATAGGCAAGGAATTTCCAATAGCATGACCAAGTGGACTGGAGGCTGTTGAGCCCATACAAAGTACTTATTTCTGTAGAGATTTGTTCGTAGTGTGAATTAGTAAACAGGTGAGCCAAATGCCAGTAAAAGATGTGATAGTGAAGTTTGTGGCTATACTGCACCAAACAAGGTAAATCTGTGATCTAGATGTTAAAACACTGCAAAAAGATAGATAATGGTTGACAAGAAGGAGGATCGAAAATAGAGAAGGATCACTAGGGCATCCTGGAAGTGTGTTTACCAAAGACAGTTAACCCCATAGGAAAGAAAAAGATTACTAGGGTGCCTCAGGGTCATGATGCCCAAGCTTACCAAAAGAAGACAAGCCTCTGAGGTCAGGCCAGTGAAAGAGCTGTGACTGATATTGCAAGTATGTCCTGTTGTGTCACTAATCTGTACAAATGCTGTGCCTCCTCTTCGCAGTGTTAATCTGTTAAAGCTTTGCTATTTGAATTTGTCTTGTCCTAAATAATTGTGAATAAAGCATCAATTGCCATTGTACTCCAATTTGGAGAATAATTTTGCCCTTCAACCCACACACAAGATTTTCGTAACAATATAAGTGAATGGTTTTTTATATTATAAGCTAAGTCATAAGATTTAAGTACTAATATGACTAACAAAAGATTTTAGCATCAGTAATGTGATTTTACAAACTGATTTCTCACACAAAATAAAAATGTGAATACAAGTGTCCTATTTACAAAGCATTACAAAATTTATTTTTTAAAAAAAAATCCCAAATACCTCTTATTTTATTATTGTATGAAGAAAAGGAAGAGATAGATTTGAAATTCTTTGAATTGATTTATATATACAATTTGAATTATGTCACACAAGAGCAATTAAATGAGTTTCAAGTGATATGATTCATAACCAAATCCCAATTCAGGACAAAGGAAGTTTCTCATATATTTTTTAAGAACAACTGAAATTCGAGCCAACATACAGTAAAAGTTTCTAAGACTACTATATCTATTTGATGTTCTAACATTACTTTAACCCATATAATTGTAAAATTGAGGGAGGAAAACAGACTTTAAAGGGATGATAAATATTCCTTACCAGATGGCATGCTAATTTGTCCTCCAGACTTGAGCAACTTGAGTCGACTCTTCCTAAATTTTCCTTTCCTTTTCTTTGGGGTAGGCCTCCCTTGTTGTTGTTGCAAGATCATGATGTTTAGTTCACGTTCCAGCAAATCAATCTCTCTCTCAGCCAATTCTTGTTCTCGCTTCCGCAGAAATTCTTCTTGAATTTTTTGTTGGAGTAGGGCTTTTGTGAGTTCTTCCTCTCTACATCTCAGTTCCTAATGAACATTTCACAAGTGATATTCAGCAATACACTATTGTTAATATAAACTTAAATAAAATATAGTGAGTTTTAACTGATCAACAACCTTAAAATGAAATAGCTTCTCAGAAACTTACTAATATTCCACAACAAATATACGCAACGAGATGGGTCATTAAAGGAAATTGTATAACATTATTAGTATTTATGAGGCGAAAATGCAAGCTTTTCAATCAGCAGTGGTATTCAACAATCAAAAAACAACATAAGCCTTCTAAAATAATGGCGAAAGATCTTATAGGAACAGTTAAACGTTTTTGATATGTTCAACGGAAAATAATGCACTTAAAAAGCAACTGTTAGAATAGAGGAAATGATTGATACAGCTAGAGTATTCACAGCAGCCAAAATGGGAAAAATACTTTTCCTTACAAGATCCTAAATACACAATACTTCTCATACACTGAAATTGGTTAGAAATGCAGTAGTTATGAGGTGAAAACAACTTTGCCAAAGAGTAATTAGAGCTGATTGATACTAGGAATTGGACCAAAAGAAAATATGGTTCACTGATTGTCTAGTTATGTGAACAACATTTAGGGATTCTCTAAATCTGAATTTGTCAATTTTTATGCACTGCATCTAAAAAAGATGACAGTTTGGATTATTCTTTATGAATCAGATTTTGTCTGATCAATTTTCTTTAAATAAATAATTACAGCTGATGCCTATCAAAAAATGTTGAAAGATTCATAATCTGAGTATGGATGCCAGTGAATATTGGTTCATGCTGACAGATGGTACCCCTCCCCATAAGAAAATGCAGTGTCATTGACACCATTAAATAAATGAGTTTGGAATGAGAATTTAGCCTATCAATACTCAAATCATTTTTCTTGTAGCCACCTTATTCACCTGACATGAATCCATGTGATTTTTATCTTTGGATAATTTATAAAATATGGTTTACAAGGAGTCAAATGCCTTATAGGCCTAAAAAATGCTATAACTTACTTATTCCCAAATATAATTCTTTTTTTTAAAAAAAGTTTGTAACACTAGCTGCAATGACTCAAATGTTATTTTAGTTCAAAATAGCAGATCAATTAAAATTATACAGTATATAATAATGGCACAGAAAAATGTGGACAAAAAAGGGACTCTTATAGCATAAATACAAACTTAAATAAAATTGAATGAGATAAGTAATACGAAAAAAAATTATTCTTTGACCTAACAATTCTAAAAATAAAAAATGTATAATTCTGTTTCAAAGCACAGTATTCTTTTTATTATATCATACACATAAATAAAAAAAAACAATAAATATTTGACATCAAGCATATATTTATCTTCTCTTTAAAACACATAATTTTTTAGGTAACACATTTTTTATTACTATTTTTTCTAAATTAGAGCATGAAACCACACACAATATTAATTTGTGAAATAGATCTCCACTCCCTCTTAATTTCCTACTTTATTTTACTTCACCGAAACAGAATTCATGATATCAAAAATAAAGTAAATGCTTCTTGATATGAATAAAAAACACACATTTTAATTTTTAAAGCATTACAAAATTACTAATTAAATTATCAACATTTATAGAATATCATCAAGTATTCACTTAGGATAAACATGAATTGGAGTGCCAATCTTTAAAGGAGAGGATTTTTTCTCTGGATGGGAGTAATATGAAAAAAAATTCGAAGTGAATGCTTAGAGGGGTGACAGTCACCCGAAAAAATAAGTTACTGAAGTGCAGGAGTAGATGAGGAATCTTCCAAATAAATTAAATCAAAGAACAAAAACTCCACAGAAGACAATCAATCAGAGAAGAAAGAGATCTGAGTGAGTGAGAATTGGGCGCTCAGCATCGAGGGGGGGGGGAAAAGAAACTTGTAAATGAGCAAAGGATTGTTTGGATGCACTTGAAAGTGACCCATTGCAAAGAGATTGCGCTTCAGGCGCAGTATTCAGGTATTGAATATTGGAGATAAATACTATTTTTAAATTAATAATTACATTTTTAAAAATTATGATGGTTGAAAAATTAGCAAAATAATATTTTCAAAGAAATGAGCTAATTAAGAAAGTGGTTTTCAATCTTTAAAACCTAACACAATGTTTAGAAATATAAGTTAACAGGGAGAAAAATTTTGAAAAAAATATTCACATCAATACGTTATTGGGAAAAAAAAAAAAAAAATCAGAAATGATGTTACATAATGCTACTAGGTATAATGAAGCTATTTCATAACTTTTATTATTTGAAATTCTAGTAAATGGTTTTTATTACTTGAATACAGGATTTCTTAAAATTTCCCAATGTCCCTCGGGAATATGTGTACAAGTTTGAAAAAACAAACCACAAAAGTAAACGAAAATTCAAGGACCAAACTTAAGATTTGCTCATAATAAGAAAAAAACAAAAGTGTCCCAGAAGAAAAAAAATCCTTCAAAAATTAATTTTTCAATACATATGAACTAACTATAAATGATGCAGTCTGTTATTTAAATGCATGTGTTGCAGAAACAAAAAATATGTACTTAAAGTTCTAACAAAAAAAATATATTTCAGTTTGGAATATATATATTTCAGAGTACAAAATTCTTTTCTTTGTAGCATACACATAAATAATAATAATAATAAAAATGATGAATATTGAACACCAAAGATTTATTTACCTTCTCTTTACATCTCAATTCATGGAACATGTCTGCAATCTCATGTTTCCAGTCCTCCTGTAAGGTGTGAAAAGACTCTTGTGGTGTATTCATGAAGGGAGAATGCGCAATTTCCATTAGCTGCTGAAGGATGTGCACAAATGATGGTCGAGCATGGGGATCCGGATGCCAACATGCTATTAAAAATATCAGGACATTAGTTAGGATAAACTAAGACATGGACACTTAAAGTCTGAAAATTACTTGTAAATAAAATTAAAATGAAAAGCAAATAAAAAATTGAAAGATTCCAAACAGCTTAAAATGCTATAATTAAAAAAAAACACGAATTTTTTTGTACGATTTTAAAAATATTCCACAAATTTAGAAACATTTTTAAAACAAAACTTTTGAATCATGCAATCTTCTTTCTCCTTGCCTTTAAGCATGTTCAAATATAAAAGTGACCGTGGTAGCTTAGTGGTCACGGTCATGAACTTGCGACAGGTATTGTTTACAACAAGTCATGGGTTCAGGCCCTGATGTCACTAAAGACCTGCCTGTAGAAGGATTGATGCATATTAAATCTGGTTTAGGTCCCAAGGCCTCGTAGTGGTCAGGAAATGAAGTCTGGAGAAAGAGATGCCATCCTCGTCACTTAGACCAAGATCCAAAATTATATGGTCCATTGCCAAAAGCATTGTTGTTACTTCTTTTGTGATGTTAATAAACAATCACAATCAAGATAATATAATTAATTCTTTTTCCCTCCTTCATATATCTGTATAGTAGAAGTATAGGGCATTATATCCCATTTTTGAAATTTTACGAGAGCAGCTTAAAGGTTCTTTTTTATGAGCTTATTTACAGCTTGCCCTTATTAATGATTTTTTTTCAATAAACCCCAGTATATTTTATTCTTTGAAATACTAACTTTTAAATAACATCTTTTTTAAGCTTTATTACTTTTTAAAACTTGACTGATTACCAATTTAAAAAATGGACATGGTGCCCTTTACCCTGTCAAGAAGATATAAATATTGAATAGATTGGGTTTCAAATAATAGCATAATAATAATGTATAATTTATCATACATGATAAATTGAGATAAATACTTAGTTTGATAGACTAAAATGTTTTAAACACTAACTGTTAAACAGAAATTTTAAAAAAAAACGAAATTTATCATTTTGAAAAAAGTTGTTAATTTTATTTTAATCTTTAAGAATTTGAATAGGAATGAATGATACAAATGAAGAATACAATGAGAAGAAATTGTTTAATGCTCCTAATAAAAAAGAAAAGGAAAAGTAATATTTGGAAATCAAAAGCAAAAATATCACCCAAGTTTAAATTTAATTAAAAGCTTGATTATAATAGGTGATAAAGTTAAAACATAAATTTATTAATAATTATAACTATATTAGTCAGGATAAATATATACTATGAGAATTTAGTTTAATAATAACATACCTTCCATTAGTGTGGAGAAGGGAGCAGGGCATGTGGAAGGGATTGGCAGTGTAAGCTTATTGACAGCTACACCATATGCAACTGCCAGGGCATCAATGCCTTTGTAAGGGGTTTCTCCAGTCAATAATTCCCACAGCACAACACCATAGCTAGAAGAAAAAAAATAACAGATAGGTTTGAGATACAAAATTTGTTATGAAATAGTTCATAGCTACTCAAACATACAGTATATCTTTAATAACCATAGTTTAAAAGATGAACACATTTGCCTATTATTTATTCACTCATTATTCATTATATTTTAACAACAAAAACATCAATAATTTTATTTTTATTTATTTATTTATTTTGTTGAATATTATATACGAAATAGATTCCCAAAACCTTTTGCAATTCACCCCCTTTTTGAATTAAGGTTTCCCCAAGGCATCCTATGCTTTATAACAGCAAAACTAATCACAAGTAAGAGATAAAAATATGAGATACTGTAGCACACACTTCGGGAATAACTGGTATATGACAAATTTATGCAAATTATTATATATATATATTATATACACACACAAGGTATGACAATTAAATAACCAGAATGGGCATGCCTTAGCCGTTAGGCTTGGTGTGGAGGAGTGGAAATGGAATATAGTTGACCTTCATGCTTCAGAGGCAAGTGGCTCATTATTCCGCCATTCTATCTAGTTCAGTTTGTTTTTCCTTCTCGTTCGAGTAAGACGTTGTTGTGTCAAAGTGCTGCGGTCATGATAAGCTTAAAAATTTAGCAGTGCATAATTCAAAATTCCTTGTGAAATGAAAAAAGACTCCTACTGAATGTTTTAAATTGTTAATGGAGATTGTTGCATCATGATCAAACTCCATGAGAGGTAAGTTTCTCTGTTGGAGAGTGGCAACAGATGAAAGAGAGGGAAAATCTTTAACGTTTGTGTTTTGGAAAAGTTGATGGCGAAAGAAAAGAGCGTTTAATGTTTGTGCTGTGCTGTTTTGAATTAAATATATGTTTTTGATGTTTCCTACAATGTTGTCATCTATAAAAAAAACTGCCTACATTCATTTTCATAGTCAATCCTAATAGGAACTACAGAGATGGTTGGAGATAATTACGTCACACAGTCAAATTTTTTAATGGCACAAACGATTTTCAGAAGGTCGGAAATTTGTTGAAGATGGCGAACGTTCTGGTTGAACTGTGACATCAAGAACTGATAAAAACATTAAAAAAATTAATGAAATCACATACAAAGACCAACATTTGAGTGTTCAGATGATGTCAGATATTACTAACATTGATAGAAAGACAATAAGAAAATTTTTGACCAAGGATTTCATATGGGAAATGTTTGTGCAAAACTGGTACCCCAAAAAACCTGACATGCAAGTAAAAAATGAACAGGAAAAACATTTACTCTGGAATATTTGTGGAATCTAAATGTGGAATATTCAGTACAATCCTGAAACTAAATGACAATCTATGCACTGGAAGACCCCCACTCGCCAATAAAGCTCAAATGAGCATATCCAAACTGAAGGTCATGTTCTTCCCCTCCCCATATTAATAGTATCATCATGATTGAATGGGTACCTAAAGAATAAATAGTAAACTAGCATTACTACATTAAGGTCCTGAGAAAGCTTAGAGAACGAGCAAGGAAGAAAAGGCCAGATCTGTGGAGCAACAACATGTGGATTTCGCACCAAGACAACACCTTGGTGAACAATGCGCTCTCTGTGAAACAGTTTTTGGTGGACAAACGCATTACTGAGCTCAAACATACACCATATCATATCTCACACCTGAAGGGGACTAAAAGGTATTTGTATAATGTTTTCAATAAAGCTAATTTTTTAGTCCAGTTCGGTTATTAGTCACACCTCGCATATCACCTTATAAAATTATCAAATGTAAATTATAACTCATTTTCACTTTAGTGCAATACAATGGCTATTAAAAACAGTTTTCATAGTTTTGAACTATGGCAAGGAAAATCTCACTCTCTTGTTTTCCACATCAACATGACACAGTCTCCATATGGAAAACCTTCAATGAAATTACCTCTTAAACCTACGGTTTGCTTTAAAATATCATTGGCCATGTAGCTTGTAATTATAATTAATCAGCTATCTTAATTATGAAATCATCAATTAAAAAAGATTCTTTCAAAAGGCCAAAAATAATAATCAAAAATTTCCTATAACTAATTTCTAATCAAAAATATTATTGCTATAAAATCACAGGTAGTAAAAAATCAAAAATGATGTGAACAATTCATGCAAATGTTTACCTCCAAACATCACTTGATTTTGAGAAAGTTGAGGATTTGATTACTTCAGGAGCCATCCATGCATAAGTACCTGCTGCTGACATTCGAGTTGTTTTGTACACTTCTCTAGCCAAGCCAAAATCTGTTATTTTCAGAGTCTTATTTCTTAGATCTCCATTCTCAAGAGGCTCACTAAGTAAGACTAGAATTTTAAAAAAAAAATCAATTAAACAGGAAAAATATTGATATTAAAATGTAATTCTTCATCAAAACATTTAGGCAATAAAAATAAAAACAAAGCAGTAGCATAGTAAATTTTATGAATGCACATCTTTATTTCTTTTAGTTCTACTACATTAAGAAAAATAGTTGCAAAAATGTCTAATTAAAAAAATGTCTTGAAATATTATAACAATTAAATTAATGAAACTAGAATAAAAATGAAATCAGATAATCTCTCTAAATCGAATTCAAAAAAATACTTAAAAACAAATATATTTGTCAATGTCTTTACAAAAAAGGAGCCATTTTTCTAGAATTCTTTCTTAAAAAAAAATCAAGGTATTAGCTTGAGTATAGAAACAACTACCATTACTAATGACAAACACCACAGGTTACGATAATCATAAGAGATATTTGTAATATATATACATATATGTTAGAAGAAAAATATTAATAGTAATTTTGCTTATGCAGGACATTAATAATCATTAATGACATATTCTTTGATAAAATATATTCTTCGTATGGAAGAGAGTGATGGTTAAGTTTCATGGTGCAAGAGCCAGATGGTGTACTGGACTCGGGCAAGTGGGCCATTACTCACCTGAAAAAGGTAAGCCCCTGAGGGTCAGTATATACAGGACTTTTGACTAGATTTTTTTTAATGTATTACACTGTTGACTGAAAATAAAATTTGTAAAAAAAAGATATACAATTATCTTCCTTCAAAAGAAATATATATATAAAAAAAATATTTCAATGATGATGCATTACAGAACTAAACATAAATAAATAAAAAAGCACACAAGGACATTTGTTCAAAATTCAAATGACCTATACAACTTGCAGATATCAATAAATTAATTTTAAAAAAAATATTTAAAGATGAAATTCCAAATGTTATCAATTCAATAATGAAATAAGAATGCAAATAATAGATAAAAAATTAGAACTTGATAAATAGCATTCATGCATAATATGCTACACACTTTTGGAAATAAAATTTTATATCTTTATTAGAATATGAGTTATGAATATGGATAATAAACACCAATATAACAAAGGAAACTTTTTGTATAAATACTGAATACATTATTGAAAAATCTATATAACTGATTCCATAAATAAGAATTACATTTTATTTTTTAGACAATTTAGTGAGCTGCAGAGAATTTCTTAACTTTCTTGAAGGTGTTACAATTTCAGTATTCAAATTTTTAATACGACATCAATCCCCACGAAATATTATTCTCATAAAATTTAAACAAAAATTGCTTTACAAAAAATGTTCATTTTAATGTAGTAAATGAAGCTTTGTTAAAAGAAACTCCTGTCTCCAAATTTGACGTATTAATTCTTTTTTAGTTTAATGAATTAATTTTATATTGAAATATTTTATTTTAAATAATTAAAACAAACAAAAAAAAATACAGGTTTAGAAACTGCTTTAAAATGTTTACATTAAAACTGGGGTGGCCAGACTGTAATGCATTAGATGATTACAAAAGGTACTTCAGTCAAATTTGAAAAAGAGAAGAAATTTTAGATACACTTTAAAAATTGTGACAATGGAATATGCTTCAACTTTTACATGGTAGAAATTGCATGATATTTTTGTTAAACATTTATATGAATTTGATTGATGGTTTATTTACGTTGCACAAAGAAGCAACATGAAGGATATTGGCGACTGACCTCAAATTTTGAACCTTGGTCCAGCTGGCACCTCCCTCTCTAAATTTCTACAGCATGCCATGGGAAGATTTTGAACCTCAACCTGATTTAAAATACATTAGTCCCCCTACAAGGTGGGACTTAATTGTATAAGAGCTCAAAACAACATCGACGGCAAGTCTGCGACCATTACCCCTAAGTTACTGCTGCCTTCACATTAAACTGATATATATTAATGAATTTAACTGCTAGATTAAGTTACTTCTTTTCCTCTCCTAAGCAAAGCAGATTCGATATATACTGATCTCTTTTTACCAATCCCCAACAATGAATGTATGACTATAAAAAATGATCAAGTTATATGGCACATCTGAACTCGCCAGTCAAAAAATTGGTGTATGGGATGCAAAAGATTGGCCACTCCTCCATTAAAGCATTTATTTCATACATTTATAGATTTTATTATGATTCAGTTTTTGTACAATAGAAAGACCGCACAAGAATTTCACTTAAAATCAAAAACAACAATTTCATACTTTTATTGGACATTGATTCAAGTTACATAAATGCTAAAATTGAGCTCAAATTTGTCAAATTGTCAATAAAGATATGACTAGCACTGACATTATTATTATTATTCGTATCAGCATATTAAAATAATTATTAATATCTATTTTATTTATCACATAAATTGTCATCAATAGGGAGCATGGTGAAAAGGCTTTAAAGATTACAAAAATTGCTAAATATTTAGCAATACTTTACCACTTTAGTCAAATTTAATAATCAATCAATATAATATATTCATCATGACATGTCTTAGAAGTATTGTTTCAAATAGATGAACTATTTTATACCATAATATGCAAAATACGAGTACAAATGTGTAATAACACAATATTAATATTTATTATATACGTTCAGATATTTAAAATAATTTCACAGTAATAAGTACATATTTTTTGAAATACTGGGTTTGAAAACAGGCAAGCCAAAAAATTTACAGAAAAGAGTACAAAAATTAAAATGATTTAACTCAACTATGAAGGAAATTAAAATCTGATATTTTAACTAGTTCCAATATTGATTGATTAACAAAATGACAAAAAGAACTCGCTATATATTCTAAATATGAGCAGGGTATGTAATCTCACAAATCTCTCAAATAAATATTTTCAATGATTAAGAAAATTCGACTGTTTCATAGATTTCTATACCGAAAAAGAAAAACCTACAAACATTCAATACTTTAAAAAGGAGAATTATAGTCAATCAATAATTTTAATCAAACATTGACTATATTTGATATTTCATAATTTCCAGCATTAGAAAACATTACAAGAAAAATATTTCCTACTGT
Source organism: Nephila pilipes (assembly GCA_019974015.1). NCBI lineage: Eukaryota > Metazoa > Arthropoda > Arachnida > Araneae > Nephilidae > Nephila > Nephila pilipes. The sequence goes on from BMAW01047403.1 coordinate 756,912, forward strand.
TGATCTCTAGTAGTGTAATGAAAAGAAATCATACATTCAACTATACCTAATTAAACAAATTTCTATTGTATTGCAAAAGATAGCTTGGGTTGGAAGAGTTACAGAATCTAACAAGTCATAAACTTGGATTTCACTCTTCAAAAAACTATTAAATTGTGGAGCTGATATTTGTTAAATCTATTGAGGGTCGAAATTCTTACAATGGTATGATGCGTTTGAAGAAAATGGGGTGCCATCACAATTATCAACTTCTTTATCTGACTGTAGTTACAAATTACGATGAATACTGGCTGTTTAATAAACATCGAGACAAGCAGAATCAGGCAGTAAAAAATGTTCAATAAACAATTAAATTGTATTGCGAATTCACAAACAAATGAATATAGGAAAAAAAAATCTTTTTTTTTTCTTTACATCTACAAAAATAATTTTGAAGATGATATAAAGAAATAATTATACAAAAGCCAACATTAATATATGCAGGTTTTTAAAGATTTAGCAAACTTTTTGGAACTAAATCAATAAAATAACCTATGACTTTACATATATCTGTGCATTTTGTATTAAATACACATACACACAAAATGTTTTTTTAGCATTTTATAAATGATAAGAGCTTTATAAGAACAGTTTTAAAATGTAATGCTTAACTGAACAAAATAATACATTTTAATAAGAAGACTTAAATTATCAGGTTTCTTTTCAGATTGATCCCGAGGCCTGAAATTAAACATTCATAACTATCTTTGTATTATTTATAATAAAATACCTGTTCCAATTAAATGCTTTAACAATTACACGAGATAATACAGGGGAAAAAAACTCATACATTTTCTTTTATTTTTCTGAAATTCTGTTTGACACATTGCCTTAAAAGTAATTACTTACATTTTCAAATAACATTGGCAAGTAAAAAAAATATTTCATGTATTTCATTCTCAGGAAAGATTTACAGATCTTGTCTAACTCTTTCTTTAAATTTAATCGCAACATCTTCTCACTTTCTTTATTATTTCTGCATTAAACATTTCTTTATGATTGATAAAACATTTCAGATAGTTAAAAAACAGCAAAAAAGCCCTTTTTGGTTACATTCCCCATTGAATAAGATAAACTTTTTGAATGTTAGATAACATACCTATTTTCTAATTCTTGATTTAGTTTAATTTATTATTTTTTCTTCTTATTTTTCTTTAGCATGTACATCTCATTTAATATCATAATACTTAACAATATTATATCTTAATACTTAATATTGACATATTTCTTTGATTTAAAATTATATATCATAACTGCCTACACAGAAAAATTGCAGTTTTATGTTGAAAAAGTATTTTGATTTTATTTCATATCTGTATAATTTATCATATATGTGATTTATATTAATCAAAAACATTAACTCTAGAAAAAGCAGTCACACTAAAGCATACATTAAGATTAGATGAATCTATATATATATATATTTCATTTACATCATGTTCTTTCTATCATCTTTAATTATACTAATAAAAATAGTATACATCACTAAATTTAATCAAAATCGAAAAATAATCAAACAGATCAAAAAGTCTCATATTAACTATTATTTCCTTATGTTAACAATATTTGTATTTATAAATAAATAGTTTCCTTATTCAAAGGTTTCATTATAAGTTAAATTTGTCAGATAGCCTACCCCATTTATCATTCAGTTTTTGGTTTGCTTTAATTAATATCAGATTAAAATCAACACGAGGGCTTTTTGCGATGAACCTTGCTGTTTTGAACCTCGTTCAAGTGATGATGACGATACTCGAGCAGGCACTCCCCCCTCTTAACTTCCACATCACACCAACAGGAAGACTTAGGGTCCCGACAGATTTAACATGCATCAGTCCCAGCTACACAGTGGGTCTTTTGAGGCATCAAGGCTCGAACCCATATCTTAAAGAAAACTGCCAGCCACAAATCTGTGGTCCTGACCACTAGGCTACCGTGGCCACATTTATCTTAAATCAAAACGATGTTTGCAGTTTACCTAAGATGCAAACATCTAGGAAATGAATAATTTTTTTAAATTATGAAAAAAAGAGGTTTTCTTCATATCTATATGAATATATATACTGGATTTATTCTAAATCTCAAAAAGGAACAATTTTATTCAATAATAGAAGAAACTTGGTAACAAATTACTTTCTGTATGCAACAGTAATAATTCACTGACATAGTAGTAATTTATCTTTATAAACTAAATAAAGACTCTAAATCATTTTAAAATTAACGGAGAAAAATGTTGTATGACATCCAAAGTGCAAATGAAACAGGTTGCCTACAAAAAACTTCATATTTATATGCAAGAACATTGCATACAAACATGCATCTTTTTCTTAATTGCCTTTAATAAATTAAGTGAAAAAATGCTGATAATAAAACGAAACAAAAAACATCCTGAAAAATTTGATTCATACTATTTTAATTTAAATGTATTCAATTTTTTTTATGAGAAATTTAAAAATTCATTTCAATACAGGAAAAAAGGAATAAACTTTTTTTTGCAAGGTTCACACAAGTAAAGCCAATTAATCCTACATTGATTAAAAATACTAAATTTTGAAAAACTTACAATTAGTGAAACAAAAGTTTATATAATTGGATGCTCTAATATTAAATTATTTTGTATTTCTTTAAATGCTATTAATTCTAATACACATTTTCTGCCTGTTCATTGTTTAAAGAATTGCATTCAATTCATAGGAAATTTCAAAAATTACTCAGTTTAAGTTGATAAAAAATAAATAGTTCCAGTTTGAAATATAGTTATAAAAAGTAATTTCAGGAGACAAACTCAATATGATGACATGCAAAATGTATTGTCAGACACATATCATACTTCTAAGTCTATTCTAATTGAAGATTAACCATAATTTTATTGGACCAGTCATACTCTCACAAGTGAAGCAGATGGTCAAATTCGGGTAATGAAATTTCCATCATTATTTGCAGTTAATATATGATAATTTTTAAACACACATGCACGTTTATATTTACGAAAAATTAAATATGCAAATGAACAAGTAAAGGGTTTATTATACATTTTATCTATAAACATTTGTTTAATCACCGAATCAGGAGATCTAAAATTTAAAATAATAATTATATGTCAAAATACCATCTCCTCCATACAAGTAATCCTAGGTGAAATCGCAGTTCAGCCCCACCAATTGGCGTTATTATGAAAATTGCCAAGTTTTATGGAGTAATAAACTTTGCAGATTGCTAAATGAAAAAATATGAAGCAAAAAAAATACTAAAATATTTTCCCAGTGGATCCGTAGCATAAAGTGCATATATCATATATCTAATGAAATCCTGGATGAAGTGTATAAAACCATTAATGTCATCATTTTTTCTTATTTTTTCTACTGTTGTTCAACCATGAGTGGATCTTCATTTCACTCAAACTCATTCATACTCACCTTTCAAACCAAAATCTCATACTCAATTAACATCACACACAAAAACAAATCTTTCTGCCTTTCGATAAAACATACAACAAAATCCCCTCCTTTTGTTCTGCAACACCATTTATCTCCCTCAATTATACCTTTCACTTTAAACCAGGGGTCTCCAAACTTTCCAGCCTTAGGGCCATATTGATTACTCCAGTAAATTCCAAGGGCCAAAACCATATTATCATTCATTGTTGCCGGTGGTAAAAAGTTGAATCAGTCCATTAGTGGTGTAAAATATGATTACTTTTTTGCCAGATGCCTCTAGCGACGGGAACGCTTTAATTTTATGCCTCTAGCGACGGGGACGATACTCATTTAATTTCTGCCAGATGCCTCTAGCGACGGGGAAGCTGATGTATTTTCCGTATCGTATGGGTATCCGTTATAATGGGGTACCCGCATCGTATCGCCATAGTAATCATTGATTACAAAAGTAATGAAATACACAAGTAATCATTGATTACTTTTTTCTTCAGTAATCGTTACTTCGGTTCCTAACGAGTAACGAGTACTCAAGTAACGAATGAGTATTTTTTTTACATGAAAAAAAAAGTCCGAAAAAGTACGCCACGTTTAAAAAAGGCTGCAAATCGGACTTAAGTCCGCAAAACGGCAACACTGCATATTATTAATTTTCCTGTCATTATCTGTAATTTCTAGATTAGTCGTAGAGTACGAGCGAGCCATGAGGAGTAACGTGACAGGACATCTGGTGGACACAAGCTGAAATAGGTAGTACCTTCTATCGCTAACAGATGGCGCTAATAGCACTTACAGAATAATCTCGTTGGTTCGAGAAAGTTCTGGTGTCTTCCACTCACTTCTAGATGGCAGTAAGTGGAATATATAAGAAGGCTAGTGGCGCAACCACAAGTCAGTTCCTATGACACTGCTGTGAAATAAAATAGTGCGTACCTCCTTAAAACGTGTTTGTGTGTGTTTAAGTTTAAGACATCTTTGTAACAATATTTTGATTTGAATTGTTGCTTTTGTGTCTGATTTAGTAGAATGGAAAAGAAGCGAAAAATTGATAGTGAATGCAGAAAATTCAAAGATCAGTGGAACATTCAGTATTTCGTAATTGAGTCCAGTAACAAGGCGCTATGTTTGATTTGCAATGAAAGCATAGCCGTTCTCAAAGAATATAACATTAAACGTCATTATGAAGCAAAACATTTTCAAAATTACTCAAAATATACAGGAAGTTTGCGGACAGAAAAATTCGAAGCTATGAAGCTTGGATTGAAATCGCAGCAATCTTTATTTACAAAACTCAAAACTGAACAAGAGGCTGCAACTCATGCCAGCTTTCGTGTGGCTCTTGAAATTGCAAAACGTGGAAAACCATTCACCGATGGAGAAATGGTCAAAGAATGCATAATCGCAGTAGCCGAAGAAATGTGCCCTGAAAAGGTAAATTTATTAAAAACTGTCAGTATGTCAGCAAACACTGTGGCTCGAAGGGTAGAAGACATCGCTGAAAATATATCCTCTCAACTGTTCAACAAAAATGGACATGTTGAGTGGTTTTCTTTGGCATTGGATGAGTCAACGGATGTGTCAGATACTGCTCAGGTGTTGATTTATATTCGAGGAGTAGATAAAAGCTATGAAGTGCATGAAGAACTTCTTGATATGTATAGTATTCATGGCACAACTACTGGTTCAGATATTTTTAAAGGAGTTGAAATGGCCATTAACCAAAAGAACCTTCGATGGAAAAACTTGAAATGTATTACAACTGATGGAGGCAAAAACATGAGTGGGAAAGATAAAGGAGTGGTCGCTCTTGTGTCAAAGGCTGTAGAAAATGACGGTGGTTCAAAACCAATAGTCTTACATTGTATCATTCATCAACAGTCTTTGTGCGGAAAATGTTTGGATATGTCTGAAGTTCTGAAACCAGTCATATCAACTGTTAATTTTATCAGATCTTTTGGGCTGAATCACCGACAATTTGTGCAATTTATTGAAGAGATTGGAGAAAATGACTTACCTTATCATACTGCCGTACGTTGGCTTAGTTGTGGGAAAGTCCTTCAGCGCTTTTTTGAACTTCGAGCAGTGATCGAAATTTTTTTGAATGAAAAGCATCGCCCTCTTACTGAATTGCAAAACAACGCATGGCTGTGGAAGTTAGCATTCTATGTTGATTTGACAAAACATGTGAACGAACTGAATTTGAGATTGCAAGGAGAAAACCAGCATCTTCCTGATTTATACACTAATATCAAATCATTCCGGAAGAAATTGATACTGTTTCAATCACAACTACGAAGTAAATGTTTTTCACATTTTAAAACATGTGAAATATTCAGCCACACCACTGAGACCGAGTTTCCTATCGATTTTGCAATCGAAACTTTGAGTGCTTTGAAAATAAATTTTGATACTCGTTTCTCGGACTTTGATGCCATTGCGAATCAAATTAAGATTTTTCAGAATCCTTTTGATACTGACATTGAAACCCTAGCCCCGGAACTTCAAATGGAAATGATTGATCTACAGTGCAGTGATATAATTAAGAACAAATATCAAAACTTATCTTTGTTGGAATTTTATAAGTGTCTTCCACTGACACAATTTGATAATTTGCATAAATTTGCTCGTGGGCTGTTTTCTGTTTTTGGTACTACTTATTTGTGTGAGAAGACCTTTTCCAAAATGAAGTACACAAAAAATGTTTACAGATCTAAATTAACTGATGAGCATCTTAAATCTCTTTTAATAATTGGTACAAGTAAAATTAGTCCACAACTACAAACTATTGTCAGTGGAAAATCTCAATTACATAAATCTCATTAGTATTTCATATGTCATTATGCTTGTTATAAGTTATTTTTTCATTTAAAATGTATAAAATGTTAGTTGGATTCATTTCAATAATTTGTTAGTTAGTATATAGTAACCTACAACAATGTTATGAGTAGTTAGCCCATGACCATATCAATGTAGATGTCATATTAATAATTATTCAACATAAAAATAGATTACTTCAGTAAACTAAATTTAATTTGCTATAAAAAATAAATATGTTCTCTAGAAGGAGTTTTCTTTCAAGTATGCTAGCTCTCCGCGGGCCGGACAAAATCTGTCCGCGGGCCGGATGTGGCCCTCGGGCCGTAGTTTGGAGACCCCTGCTTTAAACAATCACATAGTCTCATACTATCATGCACATTAAAATGGATCTCTTTCTCTCTCTTTCGACAAAATATACTGATCCACAAACAAATCATTTTGCCTATAATAAACTCATACACCTTCCAAATGCGATCTCATTACTCGAAAAATATCAAATATAGCTATTACTATTCATATAAAAATAAATCTCTCTCTTTCATCAAAACATTACAACCCAGAACCTATTTTTCATTTTGCTCATAACTCATTCATACACATTCCTTGATGTTTACCCCAATCTCATTACTCAAACCTCTTCTAATGATGTAGCAAAAATAGTTAGAATTCTTTCTTACAGACCAGCAATGACATTTATATCCATCACAAATATCATTCCATTTAAACAATCGCATGCTCTAATATTTTGAAAACTTAACAGGCAAATTTTCTTTCACTTATAAATTAATTAAAAACAGTTGCATATATATACACAATTCCCTCGCTTCTTTCATACTTATATTAGCAACCATTGTTGATACTTAGACTAAGAAGAATACACGTACAAAATATCGCAAGGAAAACGCTAATCAAAGACATCCATGGGTGAAATAACAGTCAAGGATGTGTAACCCATATTCCCTCGCAATCTTTCTCTATTTTTAACATTCCTTCTTGTCAAAACAAATTGTTATCTTTTTTTCTAGTTTTTTCAAATTTCTAGATCACAGTTACATCTTTTTTTTTTGGCACAGTAAAGACATATCTGGCTCTGATGTCGTTTAATTTCACCATCATTCACTCGCATTTTAAAATTAAAATATTTCTGTACAAGTGAATCAATTATGAACTCAAAACATTCATTAAAATAATTAGAAAACCCAATGACAATAAGAAAACAAATAAGGTAACTTATGCAAGGAATTTTTCTCATAAAGATGGATCCTAGGTCAAATGACATTTTGTACTTAAAACATACGAAATAGTCTAAAATACTGTCTATTACAAAGACTGCTAGTCACACGAGCCTGACAATTACAATGATAATACTAAATTACCATTTAAATAGGATTCCTATAAAAAATGAAACCATACTGATACATTTCACAAATAAAATGATGTACACATGTGTGTTGCATGTATTTTATCTACTTTATAAGCACTTAAAGTAGGATTTAATTAAAATATAAGTTTATGGTAGAACAGAATGAGGCAAAAAATTTGAGCATAAGTACAAAAAAAAAAAAAGGCAATTTTGTTCAACCAAGAACGCATTTTGAGAAAATATTAATTAAAAATTTACTTGAAATGTTATTGTAGAATATATAGATAATCGCAAAACAACATAAAGCTAAGAATATTAAACCTACACACAGGGCGCTTGACTGCCATAAATTAATTCTACAAATATTTCATCTTTCACAATAATTGCTAAAAATAGTATACTTAAAAAATACTTTTTTACAACAAACTCTGGAGAAACTAAATTTATTATATTGAGCCTATTGCATCAATAAATGTCAAATTCTAAAATACTTAAAAGTTTTTGCTGATCTTTGCAACTAACAACCACGTGTTGCATACACAAAGAAACATTCCTATTCTTATATTTAAAATAAATGTCAAAATTCTAAATTTAAAGGAAAATGTAAATTTAACACCCAAGCAGGATTCATTATTAATGTATGTAAAAGATTCAAACACAAAAGTTGAAAAAAGAAAAGTGTTTTATTTCAGAAAATGACATAATCTTATTCAATAAAGAATGATGTTAGAAAGGAAAGGGCAGAATGTGGAGTTCTATCTACATGATAAATGTCATATTGGAAGTATGAGGTTTAACTCACTAATTGTACAAAGTATTTCAAGGATTCTGTAACAAATAAAGGAATAGACACACATGACACTAGTGGAAATTGAAACCCATAAGCAGAGAAGTAAACAGTTAACCTTGTTACCCATACACAGGGTTAACAAATTCACAAAATCTTTTAAGAATGAATGTGAACCTAATCAAAAGTTAAACACTCAATTATTACATAATATAAGTTATTAGCTGTTGTAGAATCCTACAGCCCAAAATAAATATATATATTTAGACATAAAACATTACTGATGATAAATTATTAACAATTTCACAGACATAAAATTAACATACCATTACTAGATTTCAGATCTCGATGAATCAGCGAGATAGGTGCTTCATAATGAAGATAATTCATCCCTCTTGCGATCTGAATAGCCCAGTTCACCAAGACATCTGGAGGTATTTTTCTCCCAGAAAGAACTCTATTTAAAGGCCCACCTCTGGCAAATTCCATAACAAGACATAAATTTGGTTCTTCCAAACACACACCTTTCAATGTCACAATATTAACATGATCTAACAACCAAAACAGTTTTGCTTCTTGACGAACATTCTCAGCTGTGACACTGATGTCTTCATCCGGATCTTGCCTGGCTGCCTTGACTGCAACTTCCTCACCCCTCCAAAATCCTCGATAGACTTTTCCAAATCCTCCAACTCCAATCACTTCATCCAATTCCAATTCTGAGAATGGGATTTCAAATGGACGATTCACATCTCTCTGGGACACAAAGTTACTAGGGAAGATGCCAACTTTGTCACCAATTTTTCCAGTCCACCAACCTTCATCCCCAGAAATCTTGGAATCTTTAGAGAGAACCTCAACCTTCTCACCCCGACGGAGAGACAACTCATCATCTCCAGAAGCCTCATAGTCATATACAGCTGTCCAGAACCTGTACTGATCGTCTGATTCCATCAGTTAGATTGATGGGTTTTTTTAGCTTATGCTGGATGTTTGTTACTTTTAAATTTGTTCATGGTTCATTCTTCAAAAATTAGAATGGAATATTTAAATTATTCCTCTTAAATACTAGTCATTAAAACCAATTTCATCAGATATTTACCACTGATATACTGTTTTACTATAAATTTCTTTTAATTACTTTCAATTGAGTTCTTGGCAGTGAGATATAGATTCATCAGACCACAGTTTATTTACCTTTGATGAGATAAATAACACCTTCTGGTAATATAAACTACAAACTTGGCACACATTATTATCCAAAACTAATTCCATGGTCCGATAATAGCTGGAAAACTAAATTCCATCAACAAATATATAAATTTTAGATTCAAGATAATAATTAAATTTAAGGCTCAAAATTTTGAGATTAAATAACAGATAATTACAGTGTCAGCGCATATTTCTTTCTGGGACCATGTCTTAAAAATAATTTTGTACACTTCCCTCCAACTGGATGGACAATTTTAAAATACTTTTGTTTTCTCTCATTACGAAAACAAGAAACATTGCTTAATATTCAGAACTCATACAATTTGTTTTATGTAAACTACTCTTTATACTAAATTATACTTTTACAAAGTTTTGGCAAATGCAACAAAAGTTGGAATTTTTAATCTTTTATTCTTAATATTCAATATATCACACTGTTAGCATATTTTAGAATTTGATTTTCTTCCCAAAGGACAGTCAAATTTTCATACCAATATCTGAAATAACTAAGAGTAAACAAAAAATACTCTTAGTTGTTAATTATATTTAAATCTAATATAAATATAATAATTTATCTTTTGTAGCTGTCAATGATTTTTCAAAGTATATATTTTAATACAATATTTTATACAGATGATACTCACTTGAAAGAGAAATTTTTCAAACATTAAAACTATTTTTCTTTTCACATAAAAGAATTTCCATACTAATATTATGAATGCTTCTGTTATATAAATATATTAACTACAAATAGGGTACAAAACAATGTAGTCGTTTCTAACATAATTCTATTAACATGAAATTTTTTTTAAATTCTGTATGCACGTACAAACAGATTTTGCTCTCTATTTATTTGTAAAAGTTTTAATTTTATCATAAAGAATTAGCGTGTTTTCACTGAATACTAATGACGATCTTTCAATCCAACTGAATTTCATAATTCTTTCAATACACTGAATTAACTTTTTCTGTAGGGTAATCTTCAAATCCTATTTTCGTCATCCTTTAAATATGATCCAAGTTTGCTAAATAATATTTGTTGGAACTCCTCATGGATATTGGTGGTGTAAGATAGTCAATAATAGAGGAGTTTGCGGCTTTGGCTGATTGAGATAGGTACACACTGTTCCGTCGATCCCACTCATTTACGCATGTTATTTTAGATGCAGGTAGAAGAAAGCAGCCTATATCCATTAAAGTATCGTTGGGTATCATCCCTGCGTTTGATACTGCTTTTTAGCTGAGATTCCCTCTTCCAGAGAGACATATCAGCTATTTGTATATTTTCACAACAAACAAATTTACATAGCCATCGTATTTCTACAACGGCTAGAGCACCTAAATTAACAATACCCATATGAAATCAGTCTACGAAAATAGTTCGAATAATCACCACTGGATAGGTATGTGTTAGGATTTATGGCCCATAAAGTCTATAAAAAAGGCTCGATTCCAACACAACAAAGGCTTCTAATTATTTGCTAAAAATATTTTTAAATAACTTCAACTTTAACTGTATAATATTGTTTACTTTTTCGCTGAACGATGTATTAATTTCGTGGTTGTATAATTTCGCGCACTGATATTTGTGTTCATTTTCTCTTGCATGTTGTTTAATTAAAACTGTTTGTAAATTTTTTTTAAGAATGGATACAACCCAATCGAGTAAGAAGCACCCGAAAAGGGAAGAAAAGAATAAAAGTAAGTCTTGTCTAAATTTAAATTGTGAGTACAAGCTTATACATGCGTACAATTAACAGAAACTGCTATAAGATAACCTCTTTAAATGTGTTAACCCCTACAGCATAAATGAAAAACGTATTTTTTATATAAATTGATGTAAAAATTAACCTGCCAAACCATCAAAATTTCCAACGAAATTCAATGTTCAAAAAATAAAAATACATATTACAAATTTATAGACCTTCTATTATTAAGTATTTTAAAATTGAATTTAAAGAGATTAATGTATCTCATTGTGCATGTTATGTCTCCGTTGCTTCTGGCTGTTTAGCATCACGTACCCGAGGCACCCTAGTGATCTTTTGCTTTCCCATGGGGGGCTTACTGTCTTTGGTAAACACGAGTTACTCTAGCCATCCTTCTCTATTTTCGATCCTTTTTGTCAACCAAATTTTGTCTTTTTTTCCCCTCAATTTTTCACGTCTAGACCACAGTTTAATTTTGTTTGGTGTAGCATAGCCACATCTGGCTCTTGCGCCAATAACCTTCACATTCACTCACTCTGGCTGTTTATCTTAATGTATATTTATTCATTTCTTTGTTTGATGCTTTTCCCTTTTTCTGGCACCATTTGAAAACATTGCTAAAATGAGTGATAATGTGCCGGTGATAGCAACAATATGATCAGCTGAGTAATTTTGATTTTATGCGTGAAATTGAGCCAAATATCCATGTGTTATTGTTTGTAACCTCTTTTCTGAACTGTGTTTAACATAATTTCATAGGTGACTTTCTTCGTATCTTTCATAATCTGGGAGTTGCCTAAAGATGAGGCAGAGACTGTAAAATTCCTATAGAATAAAGGAATTCTTTTAAGGCAAAGATTTTGAAAAAATAAATATGTGTTTTACCAATTACTGTAAATCAAAATGGTGTTGCTACCTTAGATCTTGCCAAAAAAAATATAATAGGTGTCAAATTTTGTGCTTGATTTGAAGGAGCATGCCTAAATTTTTTTCCTTACAGCTGTAAAATTTATCCACTCTTGGTGCCATGAACTGATCTCAGTCAAGTTCTTAAAAATGAACTGTAATATAGTCATTGTTTGGAACAATTATATGCAGGAGGTTTTCGCTTATGTCTTGTTATGTAGATCAGAAGTTAACTTTGATGGAAATGCAGAATAGCAGAAGTTGCCAAAAGTCTTATTAAGAGAAGAAAGGTAACATTAAAAATGCTATTAACCTGTAGTGGGTTTTTGAAGGCCTATGCAGAGAAACAAAAGAATGTTTTTTGTAGCCGATGGTGCATTTTTTTCTGATTGCTGTAAAGGATACAAATCATAGAATTTTATAGAAGTAGGATATGATTATCTTACAGTTAACCACAGATACAATTTTGATTATCCAAACACTGGATGCCCTGCCAAACAGTTGAAAGAATGTGGTGCAGTGCAAAATTGCTTAATAAATGCCTACGGGGCACATCACACCCCATTGTGTAGTAGAATGTATTGACTTAGAGATAGTCATTTTTATCCATCTGTTTTTTCTTATTTATAAAATTTCAACTATGATATTTGACAAACAATTCAAGAACCTACTATTAAAAAGATATTTCTAACATACAATTCAATTTTTTTTACAGCAGTATCAGTGGTATTGATCTGCTCCCATACCATTTTCTTTACTTATTCCTCAAGTCTCAAAATTGAACACCTTCAATATTTAAATTTCTATATGTAACTTAGCTTATTACATATACATTTTGCCATTGCATTATAAGTTGAGTGCAGTATAATGCTTAAAATCTTTGCTTTGCTAACTATTTGACCTGGGTTCAAATCAATGCCCTATTTTTTGTCCACTCTGTTTCTATCTTTTCTCTAATTTTGATTTACTTAAAAACTTTTCTTAATTTTAGGACTTTTTTTTAATTAATATTATTCAAGCATTATATAAATATATAATCTTTGCAGGCTGGTTCTTAAATTGTATTTAAAAACTTTTTGATTCTTGCATCATTGAATTAGCCGATTTTCGATGAATTTTTAAAAATAGCATTGAAAAGTATCAGTTTTTGATTTTAAAAAGAATTTTAATCATTTAATCTAGAAATCTATTGATCCAAACTATATTGTATTTGTATGGTATATGGAATGAACATTTGACCTTTTTTAAAAAAAAAAAGAAAAAGAGCTAATGAATTCAAATAATCACTTGTGGCTCACTTAAAATTCTCAAATTAGATTTCTTCATTTGAAAAACTGTTATGCTCCTAGCTGGATTGTTATATGTTTCAGTTCATCCATATAAATAACAGGTATAATAACTTGTCCTAAATAAAACTGTTCAGCAATTATTTTCTTTATATTTGTATCTGACACTTTTATTTCAAATCACTAAAAAAAACTAGAAGTAATACTCTTTAGGCATAATCTGCAGAATAATTAAAGAATGAACACTCCTAATTGTGCTAAGCCATCACAGACAACAATACAATGATTTTTATTTAAAAATCTTTTGCAGTTTGAAAAGTACCTGATGATTTAAGCTAACTAATATCAATTAAGAATGGAGAATGTAAGACTTGTATATTAGTAACCCAACAGAAAATTTATCTGGTACCAAAAAATAAGCTCGTCAGAATGAAATGTTATCAAACTCTAAAAGCACCAAGGTTGATCCGCACCTGATACTCCACTCTGACCTAAAGGCTATTTTACAAATTAATAAAACTAAATATCCAACTTGATTGACTCAAATTCTCAATTTATACTTAAGAAACAGACAGTTTAAAGTTTGTATAAATGTAACCTTCACTACCCCACTAGGCAGTTGTTTCATAAATTTACCTTTTAAAACTAATATTGTTTTACATTTATGTCAGTGATTTTAAAATGTTTTTGTCGCCTTTAAATGTCGATTCTCCTTGAAAACTTAAAAATGGTTGAATTAGTTCAGAAAATTAAAAGTAAATGTATCTAAGAGATTGTTTTTTTCCCCCACTGTTAGGAGACTCCTTTATCATTAATATCTTATAATACTTCTCTTGGTCTCAGTCTGTAAACATCTAGGAATAATGCTACATAAAGACTCACATGGAGAACACACACGACAATTTTGTGCGAGTTTGTAGCCATCGTTATTTCCATCACGTTGTGGATTGAAGTCTTGATTCCACTAAAGACTGTTATGTAACATGGCTGTTGCTTATTAAATCTTGTTAGGCTTTACATTCTCCCATGGGTGGGATGTGGAAGTTTGGAGAATTTAGTGTCAACTCAAGTTTCATCTTCATTGCTTAACCCTTTCATTACTGAAGGAAGAAAATAGAAGTGCATCTCTAGGCCTGCGACTTCCTATCACAGAGTGTCATGCTGTGCCCAGGCATTTTTAGATATTTAGCCTAATTCATAAAGAAAATTCCTCTGGCTGTTCATTAGAATATTTTGATATATATATATATATTATTTAAAATGCATTTAACTTAATACATGAGAAAGAAGAAAAAAATTTAACGAAAATTATATGTTTGATACAAAATATTACATAAAATTATTACAAAAAATCAGATCTTTTAAGAAAATATAATGAATACTTCAATTGATACATAAATTTCATGGTGTAATGATATACAATTACATGGAATATTAAGATATAAAAAAATCAGTCTTATTTTGTTGTGTGGTATTTTACAAAACATTCTTCAATGTATACTCCAACATCACATGTCTTATGCTCAAACAAGTATTTTGGTTTTTTTTTTTTACATGTGTATCATTATTTGATGTTTCAGGCTCATCATCTAAATTACTAAAAAGTGCAGATTTATCAGTATTTTCACTTATATCACTGTCAAATTCATTCATTAATTCACAAGTCTCGATTCTCTATGAAATATTTTCTTTTCGCCATGACTGTCGCTATACCAAATAAAAGAAAAAAGAAACAAACAGCTAAGAGCATCTACAAATAAAGTCTCTCATAAACATCTGTAAGTTCCCATTTGAACTTGTAACATGCAACATAGAAACAAAAGCAAATCAAAAGTAAACGAGCCCTTTAAATCATGTCATCACTTTTGAAGAGCCATGCTTCAATATACATGCTTTTTTTATATCGACAATTCCCCTCCCCTTCCTGATAGCCAGAAGTGAAATCCAAGCCCAAACCACCAAGGTCAACATCGGAATTATCCTATCTATATAGATTTCGTGGTAATGTAATGCCATTTAGTAACACTTAAAAATTCAAATAAAACATTCTCATCAAGACTATCTGTCTTGATACATTGGTCTGTAGCAGACACTCTCAGAGCATATGAAATGTGATACGATGGGCACAGGAGAGTAAAAAATGCATATTGCATGTGATACGTTGGGAGTGAACGGGCTAACCCTTTCATGATGGCACCTTAGTCATGGAACTGCTCTTTAGAGAGAATACTCTTAACAAGATACTCTGTCTTGTGGTAATAGGCATGTTGTGCTGATGAGCTTAACTTAGGGAGAGAAGCTTTCAGGTAAAACTTTATTTTTTCCTTAGAAATTTTATAAACAATTCTAGAATAATATAATTTTTGTATTACCCCAAATATATATGGAATTGGTATCCGAAGGATCACAGATTTTATTTAACCTAACTTAATAATAAAATTATTAAAAATCTCTTCCATAAACAACTGCATGAAAATGACTAAAAGGAAGCAATATTTCAAAAAAAGAGACAGCATATGATATTCTTTGAAACATGCTGTGTGTTAGAATTGCTATAATTATTTCTAATTCTACAGATAATGCCTTCAGTGTAAGAAAGACTTATTTATCATTTACATAAAATTTCTGTTAAATACTGATATTTGGGTATTTAGATGTAAAATGTAAAAATGTTTTGCTAAACAATACTAAATATTCACTTTAATGCTAGAAAAAAAAATCTAAAAGGAATAGTAAAACTTCTAAAATGATAGAACATCTACCTTGTAATATCACCAGAAAAAAAGTATTCTAAAACTTCAAGAACACATGTATTTGTTCATATCAGTTGACATGGTTAAATACCTTACTTTTTATTTACATTGCTCATCACCCAGGAATCTTGTCCTCATTTGAAAACAAAATACCAAAGATAAAAAAAAAAAAAAAACATTGCAAAATAGGAAAGGTTTCGGTTACTTTCCCTATAGTAGCATACAGCTAGATACGTTCTGCCATGAGATAACATTTGCAGCTAATGTATATATGACACACCTGAAAGAGTTCGCTGAGTTTCAAATTTACATGGTTTATCACCAATAACCCTTGTGTTATTTCTATGTGTGATGTTAAGAAACATCATTGGAAAACACATGTAGATACAGTTGTCAGTTGTGATAAATTTTACTTAAAGTTTTTCCCTTAATCTGTTGGGACTCAGATGTCTTAAAGAACACTGTATACATTTCCATTCATTCACCCATTGTGACATGTGGATGCTCAGTGTGAGGCTACACTTACTGCAACAAACTTTTAAAATCTTAAAAATTGCACAAAACTACATTCTTGGAATAAATTGTAAGGCTATATGGCTTATGTGAAACCATGAAATCAAACAAATTATAAAAATTATTTCTCTAAAAAGCTTTGTAATTCATTTATCTCAAATTTTTTTTTGACAGCATACCAAATATTAATTTTAGACTTATTAGAAATTTAGAAATGTGTAATCTAGTTCCCAATCTAAGACTGTCAGGAAGTATTTTCATCAGACACCTTTGAGAAATTTTCAGATATTTTTCTATTATTAGCATACCATGCAATAAACTGAGTCAATCTGATGATATATTACTCTGAAAAAGTTTGCCAAAGAAGATAGGTTCTAAATGGTTCAGATTATAATGAAATAGTACAAATTCTTGTTTTATATCATTACTATTCTTACCTCAATTGTAATATAATTTTATTAAAAATGCAATAAACTGAGTCAATCTGATGATATATTACTCTGAGAAAGTTTGCCAAAGAAGATAAGTTCTAAATGGTTAAGATTATAATGGAAGAATACAAATTTTTGTTTTATATCATTACTATTCTTATCTCAATTGTAATATAATTTTATTAAAAAAATATTTTTATCCCATACACAGTTAAAATCCACCTATATACATTTCATCTATTCTAAATATGCATTCATTACATTAGCCCCGTATTTACCGGAATTCTCCAAACTAATGAATGGTCTTTTTTTTTTTTTGCTAAGTTACTAATTTCAAGACAAGAAATTACATTTGTTTTACAGTGGGATCAATATAGGTTGACAAAAAATTGTTTTCTGTAGACAACATAAATTTGACATGCTTGCTCAAAAATATCAATTGTATAGATGGTTTGCATTCTGAAAGTTACTTTATTCACTTAAGAATTAAAGTTAAAACTTTTAACTAATATCATAATTAAATTATTTACAAAAATTAATAATTTTTTATTATGGCCTATTTTTGTTATTGAGATGAATTTTTTTTTAATGTAGATATCTTATTTAAAGATCTTCCGCCATCAATTGAAAAATTGAGTGAAAGAATTAATTTAAGAGTAAGTAATATTTTATATAAATATTATTTTTTAGATAATTTAAGAATAACATAAATATGTTTGATCTTCTGTTTGAATTAATTGAAGGCTATTCTTGTATATTTTATTTTCATATTACTTGAAAATTCTAAAAACTTCTTAATTTTTGTATTATTATAATATCATAAATTTACAAGTTGTTTAATATCATTATCAGCATGCTAATCTTTTTGTGTTTTTAATGATATGTTGTTATTTTATTTTTGTAATTTTTGTGATTAGTGTTCACTAAGACAATATATTTGCTGGTTTACCTGAAAAATTGGAGTATGTAGAAATTAAATAAAAAAGACATACACTAAATTTTGAATGTAATTGATAGCTCAAAATGAAAAAGAAATAATGCATAAGGGAAAAAAAATTAAAAATATAAAGAAGTAAATGAAAATTGTGTTGACTATATATATAATTTCTCCCTAAGAATTTGAAGATAAAAAATTAAGCTCCCCCCCCTTAATTTAAAATGTTTTTGCTTTCTTGTATTACAATTATTTAATATTTATTTTAAAAAATTATTCTTACCATTCTTCACTTCTATTATTATTGAGAAATAAAAGGATTGATTAGAGAAGTGACTTCCATAAATTTTTTTTATCATAATGTTAGTCTGAGAAATAATATATGTTAAGACATCTTTCATTTGGGTTATATCTTATTCATATTCATCAATTTTAGTGGTTTTCCAGATTTTGTAGCAACCGCACATGAATAATTAGTGTTGTTTATGGTCCTTTCACCTACCGATTAAGGGTCTGGTTAAAATAAAGCTGGGCCATATGAAAAAGTTCTGACATTTTTGGAATATATAAATATTAAGATTCAGCTCAAGAACTTACGAAAGTCAGAACTCCCAAAGTTGATCTTGCATGGCTGCAGTTATTTCCAAACCAATCTGAATAATTTCTGCAATTATAATTTTGATTACAGCTAATTAACGCAAAATATTGTATTGTGTAGTTGTAAAGAGGCATGACCAAATTTATGCTATAGGGAAATTTTTTGGTGGAGGGAACAGAGGGAAATCTGAAAAACATTAATGCGAACGAAGTGCCCATGGACATTGTTAGGAATAAGAGTTTACTATTTTAGAATGAAATGCTACTTTGATTTGCAAATGTCCATTGTAACAAGTACTGATCTTTTAGTTGTATAAATGATCTATAAAATTTACTGTAAAAATAAAAATTATTACAAATGACAGTATGGTATTAATTATTAAACACATTCTAATCAACTTCTATAACTGATAGTTTACTGATAAAGTTGAAACATTATAGGCTATCAAATTTAAATTAAGCATACAGTAAAAAAGAAGTAAAAAAAATTATGAAGAGTATTTGAGTATTATCTCAACCAAACTGGTAAAAGTCACCAAAGTAACAAAGCAATTGTCATTTTTGCTGGTATTTAATTTCTTATGTTTTGTAACATTTTTTTTCTCCTATCTTTCTCCCGTTTTGTTTTTATTGCATAATCTGAAGTTTTAAAAATAAGAATGAGGAATTTAAAACAAACCTTTAAAGTAGCGTAGTATAATTTTTTCTTACTGCTGGTTTGATACTGAAAAATAGGAAGGGGAAAGGCTGACTTTGAGAACTGTCAATCAACACATAATTTCACAAATCCAGAGAGGGATGCTCTCACAACACAATGAAATAATGTGAGATCAGCAAAATAGTGCTAAACAAAGTACAAAGAAATGGACAATACTATCTTGAATCATATTTAACTGAATTTATAAGGATTAGATCAAGAAACTGTGGCTGTCATGAAGCAGCAGCGTTGCTTTGAATCCTGGACCTGTGGGCCTGAAGAAAAGTTGATTGCTTTTTGTCATGCCTTAACCAATTAGGCCAAAAACACGTCTAATCAGGCTAGTTAGTAGGGTATTTTAACTTCTAAAGCTATTGTAGAAGGGAGTTGCTACATACTCCCCTTCCAGTATCATTGCGATTATATGAAGCAAAACATTGGTATTTGAAAAGGTTGCTTATTTATATTTATTTTTTTCAGCCATTACTGCAATTGATATACATCCCCTCCTTGTTGAATTGAGTTTTGTTTGGGACAGTTTTCTATTTTGAGTCAGCTGCTGTCTCTTGCTGAGTGGTGGGTCTTGTCAACATGCGCCAGAGCCGGAATATCACTAGTCATGATTTGTATGCATTTGTCTTGGTTAAACATACAGAGGCAAGTGTTTTTTGGGTCAGGGGCATATACATTCAGTACGTATAGGCTATGCTGTCATTTAGTGTTTACATCCTGTGTCAACACTTTGGTGGTTGTGAAACAGCAGTGTTGTTTCAAACCCTGAACCAGTGAGTCCGAAGAAAAGTTGATCACTTTTTGTCATGCCTTAACCAATTAGGCCAAAAATACATCCAGTCAGGCTAGTTTGTAAGACATTTTAACTTCTGGTGCTGTTGTAGAAGGGAGTCGCTATAAAACTAAAGGCAATAGGTGCTTTTAATCTACATCTAAATTCTTCACTATATTTCCTCCCAACGAATGACTCAGATATCTGCTTATAATTTTTAAAAATTAAATTAATAAATAATTTCAAACTTGAAATATGTATGCACAAAAATGCATGCACATAATAAAGTTGTTTCTTTTTACTCTGCTTTCTAAATAGTCACTCTTCTCTTGTAAAAGTCACCAAACTTTGCCAACATATCTGCAGTAATGTATAAATTAGTATATTTAAAAAAAAATTGTCACTTGCTCTGCATTTTATATTTGGTATTGAATACGAGCTATCCATTTTCAATATTTCCATTGTACATCCTATATATAAATATAAAATGAAAAATTTTGAAAAAAATTATACTTTGTAACATTTTTGCTTATTGTTTCTTGTAATTTCTTTTTAGAAAGTTCCTGCTGATTTTATTAAGACCTTTTTAAAAGAAAATCTTCCAGAGAAGTGCACTAAGGACTTACATGAATATAAAAAATATATTTTGAGTTTTGACAAATTTAAAAAAAGAAAAAGGCAATTGGAACAAAATAAACGTAAAACTTTACTCAATGCTAGTGAACAGCGCAAACTGGGGATCTTCAAAATGGATCCTCAGAACACAAAGTAAGTGATTACCAATATTTCAAATACATTTGTAACGTAAATTATTTTCATATACATTAAGCTACTGTGGTGCAACTCCATCATACAATTTTTCATTTTTCAAAGAATGATATTATTTTCTTCTAAGAATTTTTCTGAGAAACTAGCATATTTATGGCTACTTCTTGGTACTAGTTTTTAATCCATAAAGGTTTCTTTCTAGCTATTCTCTCCTCTCACAGTCTCATTTAATAGTTCTTATTAAAAATTCTTACATGTCCTGACCTAATTGACTAAGCCTCCTATTGTGCTTTTAAAATGCATGTAGAATGAGTTCTTGTCTAATCAAACTGTGGAACTATACACAGAAATACACCCCAGATCTTATTCTATTACAAGAAATCCATATGAGGCCCAACAATAATTTAAATATTGTCAATTATTTCTACTTTGGGAATGAAAGAATGATACCAATCAAGCCATCTCTGAAGGAAAACTTATTTTAGTTAACCACTCATCAAACTCATCACTCCAACATATTTAAGCAGTCATGAAAATGGTGGACCACTCCTTATCTACTCTTATGATTTTTCAACTTCCTTAGCAGAATCTATTCATTTGTCTCAATTTAGATTCTATCCAACTCTGAACCTACTCTCTTCATATCTTTGAAATAATAAACCAAAGTAGTAACTGTGTTACCTTTGACAATTTCTATGTTTAATACAGTAAATAGAATTGTTCCATCAATTCTACCAAAGGTATATAACTTAAGCATTTCACAGATAGATTTGATTTGGATATTTCTGCTTCTCCCAACCCTTTCTGACATCATAAAACATAGATCTTGCCTTAGTTAGATAATTTAAATTCCCTCACAAAGTGAAGTTATTTGGTGGTGTCTCCTCTGACCATAATTCAGTCCTACTAAACTTTTTTAAAATTTATTCCCCTGAAATAAATTGGAACAATTTCCACTTATTGGACATTTTTCATATCGTATCTAAAAAAATATTAACTTCTGTACTTTTTTTAATAAAATCTCCCCCTGAGTTTGATCCAAAGATCAGTGCACTGATTGAATCCATCATAAAAGCGCAAAATGAAGCATATACATCATTTCATGCCCAATAACATTAAATGTCTTAATTCAAGGATTCTTAACCACTATACTGTGGCTCTTTAAAATACTTAGAGATTCTTAAATGTCCCATGAGATTCTTATTCTTTAAATTTAAAGAGAAAATAATATATGCTAGATGAAGTGCTAGTGACTTTTGCATAAAGACATAAAAATAGTATTGTATGCTTCATGCTTAATGGATTCAGTTTCAGTGTAAGAATTTATGATTCTGATTTCTGGTTGAAACAGAAAAGAAACAGGGACAGGGGTTGAATAGATATTTGGGAGCCTTGCAAATTTTAATCTCTCGACTTCCATCATTGTTAATAGACATACATAAGCGACATCTGGCAAATAGTTCAGTTGGTTCAACCTTCCTAGTGGGGACTGGCTGAATCAATGCTCATAACTATTATAGTTTTGTACTGGTTCTAGACTTAACCCAAACAAGCCTCTTTACTATGTTAGTCTATTAATTTCCAGCTTGATGTGTGAATAGGTTTAAGATGCAACTTATATGTTCTATTTGGCATGTGCAATACCGCAGTTTTGTATTGTCAAACTTAATTAAAATAGATTCAAAGGTAATATATGATATGTCATTTTCAATAATTTTTTGACAAAATTATTTTTATTTTTAAAGAAGTTATAAAATTCTAGTTCCCCGTCTTTCCTTTTCCCATCTTCTACTTGGATTAACTGAATTCATTTCTTTCAGATTCAAACTGAAACTGAAAACGTGTTGTTTTTCTGGATATCCTGAAAACCAATAATAATGTCTTGCTCTACGTATTAGTAAATTTATTAGCTTCCAAGTTCCTCCAACTGTCTAGATTACTTATTTCATACCTCACAAACAGAAATTTTAAAATCCAAGTCACTGTCATCTTTAATATTTCTAGATTTCAATAATTTTTTTGTTTATCCTCATGTGAATTTAGATTATCCATTTTCTTTTCAATTTAAAATCAACAGCAAAGATTGATGTCGTAAATGAACACTTATTTATCTTAATTTTAAATAGCACATTTGTTTGTTCAAAGTTAATTTTGTTAAGTTTTTATTTTAAAATTATTTTGTTTCTTTTGAACCTATTGTAAAAAGTTTTAAGATTCTTCTGGGTGAATTGTCGAAAGTTTGTTTGTGTAATTTTTTATTTAATTATAGGAAATACAACCAAACTTGAATTAGTTAAATCTTAAGGGAATAGGGGGAGTGGAATTTGAATCCCTTGTTTTCTTACAAAGAAGAGGTAAATTTTAAAAAAACATTAATTCCAAGAGGAAATGTTTAATACATATTTGTATATTACAATTAATTTTTGAGTTTATATTTTTCGATAAAATGAAATATTTTTACTGTATACCATATCAAGTTGCAATGTTTTAAAATAATCATGTGTTTTTATTTGTCTCTTTGAATGTTGTCTTTGAGGTATGTAAATGATTCCAGCTGTATAGTGATGAAGAAATCGAATCTTATCTTATGTATAAGACTGACCATTAAAAAATCATCAGAGTTCATCAGTTATACATATATCATAGTTTCTACTGCATTAGGTAAGGGCTTTTCTTGGATTTCTCTGTCTTCTTTAACCCCACATATTATATCTTCAGTTTGGTTGTTCTCCATCACTTGAGCAGTTATCTTGCCACACATTGATTGTTTGAATCGGTTTTATCTCCTACATTTACTCCTTCAGTTTCTACCTTTACAAATCCTGCCATATGAAAATATTTCATAATGGCTGTCTCAATAACCATGTTCAATGCCTGCTTCTACATAATTAAACACGAATAACGTTGAGACTCCTACTCCCAAAAACTTTGATGGTGTTTTCAATGAATAAGTGTTTGTAAAGATGTTTAAGTTTAATAATGATGCCTTAGTTTATTGGCTGAATAACAAGATATCATGTTAGTAAAGAGAGAAATGGCCTCCATATTTTCCTTTTGGAGGATGCAGTTGTAGTTGTGAGCCATTGTGGTTTCTCCATAAAAAAAAAGAATCGTTTATTTTTTTCCATACTTTTTGCCACATTATTTTTTTTTTAAAGTTCACTCATCATCCTTGCTTTTTCTTTTATTTTGATTCATTGGCCTCTGACTTGGATTTTACATTTTAAAATAACATACACTATCCAGTTTGACATTCATTAATAAAATCAGTTTTCGAATTCATTCATATTAATTCCTGCAACAAATATTAGTTGGTCTTTACTGAGTATTCTGCCACTACATGTCTCTCATTTAAAAGCAAGCATTTTGTCTAGAATGCATTTATAAAACTGCCATGTCTCATCAAATTTTAAAATATTGCCAGAAAAACCAATTTCAGATGTTATCACCAGAATTTTTTTTTTTTAATAAATTTAAATTGCGGTTAATTTTTATTTATTGTATAATATTAAAAAGTAAAATGTATGAAATTTAAGAAAATATAAAGCACTATACCTTATGTATACAATTTAGTATGATAAAGTTCGAAACAGGGTTCAAGGCAAAACTCCAACTTCACAGTTTTAGCACCAGATTCATGTTTCTTTGAGAATTTTTTTCCATTTGCATCTTTTCTTGAACAGCACACTATCTTCGATGCTCTCTTTTTATGGGGTTAGGTGGTATGTGGCTTGCAAAATGAGGAGCTGTCAATGTGATGTTTGAGTGGTAATACCACATGCCTTCAAAGGCCGAAATTTAGTGGACAATTAACAACATCTGTAGGCCAAAACCTAAATTAAATGTCTAATTCTGTATATAATTTATTTCAGTGGTTAAACGGGGGAAAAGCGGGATGAATTAAATAATTAAAAGAGATGTAAGCAAAATTGCTTTATTTTTGTTTGAATGAATGAAATGTTTCATTTATTTACGCTGTCCTTTTTCTTAAATTTTTTTATCCTCCTTTTCATTGTAAAAAGATTGGTCATGTTAGAATTACCTAAGGTTCTGTATTGTAAAACTTGAATTATAGAAGCTTGATTGTATTTAGATTTCTCTAAAAAAATCATAGAAAGCTCTTTTGGATTATATTTTTTCCGATATTTTCTTTCTCCTTTGAATAACTGCAAGACACATTCTGACTAATTTTTAGTAGTTGTAATGAGTTCTTTATTAGTTAAATTCATGCTTTATTTTTAGTGTCAGAAAGTATTTTAATTTTTAATACAAATGTTAAGCTTTTAGCTTTGTAAATAAAAAGTATGTGGACAAAAAGGAAGGCTTTGTTGAGGTTATTGTTTGCATTTTAATTTTACTCAAAAGCATTAATATGTTTTGGTTTCTTTTTTAAAAAATATGTTTAGTTTTTTGTAAAAGGAACACAACAAGGTTAATGATAAAATTGGTTTTTTTATTGAATAACGTTAGTGAATGTGAATAAATATATTCATTTTTTTCCTTCTGTCTAGATTTAAAACTTTCGTTCCAATTCATCTATTATGGAAACAATACATGCTGAAAATGCTGCAGTTAAAAGAGTAAGTTAGCATATTAATTCTCAAAATAAACTACTTGATATTTGTATGTGTATATTTGTGATTTTGTAAATATCTTCAGTAAATACTCTTTTATATGTAAATAAAGAAACTGATGCAATCTAGAATTTATAATAAAATAAAAATACTTTCAGCCTGAAATTAGGGGAATTTTTTAAAATTATATACATATATTTTTTTTAATTATAAAAATTGTTGGAATAAAAATTGAAAACTTATATTACTTTAAAGTAATTTGTAATTATATACTGAATGCTTACATTTCAATGTAAATGTATGATATTTTTCACAAAAGTGTAATTGAACTAAATTAAGCTTGCTAAAATATATACTGTTTGTTGTGATCTCGATCTTATCTGAAATTGTTTTTATAGACCTATTGGTTGCAAACAAAAGCTCTTAAAAATTTAGATTGTGTTATGATCTGGAAATTGCCTTTCAGGATAATATTTAAAAAATCATTGTTTGGAGAAATACCCACAGAAGATAATTTTGGGATATTGCAAGATTTTAAAATTGTAGTTTTAATATAACACAAGGAGAAAAAAAGGAGAATTTGAAATTTTCAGATTAAAAGTATATTTAAGTCAGTGTTTCTAATTCATTACAGAGATCAATTTTACTAGAAATCATTGAAATTTTACTAGAAATCATTGAAATTTTACTATTGCTAAGAAATGTTCATAATAGAACGATTTGAATTAAACATAACATTAAAAAAAAGAATAGAACAGATAAAAATTAAATGTACTTATTTACAAAAACTCTAAATTAAAAAAAAATACTAACTTCTGGGATCTTTATCTGAGCACTGTGCCCTACTGCCTAAAATTCTTATTTAGTTTATTTTACTTTAACTTCAAGTCTTTTAATAAAATGGAGTATAATACTGTGTAATTTTTTTTTTTTTTTTGGTATCCATATGAATCATGATATTAAAAAGAACATTTTCCGAACTTATTTTTTAATTAAATGTATTTAAATATATCATAAGTCATAACAATAAAATATCCACAAGACTTTATAATCAATATTGTACGGAAAATCATGGTGTGAGCAGACATCTTGCTGGATTGGCCAAACAGACCTCTATTTTTGAGAAACAGTCTGGGACTTTAAATCAAATAAAGAGGACAGAGGTGAAGTTCTTGGACCTTATGTTTGCCTGTTTTGACATTCTGTTAGTCCTGATTTCATATTTATGAATGATAACAATCCTTGTCACCATTCAACCTGATCGATGACTTCTTTGAAATGGAAAATATCTAACTACCTGTTTACTTACCTGATCTGAATCCTATTGAGCATGTGTGGAATATGCTTGGGAGACAACTTGCAGCTTTACTACACCCACAAAGCTCTATTCTAGAACTGAAATGAGCTCTTTATGATGTTTGAATATCTTCGAGCCCACATCTCGACCACTATGTCATACTAAGTATAATAAATCATTGTACAGCATGCTTGGCTGTCAGAGGGATCACACACTTTTATTTCATTTGTTTTACACTGAAGTGTGAACTCTAATGTCCAGTTTTCTTTCAAATTGTTTCTTCAGATAATAAAAACGATTATCATTCTTTCACATTGTTTTCTTATTTTATAAGTGTTTTACACTCACATATCACATTTCTTGCATTATAACTTAGATTTCCTTCATTATTTGCATAATTACCAATTATGTTTAACTTTTGGACAGCAGTGTATTAATATATCATATTCAGTGGTATTCAATAAATGGTTTTCAATTTTCTGTATTTTTGTTGTACATAAAAGTATCAAATTTTTAGTAATATCCTAATTCTTTAAGATAATGCAAGCCATAAACGTATATACATTTACACTATGGTAGTATGCTTATTAGTTCTCCCCCCTCCCTTCCATTTAAATTCAAATAATATATTTCATCAGAAAGTACTAAAAATAATAATAAGGAATAATCTTGAAAGATTAAATTTTACTGTCATTAGTAGCAAATATAAGCTTGTAAAACTGCTGTATAAAGACCATTATACTATTTAATAATTCATTCTACTGATTACATATTTTGCAGTATTTTATGGAATTAATCATATTTTTTTTTTATTTCATAAAGACCTCTACCCGATGACCTTTCTGGGGTCTATCAGAAACTCCTAAAAGCAGATTATCATGGATGTTTGCTTGTTGTAGCATCATCAGCCTGTCATAACTTTGTGGGGTGTAAAGGAATTGTAATCCAAGAAACCAAAAATGTCTTCAGACTTATAACAGAAGGAGACAAAGTTAAAAGTAAGCCTTCTTTTTAAGTACACTGTAAAATTTTGATGAAATATGTTAATGCATTCCAAATTAGTGATAAATATTGCAATTATGAAATATTTTGTATTTATGGTAAGATGTAATATTTTCAAAAAATATCTGTTATCACAGAACCTCCGAGTGACAGAATCTCTCTTAGCTAGTTTTTAAAATTTTATTACTTACAAATTGCATATTTATTCTACTTAATATAGTATAAAGTAAACTAAATATTTTTTTCCTTTAAAATATCTAAAAGTTATGGAATAGTTGATATTTTCTGCTGATATAAGTACAATGATTTTATAAAAATATAATACTAACCAGGAATGTATATTGTTTAAAATGATAGAGGATATTATGAATTCAGTATGATACAATCATGTAACTCTAACCATCTTTTAAACAAATATGAAATAAAAGTGATTTAACGAGAAAATTGTTATATTTATTAACTTGGGTTGGGAATATATGTATATACTGTCTATAATGTGTATGATGTAAAAAAAACTGCATTTTAGAATAAGGTGTAAAAAATGAATTGGTGTATTTAGAAAAAAAAATTGATGTGTGATGTAAGTTCCATAACAATAAATACTACATCCCAACGGCTTGACTTAATCTAATCAGAAACCTGGAAGTCCAATTATTTAGAGGCTGGGTTAATGCAACATGTTGTAATGAAAGCTTATGAAAATTCCCAAAGTGTCACTTCTAGGTCATAGAACTGGTTATTTGGGAAATTGAAATATGAACCAAAGATTGGGACAAAGTCATAGGCATGCAACAACAAAAAATAAAGATCACAATTTCTCTTTAGTGACCAAAAGAAATGGTAATATGATTGCAATGATTAAACTCAAACGGTTCAAAACAACTTCATTAAATTGGATTATATCTTTGCAGAACTAATATTTGTTTCACTAATGGCAGGTCTTGATGCTGCTTGTAGAAAAGAGCATTTCATTTTGGGAAGACATGAATGGAGCCACATTCTATTCACAAATTGATCCCACTTTAGTGTGTAAATGATCAAAAAGCAGCTTGTAATCTAGAGAGACCTAGCACTAGGAATAATCTTGCATTTGTCCATCAAATAGCATTGGAAGTGGAATGATGCAATGAGCTGTTATGTAGATCAGTGTATTTGTTTGCTAACCAAGCATTATCAAAAATAAATCATTGTCATCCCATTTTTATAATATTTGACATTTTACTCAAAAATAATTAAGGGATTAAAGAAAAGAATTACTGGTCTGTTTTACTTTTTTCAATGGAATTAATGAATTTCTGTTGCATCTTGTGCAAAAATTTGAGAGTTTAAAGACAGAATTAAATTAATTATTAATAGATTTTAAGGTTTTCACATATTTCTGATCTTCTCTGGTACTTTTTAAACAAAATAAAGACATTTTCAACATGGGGGGAAAAAATCTCCTAATTTTTACTGAACCTTTAAGATTTTAATCTGTTCAACCTTATACGTGATACATCTTTGACTCAAGAATGAGGTTTATTTAATAATTTCAGTTTTAAATGTGGGATTGGAATTATATATGTATTGCCAGATAGTTCTTATACATTTGAAATATTTTACTTTTGAAGGTTCTTTTTGATTCATAGAAAATTGAAGTTTCTAACTGCTTACATATATTGGAGCTCTGATAATATATCAAATATTCATCAGTTTGTCTAAATAAGACAAATCTAAAAAGAATATCTTAAAAAACTAAGCAGTTGATTTGTGAGGTTGTATAATGAAAAAAGGACCTGAAATAATAAAGCATGTAAAAACTAATAGCTTTTTATTGAGCAAAACTATACTGTATAAAATAAAGTATAAAAATGTTTACCATGTGGATACAAAACATCATCTTATGAATACCTTAAGGAAAGGAGATGATGTAGAATTCGTCAACATGTTGATTGGTTAAATTTTTTTACAATGTATATGTTAGACCTTTTTGTAATTGTAAATTTAATTTAGATGATGATCTAATTTACAATTACAAAAGGTTTTATATGCATCATAAAAAAGGATTTAACTAATCAGTATGTTGACAAATTCTGCATCAATTGCATAAATATCAAAGCAAGGAAAAGCGATTTGCAAATCTTTTGAATTCAAATTTGGATTAGGACATCATGAGAAGCAATAAAAATTTATTTATGCTTAAAAAAGTATAATCTCAGCTATATTTGAAGATGTTTTATAAAAGTGTACATTTGTTGTACTGTAGTGTTTGATTTATGTGTATGCATCTTCTTATAGAAATCACATTAATTCTATTTTCACTGCTGAAGTACTAGCCATTTGCCAGACATTGAATGAACTAACTGAGTCTAACAACAATCTGCTCATATTAGCTGATACTGATAACTACTCAACTAGTTCTATCTGCTCTCCAAAATGCCTTGAACATGTCCCTAAAAGTTAGTCATAGACTGGCCACTTTCATACATTTCCACTATAATATGCATTTAGTTTTCTATGTATTTCAAAAACTTTTGGAATGAACAAGCAGATAAACTTGCAAGATTGGTAACAGAATTTGTAATAAACCTCGACTGGGTGTATCCATACTGATAACTATAAAAAGATATTGTGGGGGAGGGAATAAATGGGAACTCTTTTATTTCAGCAAATATTTTAAAATTTTGGCAACATCCTGACTATTGATATAACATCCAATCTAAGAAAAAAATTAGAAGAAAGACAATACCAAGCACACAGATTTCCAATCAGAATGATTCTTACCACAGGACTTGAACATAAAATTGACTTGGAGAATAACCCAATGTGTATCATTTGCAATTGAGTTAATTATTTAGAACTTATTTTATTGGTCTGTAGGAAATGCTCAAATCGTCAAGAGAATTCATAAAATCTTCTAAAAAATTATCTCTGATGTACTGTCACTTTCAAAGATCCCTTAGACAAGGTTGTGATGAATAAGGCAGTAATTAGAATTTTTTTTTTACAAAAGGTAAAATACTTTGAGCATCATTCTCTTATTTTAGTAAATATTAAAGTGATAATAGTCTGTATGTCCATGTCCTCATAACTCAATCAATGGCTATAGAAGATACTTATTATTTTTCAAATTTCTCTTTCCACCTCACTCATTTTACTACTATTTTATGTGACAATACACGAACTTCGCAAAAGACTCAGTCAAAATGTTAACTCAGAATATAAATTTCAAAGAATTTGTAATTAAAAATTTTCATTTGTGAATCAAGTTAATTATGTAGAATGATCTTTAATACATTTTTATATAGGCTTATTATTCTGTCAAGCATAATGTATAAACGTTCCACTGCCTAATCTCTAGAAATTTATGTTGAAAATTTGAAGATTATTGTTCTAAAATTTTTCAATCATTATTTCAAAGCTATTTAAAAATTTCACGTACTTTAAAGTCACTAAAAATTATTTGTTTTTGAATAAAATCATATGTTGTACCAAGATTAATTCTAAATTTATGATGACATTTTGTATTTTCCAGCTATTCCAAAGAAAAGATCTGTATTTTGTTTTGAACTTAATGGAAATATTTTCAAAATATATGGAGATAACTTTTGTTTTGTTCCATATGAAAGAATTAGAGTAAAATTCAAAACAAGGAATCTTGTAAATCCTTGATCTGTGAAAATATCATATTTATGTAAATGATGTAATAAATTTTTGTTTAAAAGTCTTGAGTGCATTTCTTAAAATTTTTTTATGTAATATAAAAATTAATAAATCTTGATATTTTTGCTGTTATATGTATTTGATATTTATACTAATTAGTATCTTTACTGTTAGTGTTCCATTTTAATAAACAATATTTTTATTTTATCAATTGTAAGTTTTATATAATTGTAAGAGTTTTGAAAAATGTAAGATAGATTTTAGATTATGAAGGTAATGTTTACAAAATAAAAATTATATTCCTTTTTTAAAATAAAACATTTTTACATTTATTCAATACTTAAAGTTTTCTAAGCTGTCAGTTTTGGAAAAGAAAAAAAAATATAAAATATTATATTTGTTGCAAATTGTCAACAAATATAAAATATATTTGTTGCACATTGCATGAAGTTATTCAATGACATCACTGCAAATGAACGAGAAAGAATATTGATCTTGTATTTTTCGCCCATATTAACATTTAATTCTCAGTGCTAAAATTTTCTTATTATTGCACCGAATATATTTGTTGTAAATGTTTTGGTAAATATAATAATGGATTTTTAAAGGAGCAATTTGATAAAACTGCATTTGGACAGTAAAATAATCTTTTAGATTGCTGCAGTAAGCAGTAGTGGCAATCATGGGGTGTAATGCGCCCCCACCCTGTCATCCCTATTTTTTGGGAAACAAATTAAATTTTTATTCTTTTTCCCCCCCTGCCTAAAACTAAGAATTATAAAGAAAACACTTATGCTTACAATTAATTTTTCAGAAATATGCACAAAATTCAATGCCTGTTGGAAATAAATTATTTGGATACTGCCAGGAGGCATCTTGTCTTGTCTAAGTGAGAGTGCATGGGTTCGTGTAATTTTCAGAGTACATTTAGATCTTGACCATGTGAGATGGGTTTTTCCTTGTTTTGTTTTCCTGACCTGAAAAGCAGGTTAAGTCAAAGTATGGGCAGTTTGGAAGCCCTTGTGAATATTTGTTTATGTGTATTTGGTGCGTAGAAACTGTAAATAAATGTAGTAGAAAAGTATTGCTCTCCCTATTTTGTTTGGTGGATTATTGTTCTTCAACAATGTCATGCATAGTAGCTCGGTTGTTAAGACTCATGTATCATGGCTGATCGTTTAATTAAGCACTACAGAAAGTAGTATAGCATATGCTGTGAGAAAAGTTAGCTAAGGTGGATGAATTTGTTGAAGTTTAATCATGGCTTTAAAACAGAGAGACTAAACGTAGGATTCTGAGAAACTTATTTTACATTGTATATTTTTCTATAATATAATTGTAATTCTTTTAACACCTAATTAAATGTTATTTTGTGCAAGCAATCTAAGTAAAAGATTTTTTTTTTTATTATTATTTTCCCTCACATATTTTTCAATGTAATGAAGTATATAAAGCAAGACCTCTAGAGTAAACTCACTGGTTGGAGTTTGACAAATTATTTTTTTGATGTTTATTTTAAACCATATTTTTTTTAATGGAATTATCACTGATCATCTTTGATTCCTCGAAATATTTTTATTTAATAGTAATGCATGTGTAATAATGTTTGTTAGATGAGCTAAATTATGTAGTATTAATCAAAATATCAAACAAAAAAAGTTACACAGTAGTATTAAATCAAAACCACAGTAAAGTTGGTATAAACTCGTCTTTTACTTCTCTGTCCAAATTCACTCAGAAAGCATATTTTCAAAATTTCGCTAAATTTAACGTCAAAAATGTTTTAGAATGAGAATTGAGCATGTTAGAGTTGTGGAGGGGATAAATTATTGTTTGTTGGATATATAGAACTAATACGTGCTTCGAAATCAGGAAGAGAAAAAAATTATTGCAAAAAAGATTTAATCATACTGATGGAGTGAGTAGTCATTGTCGCGAACTCGTGGCTGGCGTTTCGTCGAGTTTTGGTGTCAAAGATACTTCTTGT
The DNA here is from genome assembly GCA_019974015.1 of Nephila pilipes. Lineage (NCBI taxonomy): Eukaryota > Metazoa > Arthropoda > Arachnida > Araneae > Nephilidae > Nephila > Nephila pilipes. The sequence continues at coordinate 790,444 of BMAW01047403.1, forward strand.
AGCGGGAATGATACAAATTAAATCTGCCGAGGCTCATGTCCTCTCATAGGTGTAATGTAAAAGTTTGGGAAGTGTCATTTGACCGAGGTTCAAAATTACGAGATCCGTCTTCAATAGCCCTCGTGTTGCTCTTAATGGTGCCCCTCAAAGTTGAGCGGAGCTCGCAGCCGAGTTTTAGCTCCAGGCAAAATGCATGTGCATTTTATGTTGAATTCTCCACCTAACGTGTGATTCCAGTTGTGCGGGCAACCAATGGAATTGAAGTAATGCATGTCGGATCCTCTAAATTTTAAATGCTATTTTGTTAATTTTCTTGAGTGTGGGGGCATTGGACTTTTTTTTTAGTACTTCGACGGTGGATGATTTCAGATTAGTTGAATTAAATCAAGAAAATGGGCATTTCTCGCATGCGATTCGTTATTCAAATACCTTCGGAGACCGTGGTAGTCTAGTGGCCAAGGTCTCGGACTTGTAACTGGCATTTAATTGAGTCGTGGATTCCAGTCCTGATGCCACAGAAGAAGGCCCGCCGTGTAGCGGGACTGTTGCACGTTAAATCTGGCCGTGGTCCAAGTCCTTCCTTTGGCGTGGTGTGGAAGTTAAGAGGGAGGAGCCAACTCAGGAGTCATCCTCATCACTTAATCGAGATTCAAAATTACGAGGTCAGTCGTCAATAGCCCTCGTGTTGCTTCTCAGTGCGACGTTAATTGTTCAGTTTCGCAATCTTGGCACGTTTCGAAAAAACATTCAATCCCTCTAAATAAAGACTCCCCCGGAACTTCCGAACCGACGAGCAGTGTGGAGCGGATAGTATGAAGGCACCCTTAGTGTGATGCTAATAATCAATATTGATGGGTCGATTATGCAATTTCTTAAATTTACTTTTCAATGTATTTAAGAACGAAAAACATTTGATTTTATAACATCAACTTTTTGCGCTCGGGGACAAATACCCCCCACCTCCAAGCTACACCAATATGGAGAGATTAATACTTGGAAAAGCAGATCAAGGACAAAATCATTTCTATTTGCTACGAAGTTATCGATAATGGGAGAAAGGAAGAAAAATTCATCACCATTCTAAAAGTGACATATCTACGTACCATCTAAGGAACGCACATTTGATGTTGCGAAATTTTACAATGAAATGTTTTTGTTCTAAAAAGCACTAAAAGAATTAACTTTGATTAAAAGACTAACCTGGCTGAAATGTACTATCTTGGTGGGTGTTCGTGCTGGCCTGCATTGGGTTGTTTGAACTCAATAAGAGGCATTGATAACTGAAACTGAAGAAATCTTGAAGATAATTTATCTCTTAAGGCTCCCGTCTACCCGCCATTTTGATTTCATTAGCTTAATGTTAATCCTATGGAATTTTGACTTTAATTCTCACATCTTTATTATTTGATCTATTTGAATGTAATTAAGTGCATCTGAAAGAGCAAAAAATAATGAAGGCTTCTGTGGAATCACTTTTTCCCTCCAATTTTTAAAAGTATTTTAAAATATTCTTTAAAGACCGGAAAACTCAAAAACAATTAATTAAATGAAGAATAAAAATATTTTTAAAAATCTTAGGAAAAAAGTAATTCCACAGAAGCATTGATTATTTTTTGCTCTTTCAAATGCACTTTATTGCATTCAAATAGATCAAATAATAAAGATGTGAGAATTAAAGTCAAAATTCCATAAGATTAACATTGCGTCCACGAAATCAAAATGGCGGGTAGACGGGAGCCTTAACTATATTTTTTACTCTTTTCTCCTCTCTCAAGCACAGAGTAAGAAGAAAGTGTTTTTGTATCTTTTTTTCTTTGAATTTTGGTAAGTCAACCAATTTCAATTTTTATACTATTTCGAACATCTGCAGGCTGATCTATCAAGCTGACACTCCACATTCAGAGTGAGGGATTTGGACGATTATAATCCCACAATGAATAACGTGATAAATTTAGATAACTCTAAATACTTTTGAAGTCCTGAAAATGACCAAGAGCTCATAATAAGGGCGGGAAGTAGAAAAATTGCTGAATTTACAATTTTTCTGGAAAATAAACATAAGTCACCCCTTTTTTAATCAAATCCACAATATCTACATTCAGAGATAAAGGGGAAAATTTCTAGATATGAAAAAATTACAAATGTCTTTCACACGAAACGGTAATATAAAATTAAGTACATTTGATACTGTATGCTCAACACAAATCCTCGCAGTAGAACAAATATTAAACATACCGATGAAGGCCAGTATCGTTTGGGAAGGGACCTGCCTTCTTCAGGTAAGTACGGGCATCATGACCCCGAGGCACCTTAGTGATCTTTTCCTTTCCCATGGGGTTTACTGTCTTTGGTAAACACGGATGACGCACTCCCGGGATACCCTAGCGATCCTTCTCTATTTTCGACCCTCTTTGTCAATCACTTTTATCTTTTTTTCAACTTCACGTCTAGACCACAGTTTAATCTTGTTTGGCGCAGCATAGCCGTATTTGGCTCTTGCGCCAATAAACTTTACATTCACTCACATCGTTTAGGAAGGATTCACTTATTGATTCCTAATCTATGAAATATCAACTAATGTACCACTGACAGATTTAGCAACAGAAATTCAGAATACAAATAATATTGAAATTGTGGAAATGTGACGCTTTTTGAAAAGCGGAAGTAATCGGGTTTCCCCGGTTTTAATCACCATCCTTGGTACTGATTTACATGAAAATATCAAACTCTGGTTTATTAACCATCGCATCAAAAATTTCATTGATAAACCCAGACAATGCAATAGATGCTTCAGTTTTGTTCACACCTCTCGATTTTGTCAAAACCCTATCATTTGTGTTAATTGTGCTATAACGCACACTAGCTTTTGCACCACTTCTGTTACATGCACTTAACTGCAAGAGACCATCCCGCTAATTCCCGTTTACGTCCTGTATTCATTAAAGAAAATCGGATTATGCAGTATGAATGAAGAACTGCAGAACAGAATATGAAATATGCTAAAAATACTACTCCAGGAGCAGTTCAGATTAAAGCAACTTTCCTAAAAAACTTGGACAACAACCAAAGAATCGTTGTTTTAAACTATTTTCAGCATTTATTTGAGAATTCAATTGTACCTCAGTCATAGAAAATGCAATTATACTCCCAATTCCAAAACCATGCAAAGACAAAACAAAAATTTCATCTTATAGGCCAATAGCTCTAACTTCCGTATTTTCTAAAACATTTGAAAGAATCTTGACGTATTTCTTATTTGTTTGTTTGGTTCAATTAACGTCGTACTAGGAACAACGAGGGCTATTGTTGACGGACCTCGGTCAAGTGACGAGGACGACACTTGAGCTGGCATCCCCTCTCCTAACTTCCACACCACGCCCACGGGAGGACTTTGCGCCTCGACAGATTTAACGTGCATCAGCCCCGGCGGGTCTTTAGTGACTTCACTCTCATCATTACGGCTCTGTACCATTTAAAGACAGTAGAATATGCCACATACCTTATTAATAAAGCTATCTTAGATGCCAAACGAGAAAAAAAAAATTCATTATGGGAATCATCCTGGATATAAAGGGAGCTTAATTCTCGGTTAATATAGATGGTCTTCTGGAAATACCGGGAAAATAGCTCTATGGATTCACAAATTTCTAAACTACTCGATCTCTTCAGATTCGATGCAGGGGCAGCCTATCATCGAAAAAAAATCTGTTTTAAAAGGAATCTCCCAGGGCAGTGACCTTTCCCTCGTATTATTTACTATTTATATGCCCGATATCTTCCAAACATTGGAAACAGGAGTAGAACGCTCAGTTATTACATTTGAAATAATTGACAGTGTGTGATATGACATTTATTATATATACTACAACAAATTGTTATTAATACACATTCTGAAAAAAGAAAATTTAGTATTTCTGCTTGTTTTAAATCCTGAAAATAATCAAAGTCATTTAATTATTTGTTTCAATCATTGCGACTTAACGAATCTAATCCCGACGGTGATTGGAATATTAGTTTTTGAAACTTTACCAGGAGAAAAGAGTAATTCCGTAAAAATTCTTCTTTTTCTTTAATAATTTAAGATTCCAAGTTATACGATCACCTTGTTTGTATTTTTCGCTTTTGATGCTAGTACAATATTTTTTTAAAAACAATATTGAAGTCTTAAATAAAAATTATATTTAACTTTTTGTATTGTATTTAGAACTTTTTTATGTAGCGGAAGAATAAGCCTTAACACGCTATTTTGCAAGACTCGTTTATTCTTTATCATGTATGATGTAGCCTCAATTGGGCGACTGCCACATTGGAATGTTAATTCCTCAGTTTGGCACTTTTCGAAAAAAAATCTTCAACCTTGTGAAGTAAACACTCCCCGATCTAAATATTCTGGAAGAGCACAAAAACAATATCTGTAATACTTTTCATACATTGAATATTAATAGGAAGCAAATAATATCTATCCCTAGATTGCTGTATTTCAAAGCTTCCATGTGAAATTTAGACCAATGAATTTGAATTTCAGGACAAAAACCTTCTTACTTTTATCAACAGTGGATTATTTGATGAAAAAGTGAGCAATAACTACAGAGGTTATTTCATGATAGCTACGGATGCTTCAAAAAACCATAACATGATTTCTACTGCAGGTATAACGAAAAATTCCTCTTTTACTTACAATTTAAACCCCATTAACACTATATTTACAGTTGATTGATTGGTTTTTGTGGGATATTGAGCAACAAAAGCTATTATCCCTTTTAAAAGATGCTTTTCATTCAATAGATGTCAAAGTATTTCATCTCTTCTTGCAAGAATGTTTTGAACACTATGTGGGTTTACTATCTTTGATAAACACGGGACATCCGAGCGATCCTTCTCTATTTTCAACCCTCTTTGACTACTAATTTTTATTTTTTCAGTTTTGTGTAATATCTTGATCACAGATATACCTTGTTTGGCTCTTGTGCCAATAAATCTCTACTTTCACTCACTCACCATTCCACAATTGAGGTTCTTCTCTGTGGTATCTTATTCAAGTTTGAGCAATTTCTCCTTTTCAGGAATCGACAATCTTAATAAAAGCCTCTATCACTTACTTTTAAAAATTCCTTTTAGTATTTAAATTTATTTTTTAATATGTGGCTGTCATAAACGTTTACTTTTGGACGTTTTTCCTTAGCGGCCTCTGACATGCTCCTTGGGGTAAGTTTACCATCGGTTGAGAACCGCTTTCCTGAGCATCCCAATCATGCTGAAATGGGTGCACAAGTCTGCAGACGAAAGTAATTCACTAACTGAGGTATGCGTGATCCTGGGGTATTGTCTCATAAGATTTTAAGAATCCCAATGCAACAGCGTGAGGAGAAACAATTAGATCAAGTAACAGTTTTTTGGGACGATTGATAGTTTGCTGCAGTCATACAAAGATACTCCCCGCACATACACTTGACTCGCCAAATCAGTCTCTTTCATCGATTTCATTGGGGGGATAGCAGGTTCCTGGCAACAATCTACTTGAGTCATTTTGCAAAGACTTTGGACTCATCAGTTAAGAGTTCAGACATCCTTAGACTTATACTCCAATTAACATGTATGCGACCTGAATTAAACTTTTATTTTGGTGGTGCAGTGTGAGGGTTACACACAATATTGGATATTTTGAATACAACCTTTCTATCTGAAACCTTTTTACCTCAAGTGTCTTCCTTGTCTCTTGACCGAGGTTCAAAATTACTAGGTGCGTCACCAATAGCCCTCATGTTGCTTCAAGTGCTACATTAATAAAACCAAACCAAATCTTCTGGGAAGAGTTTATCTATATACAAACCTTTCAGTGACTGCTATAAAACAAAGAAATTTGAGGTAAACAATCTATGAATTAGAAAAGGGGATTATAGTCTTTGCCGATTTATATGCTCAAAGTAGTTTTATTGCATTTTCCTTTAAGACAATGTAATACTGAATCCCATGTCACTGGTGATAAGAGGTGTTACTTAATTTTTGTTAATTTTGTGCTGAATATTTGTAAAGCCCCCCCCCCCCCCTTTTCTTTCATACATTAATAGCTGTTAAGAGGATTTCAGTAAAAAAAAATATTTTTTAAAAATACACAGATGAAATAAAATAAGTATTATCACTGAAATTTGTAGATCTTTTCCAATAATAATATATAAATATTTGTATAGACCGATCCAGGGTACCCAAGTCCGACTTAATGAGGCTCTTCTGCATATAAATCCATAATTAATACATTTTTTAAATTAAATTTGTTTCTATTTAGAATAATATATTTCTGCATTACAGATTTTAAAATTTTATTTCATTGTTACTTGAATTTTTATGCAGCTGTTGTTTAGTTGCTGGTAAGTGAAGAAGTGTAAGAGTGCCATTGGGATTTTTGTTTTTGAAAAAAGGAAAGAAACTAACTTCAAGTTCTTGAAGGCCTGTTGAATCTCAGGGGATCGTTTCTATTAAGGAATCGCCAAACTTAACACATAATTTAATATGGTAGAGTCATTCCAGTTTCTTTTTTATGTGCGTATTGTGCCTATTAGGATCGCCTACATACATGCAACAAACACATCCCTAGCTTTATTTTAAGATGGGAGATCGGCTTGATAGCTCTACGCCCTAACCAGGCGAGTGAATGAAATTAGGTTTACGGTGCGAGAGCCAAATTTGGCTATGATGCGCGAAACCTCCTGTAATTGTGATTTAAATGTAACAAAGATGGAAGGAAAGAGGTTGACAAGGAGGGTCGTAAATAGAGAAGGATTGCTTGGGTGTCTAAGAGGAACATCACTCGTGTTTATAAAAGACAGTAAACCCTATCAGAAAGAAAGATTTCTAGGAAGCCTAGAAGGCATGATTTCTGCACCTACCTATAGTAGGTAAGCCCCTGAGGGATCCTAATATGATGAGATAGGTCTCCCTGGGCAAGAAAAGCTTCATTTGTATACATACGAAAATTATGTTTGGTTATATTTTGGACATACTTTGCAAGTGTTTTTAAAAAGATTTTTGTAAACTATGCAGAAAAAAAATATTTAAACAGATATAAACTACAGGTACAATTTTCTGATTTGCATTTCATAATTATTGGATTCAATATCTTAGATAACTCTTTAAGTGGAGGGGAGTTCAGAACTATATGGAATCAAAAAATCCCTGGAAAACAATTTCGATTTTAGTAGAAGTCAAAATATGTGACATAGCATTGATAAACATGCAAAATTAAAATTTTCCCATGCTTTACTAAAAGTTCTTAGTGGCTGATTGTATTGTAGATATATCTAATTTTAACCAAAGCCTTCCTATGCCCCTTCAAAGAAAATTATTTCGTATTTTGTAGGTTTCATATATCTTTATTGAAGAGCTGTCAAAAAAAACTTATTACCTTTTCATATTAATTCGGAAAAAACTGTTAGCAAATCAAACCCTCTTATATTTTTAACATATGTTGAAAGTGCAAAACCTTGCTTGGTGGTAAAATAGTTAGTACAAATTTTCATGTACTTAAAACTTAATTCTAACAAAGGTGGTTGAGTGGAATAGTGAGCCTGGCACACTATCTCGGAAGTCCTAATGTGGAAATTACAAGAATAATTTCCCAGCTGGCTCCATGGCTCTTGACGCAACACAGACTTATGAAGTCAACCATCAATATCCCACAGTTAAAATATTCACAACTAGTTTAACTTACGTTCCTGCTCAATGGCATTGTATCACCAGAATTTAATGCTAATCGAAAAGCAGTTGAGCCAAATATGATTGAATCAGTTTTCAAAAAAACTTAGTGACATTTTTTTTTAAATGAACAAATTTAAAGGAAGTGATATCTCATGGAAATTCATACATAAGATATACAATATCAAACCCCGTTAACTCATGGTTCATTAACATGCATGTCTGCTTCATGTGGTTACTCCCTCAATAACCCATTGCTTGTGATATCATCCCCAGATATTAAGACATCATGACAAATTACTTAATTTTTAATCAAGAAATTCCATTTTTGAGATTACATGAATGATGAAAAGATGTTTTAATGTGAACATTCTTTAGAATTATTCAAACATGATTTACTTCACAAAAAATAAATGCAACATAATAAAGAGTCATTTTTAGTTTCAAATGTTTTAAAAAGAGAATAAAAAACATAGAAAAATAAACACAGATATAAAGAATTTTGAACAAACATTCATCACCACAGCATAAACTTAAATAGAGTATTATACTATTTATTACTTTTTTGCTGTCTTGGTGTAGGTGTACTAATGACAAAATCATCATCTTCAGACCAAACACTGTCATCCACTTCATTAATTTTACGTTTTGGTGTCTTTAATTTACTTCTGGTTGATCGCGTCGACAGCCTAAGATTTTCCTTATCCATTTTGCCTTCATTTTTTATAGAAGGTACTTCATTTTCCTCTTTTTCAATTGTTTCTTTATCTTTCATTTCCCCAATAAAAAAAGAAACATCTTTTGAAGTCACATTTCCTTGATCAACAGATAGCTCCTTTGAAAAGTCAACAGGATCATTGCAATTATTGCCATCAACTTTTTTAATAAGTGTTTCATTTAATATATTACTATTTGTGCTTTTGTTTTGATAGGGGATAGGTTCAATGGTTTTTAACTTATCAAAACGTGAATCTTCGTTTTCTTCTCTGTTTCGATTAACTTCCTCAGGTGGTGGGATAAAATAAACATTTTTGGTGATGTTTTTAGTTTTATAAATGCCTACAAGATGATCAGCCAGCATAAACATGTTTTCCCGAAGTGATATGACAATGAACTGTGCATTTTTTGTGCAATCCTTAAGGAGAAAAAAATATACAAGGTTAATAAATGGCTAAGTATAAATTAATGTGCTGATCCATCACTTTCTCCAGACACATATGCAATTAATTTTGAAATGAGATGAAATGCTTCAAATAAAATTATTTACTTTAGTCAAAATTGTATAAAAATATATTTCAGTATTAGTAAAGTAAAATTGGTTTTGTTCCACATTTACAGATCTTTCATAAACTATTTGCATACTTTATTTTTAATATCCAAAATATAGAGAAGTGTTACATTAAGAGATTTAATTAGTTTTTATAGCTAATTTTATGATTAATCATTACTCCTATCATCATTTTTTCAAAGAATGAAGAGTAACTGTATTCCTTTCTACATGCATTTTAATTTTCAAATCATGCATTTGAGTATGAAACAAATAAACAATTCACTCTTCTGTATAAAGGAAGGTAATAAGAGATCTGATAGAGATAATCATGTTCATATAACTTGTTATTCAATGTTTAAACTTTATATTATGGCCTTCCTTTTTGATTAATTTTACTGTCTTTTATATATATATATATATATATATACCAGTAACTGATTAGCAGTTGACACTATTCATCTAATGTTTTTCAATAGGGAATATTTTTCAAATTCCATTTAATGTTTCAAGATTGAGAATCATTGCGCATGATCAGTTATAAGAGTACATTTTAAATTTTTTTTATATTTTTATTATTTGTTAATATTATTTTTAACCAAATTAGACTTTTTTACAATAAAAAAATTTAATATTAAGAAAGAGAAAATACCTTTATGTAAGATCCTATGATAGAAACATTCTTGAAATCAAGAGCAGCATCTATTTCATCCATGACAAAAAAAGGTGTACTTCTGTAGTAATGGAGAGCAAAGACTAAGGACAATGAACTCAAGGTTTTTTCACCCCCTGAGAGATTTCTGATGCTTTTCCAAGATTTTCGCAGCGGCCTAACACTGAAAACGCAAAAAACATTTGATTAGAATTTTAACTGTGACAAAGTAAGCAAATATGATATTGAAAGGAAAGAAAAACTAATTGCTATTATACTGAACGTCTAATTTATTATTTTCTTTTATATAAAGCATACTCTTTAAAATACAAATCATGGTTTGTTTTCAGAAGCATAACTAGATAAACATATTTTCAGTGCAGGGGATAACTGAAAATTTCACATTTCCCCTTTGGTGTACTTAAGAATGGAAATCATTTAATTCTAAAATTTTGCGAAATCAGTTTTCTACCACATGGATGTGGTGCACAGAAAGAAGAATTGAGTTATAAGTTTATTAAAATATTTTTAAAATAAAACAAATTTAACTTCTAAAAACATCTAATGCAAGCGAGATAAAATTTGACAACAATGACAGTGTTGTTGTCAAATTATATTTCGTTTGTATTTATCAATTGAAAGTACTTAATACTATTGAACAGGTAAGTTACTGAACTTTTATAGTAATTTACTAGATCTAAAAATCAAAAATTAAATTGACATAAATTTTTTTCTTCTTCCTACATTAAAATAATGTGAATTTGCATTTGGCATTTTGCAACAATTTACTTTGTACAGATTTATATAGGATTTATTACTTTCAAATATTTAAGATTGTCCACAGACTTTGGAAACAGCATCAGGTTATATCTATAGCAATCAAAATTTATATTTCATAAACAAGTAGAAAATCATTTTAAGAAATAACTTTTTTTTTTTTTAAATGACCAAAATAGGAAAGAAACTTCTCACTAAAAATTTTCCATATATCTTGCTAAGAAAAGAAATAGCAAATATTCATTCACACTATGTATGCCACATATTGATAAATATAAATGAAAATATACTTACAGAATATGAAAATTTATATATTCAGCTTTAACATATGGTATTTGTCATTTTTAAAAATCAAAGACTTGATGTATATTTATATCAGCGTATTAATGACTTGGTAAAATTTGTATTATTTTACCTTGAAAATAGATATAATGAATATTAAAATTCATTAGAATCTATTTAATCCATGCAGCATTTGATTTATATTACCCATACACCACGCATATTTTCACATTACAGAATGAAATTTATAAGTATTTTAATTTTTCATTATGTATATAATTAAGAATTTCTCTTACATAATTTAAAAACCTAGAACAATTTGACATCCTGTTTAGTTATACTTTGCAAGATTTTAAACTTTTTAAAATTCAGAATGTCCCATTTAATTTGTGAATGTGGACATTTTAAATAAAACTTACAAAATTGGTGAAGCATGAAAAAAATTCCTTACCAGAAATCAACACCTTCTGAGAAAGGATTTAAAGAATCAACCAATTCTAATTCTGCATCACCGCCAAGAGTCAACATTTGGTACAGTTCTTTAACCTTCAATGTGATGATATTAAATCCTCTCATGAATTCATCTAGCCTGTGCTTGCGGAGATTCTCATAGTGGTTGCGGTAATGGTCTCGTTCTAACACTGTCTCTTCAAAGTCTTTCAATTTTTTTTTGTATATTTCTTCCTAAAAACCACAACAAATGATAAATTAATCAGAAGACTTCAATAAATTTTATAAATAAGAAAAAAGAAACTTTATTTTTTAAAAAAAGTCTAGAATGGCTATCATTTTTATGTTTGAAAAATTGAAATCTAAGTATTACTTGTCTTACTGTACATAAATTACAGCAAATACATTTTTGATAATTTAATTTTAAAAATGAGCACTCTGAGACAGTCGATTCAAAAATATTTTATCAGAAATTTATCTATTATTAAGACTGTCTCTTCTGAATACTTTAAAATACTACTCATTTTTCTGTTTAAATGAATTCATTTTATTTTTCTATTAGTATAAAATGTTTCATACTTCACTTTCAATATATTAATGCTAAATTTATACTTTAATGTGAAAAATGGAATATTTCAAAATTTTAAAGACACATAGGATAAATACATATGTTCCAATTACACTAAACTGTTTTAATTATGGGACTATTTTCAATCTTATAATAATTCGATATAAAAACCAACGTTTTTAAAAACAACGTTTTTATATGGTGGCAAAGTTTAGAAAATTATTGAAATATTAGTTAAAACTGTTGGTTATTTTTAACTTTAAAATTTACTTAAAAAAGAGACATTTGTGAGCGTATTAAAAAATTCATAATACTCATAAAATCAAAACATGCATTTGAAAGTTTATAAGCCATTCTATTAAAAAAAAAAAAAAATGGGAACCAGAATTCAGAAAATATTATTGTGATAAGACATGGTGCCAAATATTGGAAACTTTCTTTCTTGCGAATGATTATTGACTAAAAGTCAGCAACCCTTACTATCTCGGAGATAGTAGAGGGGAGATAGTATCTCCCCTTTGTGAGTACAATAGTTTTACGAGGCCTCATGTAGTGTGGGGAGTGCCCGGTGTTCCCAGAGGGGGAAAGAAATTTTTTCCTCAATTCTAAAAGCGCCTAGAGGAAAGAATATTTTGACTTATTAAAATTATTGAAATATTAGTTAAAACTTGTCGCAAACGTCTAAATATTGCATTGTTAGGCGAGTACGAACGATTCCCGAAATTTCAAAGCTCTAGCTTGATGGGAAGTTTGTTAAATTAACGATCGAAAATTTGATGACACACACACACACACACACCAAGTGAAATTCAGAAAAACGTTGTAATAAGTTCCAAGTTAGGGTTCTCCTCCATAACATTACGCAAAGGCAGCCTTAAATCGATATAAATTAAATCAATTTGATTATTTGTTTAAATTTATACCATTTGATACATAATATGGTGATTTTATAACAATATATCTAGATTTTTTAATGATTTCTTCTAAATTAATTGCTTATAGCATAATTATATATATATAAATGCATGCATTTGGGTTGAAAAAATAGAATTAACTTAAAGAATAAAAACAACAGATTAATGAAAAATTCAGGAAAAGAATTTATAGAGGTGGGGGGGGGGAATCCTACAATTATTCTTTTTCAAGATACTGTAATATTAATATTGAAATTCTCCATATGATAAAAGCTTTACAGATCTATATATAATGTCCACATGTATATTAAATAATAATTTTCTTGAATACTACACTAAAAGATTAAAAAAAAGATAAATTTCAAATTTAGTTTATATTGTAAATTATACAATAATGAAATGGTTTATGTGAAATTCAAAATCTTTTATATAAAATTTGATTTTTGAAGGGTAGTAAAATTATTTAGACTTATGCATCATGATAAAATAGATCGAAGGAAATAAAAGAAAATCTTCAATTTTCAAAATGTAAGTTTAACAGCTAATCATTATTGCTAGCATTGTCATATTATCTTATTTTAATTCTAATATTTTTAAGACTTATCTGTTTAATCCAAACAATCCAAAACCATATCATGTAGTCTAACCTTTCTTTTGAATTCAGCAATTGCTCCTAAATCAGGGTTCATCCCTTGCATTTGGTTCTGAACATCTCCAATTTCACATTGTATAGAGTTAAGAGATATATCACAAATTTCTTCATCTGCGAGTGTTGGTAGTTCCGTGGGTCCTTCTTCTATGTCATGCAACTCCAGTTTTGATAACTAAATTCATTTAAAAAGTTACAAATATTAGGATAATACTGCAGCAAACTAATAGATGTTGTTGATAGTGATTATTATTCTATCTTTTTGAAAGGAACAACAAAAGGACATACTTATTCTGCATTTTTTATACTATAGAGTGCAAATTAATTTGGACCTGCTATTATTTTGGTAGATGTGTCTAAAACCCCTTTAAACTGATTTAATCTGCTTAGAGTGGGTGTGACTGATCGACCTAACTGGTTTTAGTGTAGAAGTACTTGCCTATTCTTCAGTTGTGAAACTTTGAGTGAGGCAGTTAGTATTTGCTATCTTTCTTTCCTGTGTGCAAAAATGGATTAACTCCAAGGAAAAGAGCTAAAATTATACCTCTTAAAGATCACACTTCTATGACAGTTAGAGAAATAGCTTCTTAGTTGGTGTAAGTACATCAAGTTGCTCTAGAATCTTAACTTCATTCAAAGAATGCAGATCAGTCTCCCCAAAAATGAAAGGAAGATGTGGACACAAGTGGAAACTATTGCGCAAAAAAAAAAAAAAAAAAAAAAAAAAAAAAAAAAAACTCTAATAAGAAATAGCAAAATTAATTAAAGGAAAACAAGCTCAGAACTTCCAAGTGATTTATTGGCATCTGGTTTTGATGTAAGTAACTCAACTATACGGCTTAGGTTTCTGGATGTTGACTGTATGGCAAGATGATCAACGAAAAAAATGTTCAAACTTCTAATGTGAAGAAAAAATGTTTAGCATGAGCAATAAAAGTACAAATCATGGACTACTGACAAGTGGAAGAAAGCAGTTTTCAATTTTGTGTGCATGGATATATTTTAAATGTTGTGAGAGGAAGTGATTTTGAACATATCCAACAGACTGTAAAACACCCACAGAAGCAGATGTTTTGGGAGTTTTTTCATGGCAAATGGCACTGAAAGCTTAGTTTCTGTTCAAGACACGAATTCCACTACATACATTGAAATATTACGACGTAAGTTTGTTTCATTTATGAAAACCTTTAACGGAACATTTCAACACGACTTGGCTCCTTGTCATAATTCAAAACTTATAAAGACTTTCATGCTGGAAAATCAAATTAAAGGGCTTCATTGGCCTGGAAACTCATCAGACCTAAATCCCACTGAGAACTTGTGGAATATTGTGAAGAGGCATTTAGGTAAGATGGATTGTGCAACAAAGAACTCATGATAAACAATGTAATCCAAGTGTGGGTTCATGATGATGGACTCAAGAGCATGTGTACTAATCTAGTGGAGTCAATGCCAAAATGCCTGCATGAGATCATTTCTGCTAAGGGAGGACATATGCAAAACTAGAAAATATATTGTATTGTAAATATAAAAATGAATAAAAACATAGTTTTCTAAAAAAGAGCGATTTTTTAATTTGTCCCAATTAATTTGCACTGGTGTGTATATAAATATATATTAATATATTACTGATTAAACTTCCTTCAGACATTTGGTACAAGATTTAGTAGAATTTTTAAAACTCTCAATCATATTATAAGTCTGATATAGAAAACTGACTTACCCTACTGTTTAAGGTCTTAATTTGACTCTGATTTGCTCGTATGTCTACATCTATCAGCTTCACCTTATTTTTATGTTCGATCATTTCACTCTTAATTTCATGCATTTTGGAAGATAATTCTTTGATTTCACCAGCCGTAGAAGCTTTCTGAACTTGATACAACATTAAAGCATCCTAGTAAAAAATTATATTATTAATGTTTTAATCAACTCTAACAAAGATACATTGATTTTGTTTACAGTGATTTTAAAAAACAAAGAAATTTCTAAAAATTTAATCATACAAGCTACATGAAAACCAGTATATTATTCAAAGGATAATTCTATTTAAAAAAAAAATTTACTCTTGTATGTATAGTCAGTTTATGTATTTTATAACTATTAAACTTAAAAATCACTCACCCCCTCTTCTTTATTATTATTATTCTTTTTTTGGTACTAACTTTTAAGAAATCTTCATAAAATATATAAGGTAATAAAAGAGCTAAGGTCACATATACAGAAATATGTCAAACATACAAAATTATTTTGCTTTCTTAAATACTAATTGCTTAATTTATTAAAGGATGTCTATTAATTTGGTAAAAAATTTTTTTTTCAATACCTCTGCTTCTTTCTTTTTATTGGCTACTTCAAGGCCTCTTCCTCCAAGGTCTTCAAATTCTTCCTTTAATGTTTCAATGGAATTTTTACAAGCCTCAAGCTCTGCTTTTATTGAATCAATTTTGGCCTCTGCTTTCTTTAAATTTCTAAAATAAAAGAGAAATATCAAACGTTTATTAAAAAAATGGCTCAAAAATCTTTTCTTTTTTTTGCTTAACAATAAGTTTATTTTCACTAAAAATAATGTATAACAACTAAATTTTTATTCCAATTCTTGCGTAAGTACCTAATTTTCCCCAGAACGGATTAAAAACTCAACAATCTAGAAAGCAAGTACAAAATATTTTTAATAAGAAACAACCTATTGAGAAATTTATAGTTTCATTTTGAGGTGAAAAGATTGCACTTATGCAAAGCCATGAATAATCAATAAATTGTCCTAAAATGATGATTAAAAGATACTAAATATTTACTAACAAAAGAATAACTCATCATGCTGCATAATAAATAATCATAACATTGATCTATAAAGAAATATTATTAAGTAATTTTAAGAGCTTCTTGAAAAACAATATTAAATGTCTTTCACTTCACAGCAAAGATGTATAAATTTTCAGCATTACCAACTATGAATACAATTTGTAAAATATAAGTGATTTCCTTATATTTTGTTTTAAAAATCTAAAGCAAATTTCAAGTTTCTGGATCATTTCATCTTTGTGTTGTCATCCACACATACACACGCTTCTTTTTATTAATATAGGTTTGACCTAGAACAATTGCAATAAACTCATCAAAAGGAGCATCTTTTGAGAAGAAAAAAAATCATGAAAAAAGTTACTTCTACTGGAAATCACAGAAAAATATAAAAAGAAAAATATTAAAAAATATCACCAAAAATAAATGAAAAACACTTTTGAAGAATCCCAATAAAATATGGAAAAATACGACCAACAGTGTGGATTTTTATAATGGACAGGCTCAAATTTATACAAAAAATGTAATGAAAAATAATTACATAAATATATTACAATCATATTATGTACAACAATAGCTGACAGATGAATTTTTTTCATAGTTCAAAATGTTCAGTTCTAAAAGAGGAAAAAAAAAAAAAAAAAAAAATTAAAATAAAAATTTAAATGCAAAATCATGAAGGTTTTTCTTCTCAAAGATGCTCCAGCAATACATGGCTTAA